>VZTX01010332.1:7348-400827 GCA_013400915.1 Pardalotus punctatus | reverse complement strand
AGAATTGTGGTGATGGACTGACTAAAGAAAAACCCCATACCCTGCCCCCCACCCAGAGCTGTTGGTTGTTTGAAGGAGGGGAGGGGGTGAGCTGAGGAACAGTGTCTTAAGAGGGAAGGGGGGTGAGTAAAGAAATGGTGTCTTAAAAGCTTATTTTTACCTCTCATTTATCCTCCGACTCTGTTAGGTTAATAAATCACTTTGCAACTTAAGTTTCTCACCTGTTTGCTCATGTTCTCATGTGTCCCCTCCCCACCAGGGCCTCATCTCAACTCATGAGTCCAGTGTGTTTGTGTTAGTTTGATTCCTCTCCTCTGCGTAAATGCAGCAGGAGAGAGCATAGAAAGCAGACGTCGTAGGTCCCTGGCATTTGGCCAGGGTCAAACCACGACAGTGTTGCTGTTTAGCATATGGGGCATTTGTCAGAGGAAAGAAAGTTTGTATAAGAAGTTATTTAGTAGTAAACAAGAAAAGTCAGAGTAAGTTATAAGACTCCAATATAGCATATCAGTATTTGAACTTCCAAGCTCAAAGCAGAAAGGCAATGTGTCAGAGCAATGCCTCAGCTCTCTCACTGTGAGCTATATGTAATCCTTCCAGCATTTTAAAAAGCTGATTTTTTTTGTTAGCTAGATTACATACATGTTTTGTACCAGGAGATGATAGTTCATTTATATACCATTAAGAAAGGCGCTCAGACCCTGTAGGAAAGCATCCCTTAAAATGCCATTTATTGGATCTAAAACCATAAAGAAAAAGAGGATCATATAGACAATCCTAAATCCATTCACACATTGGAAACCCTGAGGTGGGCAGCACTGAACAGATGTCCAGTGAGGGCATGGCATGCTGTGCAGATCTCATCCATGCTAAGGCATCTCATTTTGGTCTTTTGCACTTTATAGGATTTTCTTTAGAGAAAAAAATTCTAGTTGTCATTTCTACTATAAAACAAAAAGCGTTTCACTTGATAACTTGCTGCATAATGGCCAGCACTGGGTGGGAGCTGCCTACAGACCAGGTGGTTCTTGTGGCCAAGGGACATGCAAAGTCCAACACTGCCTTGGTGTCCATGCTGACCTTTGGCGGAGAACAGCACAGGGCTGCACCTACACAGACTCATTGGAACAGGGATCACCGACTCCTCAATGCACAATAGCCTCCAGCCAGGATCACAGCAACATGAATTATTCATTTTAAACAAAAACAGAAAGGAGGAATAACCTTTTGGGACATGTGGTCTTCACTGACTTGACCAAAGTTAGACAACTAGTCTTTGAAAAGTCCAAGTCTAGAAAATCTGTTCCTTGATTCACATTTTACAAGAATATAGAAGAAATAAATTTTTTGCTCTTATTTGAACAGCAGAGTTGTTTGATATTTAACTTGATATGTTTACAGTTGTGTAAAAAACTAAGAAAACTAAAAAAAATCTTTGCCTCAGAGGGTAACCTCCAGACTAGTATTTAGATTACCTTTTTTTATCATGTTACCGTAGTCAAGCTGATTCATGCTTAGTTAGCTGGACTCAAATAGGAACACAAACTAGGCAGATACCGACAGAGTATTTATTTTATTTATTCCATTATGATCTGATAATTTTTTAAAAAATACTCATAGAAGCAGTTTGACTTCTACTTTATACTTGATAGTTCACATGAAAACTCACTTTTTTTGTGATACATTATCTGCTTGGGAAGGTGAGAATTTCATGGTTCTGATCTGGTTTTCTCAGTTCTCGAAGTCAGAAAATACTGAATAATTTTATATACTGTGGAATGGCACAGATCATTGACTTAAGAGATGTTCTCCTTAGCTGTGCAACACTGACATGAAAAGCATCGTCTTGATTTTCTTGCTGAAACATATTTGTGGTAAAGAGACTTTATACAGCTCTACAGTTTACGAATTACTGCACTGTTTCCATGGATACTTCTCAATACAGGCACAAGTAGTATCATTAAAGTGGAAGTTGAAATTCCCAACAACATCATAACTAGACGTTTTCATACTCTGACAGCCCCATGATTAAATTTGAATAAACTACTACTTGAAATGGAAGTTTCTAGAATGTTAAATTAAATCTCCCCATCTTCAAGCAACTAATTTGCTTTAACTTATGGCCTGTAGCAATCTTTAAATAATGGTTCTACCTAGGAAAGATGACTCACTAAAGTGGAACTGTGTTATTGTACCTCCGTGATTTTTTTTATCTACCTGCTAAATGTATTTTGTCTTACTTGGCATTAATTATGTAACTGCATACACACTGAGCAGCTGAGCTGAACATTTTCCTAGTTCAGAGTAATTCTTTGCTGCTATAAAATTTTCCTCATCACTTCTCTCTAAAGCTGTCAGTGCCGGGAAGGAGCGCAGCCAGCAGACCTTTTAAGAAGAGCGTGACGCAATGTGCTGATCTCTGACACGGCAGAGCAGTTCTGACTGGCGCCATCCAGGGTGGCCCTTCAAGCTGTTGAGGGCGTAAATATCTCAGTCTTCTGTATTTTCCTGCTTCCTAACAGAAGCTATTCACAAATGAGAAGGATGTCCCATGTGTATGGGAAGGGGAGCGGTTTCATCTTCCAGCTTCCAATCCTGGACACCCACCCCACACTCAGAGTCAGCTCATTTTCACCTCTTCCAGTGCCCACATCTTGCAGTCCATGTTTTGCAGCCAGACACATGTACACAAACCCTATATTGTCATGGTATCTAAATACTTTTGTTATCAGAAGTGAGCTTTCATGGAGGAAAAAGCTGGAGAACAATAAGGAATTGTGATTACACATTAAGGCAACAGTGAGCTGAGCTGAAAAAATAAAGCATTGCAAATGAAGTAATGTGTACTTAAGATGATGACTGATAAACTGCTAGATAATAGACTAATGAGAAACGTGTATTATCTGGCAGTGAATTAGCACAGATCCACGTAAAGACAGCAGTCATACCGCACAATGAGGATGTGCGTGATGGAAAACATTATTTACATAGCATTTGAAAACGTCTCATGTGAACTGAATGCCAAAATGCTACTCTAACACCTCGACCCTCAATACCTCTTATTGACTTATTAACTAATTTAGCCAAAAGTCAAAAAGTATAAATGTTTTATAGCAGGCAACAACCTTCAGGAAATAAATGGCACAAGATACAAAGACCTGTCAAACAACTAATTAAAGATGCTTAGGCACAAGGAACCCATGGGCTCATTTCTTTAAGCTTGGTCTGCTGGAGAGCTGGACTTTACCAGATGTTCTTCTGCCATTGCTATGTAGTGCTTTCCTTCTATTTGCCATTATTGCGGAATAAAGATGCCTACTTTTAAAATTCAATCTTGAGCTGTAGTCCCTACAATACCCAGGTAACATGAATTCAGGGAGAGACAAAATCTGTTCAGAGTAATGCACCACATTCCAGAGGAAAATACAGAATATTTTTCATAGGAAAGCTTGTACAGGATAAAAAAAAAAAAAAAAAATTAAAGAAAGGGGGTTTTAAACTGAAGTTCATCTTTGGTTTTCTCTCCTTTTGGTTTTCTTTCCTTTTTTTTTTCTCTTCCTTATCAAACAAGCTTGATAATGATTCCAAATCTCTCGATGGACTGTCAATGATATTAATATATCTCTTCACTGCTGACTTGATACATCATCCTCAATTCTGTTTTCTCAAGTCTCTTCAAACTGAAAGTAGACTGACTGCCTTTTCTCTGAGCATGAGGTAATGTGTTAGGAGCAGCTTTCAGGCACTTAGCCTTGCACATGCTAAGGTCAGGCATTCATCAAACTGACTGGGTTATATTGACTGCCACAGCACCATAATGACCTACCTTAACTACATACATGGTCTCACAGCATCACTGGAGATAAGTGTATAAAAATCATTCTCCAAGGGGACAGCTGAATGTGTGATACTATTTTTTAAAATTTATTTCTGCCCTTCCAACAAACACATGACTGATGTTCTGCCTGACACTGCTGTGACCATAATCTTTAATTCCCAGTGGTACATCCCCTTCCTAAAACTAACAGAACTTGCTAACTTGGATAATATAAATGGCAAGACACAATCAAAACGTGACCCCAGCACTCTGGAATAAATAAGATCTATCTGACTCATGCTCAGTATTTGAGAAGTGAGTGTCTTGAGAAAGAAATCAGTATAAAAAATCTAAGGGGGAGAAGAACACCAACAAATAATACCATGTTGTCTAATGCTATTCTTCCTCTTCTCAATAATAAATTACAATCTAAGTTATTGTTTTAGAAGTACTCCTAGTTCAATCTCCAATGTATTTCCTCTAACCTTTAATGCAATTTTGAATAGATTTCTTTCTCTTCTATGATTTTCTCTCTTGCACTGTTACTTTATCACTTTCTGAGATCCTCAGTATTCTGTGCAACAGTTTGATCAAGTACCTGTCGAACATCTGCTCCCTTCCACAAACCAGAGCTGAAGCTGTTCTGTTCTCAGGTGTTTCCCATAGTCCACAACTTATTGGTGATAAATTCTAAGAAAAGCTATTCAATGAGTTAGTTTAAAAAAAAAAGGGATACACAGCCAGAAGCTCTCAGAACATTTTGCTCTTTTTTATACTTCTACTATATTCTGAGAGAAAACTAAAGCTTTGAAGAAACAAATTTGAAACTAAATAGTAGAAGACAAATAGATTAATTTAATATAAAATGCCATTGGCATTTATTACTTTCTTAATTTTTTAGATAATACTTATGTCAACAATATCATGATTTACTATCATGAGTTTGATACTGATTTCACTTAAGGATCCAGATTGATCTATTGATTTTCACCCAAAGATGTCACTTTTCTAGACAGTGTATCTCCTTGCATACATCTGTACCCGAAGGCTGTTAAAGGTTTCATTTGCTAATATTTACAACTATAGAAAACTAGATCTTCTCCTGAACCATTGGCTGTTTTGGTACTGGCTTTAACAGACTGTTGAAGACAAGGCACCAGCCTTTACAGCTAGGTGACTGTGAAAAGGTAAGTCTACCTATTCCCTGCTTTAATGAAGTGTAATTAGTATGCGGGGTAACATAAAATCAAATCTCTCAGTAAATGAAACTGAAAACCAGAGATTGCATTACCTTCTGAAGTGGAGGTAAATGAATAAATAACACTCGACAACCTCACCGGTGGTAGAATTATCCTGCTTCTTACAAAGCATCTTCCTGTCACAGCTAGGACTGCAGTGGACCATGCAATCTTGCCTTTAGGCCAGTCCCATCTGGAGAATCTCCATTTCAACAGAAACAACCCATATGCAGCTCTCATAAACATACAGATTTCAAAGCACCAAAATGCTGAATGAGGACAATGATTTTCAAGAGATCCTGTGTAGGTTTGGATCCTGTGTAGATATGAAGTACAATGTCGATTCAAGTGCCCTTTGAGAGTTTAAGAAAATTCCATCCTGCAGACTCAAGGAAGACTTCTAAGAAGTCTTCACCTGATCATAATAATACTCTCCACATCAGGGTTCAAGCAAAATAAGGCACGGATCAATAACATCTCTCAGAAATTAAAGGAACAGTAGTTAATAGCAATAATGCTTCCATGATTTTAATAATTCAGAAAGGCTGAATTTGTAGTGCTTACTCCAGCTTTGTTATAATAATGACATCTGTAAATAATAATTAGGCACTGAGTTTAGACCTGAATATCGTATCATCTTTCTTTACAACTTAGCGATGTAATCATATTCTAATATATGTACAATATTCAAACTGTGCTCTACCTTAGATAATATATTTGATAAAGCCATGATCCATTAATACAATCCTCTCCACTAAGCCACCAGTTAGTCTTAAAAAGCAGAGGTTGGAAGACATCAAGTCTTTTCAACTCCACACATTCCAAACCAAGATTTCTCTCTTTTCCAAACTTAATCTTAGAGGTCAGGCTTCTGGGTCAGCTAAACTGAATGTTTATCTACTGCTATCAGCAACATCATTTTTCCAGACACCATCAATGGGTGCAAGAAAATGTTTCGTATATTCTTATTCCTTTAGAATATGATGTTTCCAAGGTAACTGCACCCAGGAGATCTACTAATAGCAAAAAGTGGAAAATAATGTAACTTCTATTTTAAAATCACTTTTCTAAAGGGAAGAGGAATTGAATTCCCACAAACTTTTTCCTTTGTAACTCTGTCAGTCTCTTTAACAAAATCAAAGAATTCAAAATTTAATGCTGAGGCTTTATATATAATCATGTGGGCAATAGATAGAGAGGATGTATGGGGATGTACAGTATTATAGTGTTAAGAGTTAGCTCAGAAGAGAAAATTGGCTAAAACTCAGTTATGTTTTATGGATGGTCAAAATGCTTCAGATAAAACGAGATCCAGCACTAACTTCTGTCCAACTGTCAAACTGAACTGGCACACATTTTTTTTTTTTTTAATTTTTTATAAAGTTTTTGTTTTAATTTTTGTTAGAAATTCTTTTAAAAACGTGAGAGAGTATTTCAGTAAAACATTGTAAACCAAGATGGAAAATAAAATATGTACAGAAGTCTATCACTCAACCTTATAAAGTTTAGGTTAGACTGTCTCATGAGAGCTTAAGACCATCACATCATGCAAGATTTCCAGCAGGGTTAACTCTCCTATGATACCCAAAGGCACACACAAACTAAACAAATTGCAAATCCAATTACTTAGACAAACATTTACTCAGTTGCTTTGGGGAAACATGACTTTTTATTCACACAGTCACAGTGTTCACCTTATACTACAAGTCTTTAAATACAGCCTAATACAAATACTTAGGTTTTGTTAAAATGGCAGAGGTCCTCAGAAACCTCTGAGGTTTTCGGGGAACCCATGCTAGTAAGCAACTTAACTGAGCATATATCTGCACCATGACATAATGCTATGCCAGCTCACTCAGCCCTGTTGCAGTAAGTGCAGTGCAGTAAGCCCATCATTTAAACACACAAACTGTTGTGTCTAAGCCACGATGCAATGAGAATTATCATTTTTCAGCGAGGCATTACACTGAACAGCCTAAACAGAAACTATCATCAAGCTAGACAGAAAATGAGGCATTTCATACAAAAGGAGTTGAAAGGAACACATATAAAGATCCTTCTTGACAAACTAGATTTTACTACTTTCACCCTGATTCCCTAGAGTCTGACTATGGATGATCCAGGTCTTTCCAAGAATATGGAATAAAAATAGTGCAACAAAACTTGAAGAAAACAATGCAGTATTGCATTTTTGAACTATAAAGAGTTCCAGTGTAAAAACCCTAAGAAAATAACATATTCAGTCAGACATGATACACAGATGAGGAAAATTTATTTGCGCATAAGCTACAGGGCTCAATGTTTGCATCCCAGATCCTTATGAAAACATCGATGTTGAAAAAGCAATGTGCAAGGGCACTTTGACATGATCAGAGCAGCAGTGAGTACGAGGGTTGCAGTGCTAGCTGTTCTTTGTTGTGGCCTATAGGGACAGTACTATGATTTATATTAACATCATAGGCTAGCAGGAGAATTAAATCCTTTTTTAAATAACCAAAGGGCATAAATAAAAAATAAATAAGGCAGTAATAAAAAAAAAAACCAACAAACAACACTGATCAATTGGTAGCCTGTGATTTTAAGCATAGGTAGAAAATGAGTTAAAAAATAGATGGCAGAAGGGTAAAAGGAAGTGAGAGAGAAAAGAAGGCAGGAAGAACCAACTGACTTGAGGTTGGAGCTGGAATTTTTCATACTTATCCGGCAAACTGGGATGTTCACGCATATCCCATGAGGCGATGTGTGCCAAATAAAGATCACTGAGTAGATGTACAGAAATTCCTCAGGGCATGTCTCATCAGGGATGCTGAGTGTCTGTGATCAGCATGCTCCATGGTCAGGATGGAGCCACTGTAGATGGCAATGAACTCCACATGTAACTAACACATCACAAAAGCTCCTTTTCTACTTTCAAGCATGCAGTCATTCTCCTTGTTCTCAGATTAGGGGGAAATGAAGCTCTTGCTATACATCTATAGGCCATACATGGTTTCACTCATTCTATGGTGTTCCCTGTTTTCCCTCTCCTCCCTTCAAAGCCTGGCTCCAAAACAGAACAGTGTCTCAACAAGTCCCGTCAGGATTTCACTGCCAAACTACGATGCCCTTGTGAATGCACATAATTTCACTGGAAGGGTAAGAACTGTTTGAGGTATATGTAGCAGCAATTCACACGGGGCTGTAATACCATATTATTACATTATTTAAACATCATGATATCTAGCTTTTCTTCTTATTGTAGCTCAAAGGAATAAAATTTATAATCCTTTATCTATACTGACTCTTACATTTTTTTCCTGAGTTGTTACATTTAATCTTGAGCCTAGAAGAGTTTCTAATTCCTACCACTCTTTTAAAATCTATCTTAAAATACATCTACCACTTGTTCATTTTTCTGCTTCTGTTCCCCTTGAAATACTTCATGGTCTTCCCTAATCCAAACAATTTGCAACTATCCATTACCAACTCTCTCATCAGAGATAATGTATTTTCCAGATAATTAATACACAACCTTAACCTCTTAAAATCCATCAAGCTCTAACAAGGTTGTATGCAAATAGATTAAATTACTACAGCCATCAAATTGCATTAACATAAACTGGAAATAGGATCAGTTGGAAATTACATTTTCTCTTTTATGAAAGTAGCAGCATTTTGCAAACTGGATCTTAATCCAAGAATTAAACTCCAAATCTTTAATGAGTAGCCCTGAAAGCATACAGGTGAGCATATACACACGCTATTAAAACCAAACCTGTGTAATTCTATTTGTACTAAAAAACTGCAAAGAACAAAGATCTTCTGCAGAGATTGTGTTCAGAATCATCATAAATAGAGCAAACAGGGCCCCCAAGAGGCTATCTAGTCTGTTCTGTTGCTCCTCAGGTTTTGCATGCTCAGAACTCTCCTCTTGTGTTTCCTCACTCTCTTTTTTCCCCCCTTGGTTAAATCACTCCAGACAGTCTGCCCACTATTTATTCTCTCTGCTCTTCCCCACACACTCTGTTGCTTCAAACTGGCTTCACTCTTACTGATATCTCACCCAGCTGGATAGAAAAGAAAACAATTTTTTGTCACAGATAAACCTTTGGTTGTGCCCATTGCTTATTACAGTAGCATGATGCTGTTGACTTAGACTAGACAGAAACTTCATGTCCTTTCCCACAAAACTTTCCACTTGTTCTCCAAAAAGAATTTTTTAATTGATTACTGTTGCTTAAGTGGGAGATTGCACTTACCCATATCACATTCATCCACTGTCATCAATTTTTTTTCTTACGATTTTCCAAGAATATTTCAACTTTGAGCCCTATCCTCTAATGTGTTTACACCTTTAGCAAGCATACGCTTTATTCTATTATTTATGTCTTTCTTATGGGCCTAAAAATGACCCTCCCAGAATGCACTGGATTTATTTTTTTTTTTACAGTAAATCACTGATTCTTTTGAATACAGTCAATCCATGAGTTTTACATTTTCCTTCTAATAGTTTCACCTATAATATGTTTCCCTAGCTTATTTATGAAGATGTCAAAAGAGACAGATATCTCTTACTACTTTCAAAATTAACTACTTCTATGGCTTCCTAACTCACAACAGGGCCTGTTAATCTGTCCAATGGAAATCAGCTGGTTTTTGGCAAATCCATGTTGCCTGGTGCTGGTTTCTTTGCAACCCTCCAGATGCTTGCAAATACTCTGATTATTCTTAGATATTGAAGCTGAGTGGTTTGATCTAGAGTTTCTGACCTTGGCTCTGCCTTCCACTCCTGAATTTCCTTCCTCAAGTACTGGAATACTTCCACCTTCCATTTTTGGAAGATAAAATCCTCAAAGACAACAGCTGACAGTTTTGAAAAGCTATCTGTCATTTCTTTCAGCTGATCATGCCCAAGGCTATCAGCCTTCCTATTCTGTGTTATTGGTCATATCTCATATTTTGAAAACAGTCACTGCCATTAAAATTAAAGGTATTTTTTTAGGTTATGCACATTTTTGAACTCTGAATTTACCAATATCATGTTTTCATAATGGATTTTTCATTTTGAGAAATAAAACAAAATAAAGTACTTTGAGATTAATCCTGCTCTTTCCATTTAATATTAATTAATCCCCCTACTGTCTTCATGTGTATGTAATAAAAGAGGTACTCAGAGACACTGAGAATAAGATGGAGGTTGAATTTTCTAATCTTTAGATCAATTTAGGGCCATGAAAGATATTTGAGGGGATTTTTTTCTGAAAAGAAATTACTGCAGAACTATCCAACCAGAGCCCTCATGCCTGATATGCTGAGACATAATTTTGGGGTTGACAGGGACCTTATGGTTCTTCTCACTATCCTGATTGCTGAGCAAAAGGACATCAAGCCCATGCACCTTCCACCACCTTCCAGACAATGACCACTACAACTTCACATTTTTTGTTTTCCCCAGTATTTATTCCTATGGACACTGAAAGGAAGCAACTCCTGGCATGACTGGATACTTAGCAGAGCAGAACTGTGGGAGGATGTACTATGAGGACTCTTGCACTGGAGCCTAAACCTAGACTCTTGGCCCTCGGAGTTAAAGTTATGTGGTCTGCAACATACCAATGACATTTAGATTTACTTAAAGGGAAAAATACCAAGTCTAAAAACCTCATGAACAGGAACAATGATGTTACCACACTGCAAAATCAGAAAATTCTTTTTAGAAGATTCAGTATCCATGCAAAATTCAAAGGGCAAGCTTATAACTTAGTATTTGTTCTCAGTGAATAGAGAATTTGAGGTGGTATGCAAAGTAATGGCTGAGTCTATGGAAATGATTACACAAAAAACTACAAAATCCATTTTTTCTTTGATATTTATGATCATAGAATCATAGAATGGTTTGGGTTGGAAGGGACCATGAAGATCATCTCATTCAAGCTCCCCTGACATGGGCAGGGACACCTCCCACTAGACCAGGTTGCTCAGAGTCCCATCCAACCTGGCCTTCAACACCTTCAGGGATGGGGCATTCACAACTTCACTGGGCAACCTGTTCCAGTGCCTTAGCACACCCACAGTAAAGAAATTCTTACCCATATCTAACCTAAGCCTACTCTTGTCAGTTTACAGCCATTCCACCTTGTCCGATCACTACAGGCCCAGGTACAAAAGCCTTCACCAGCCTTCTTGTGGGCTCCCTTTAAGGATTGGAAGTCTGCTATGATAACTCTGAATGCATTCATTATATGCAAATATTCACGTTCTAGTTTACTCAAAGAGTTAGTTATGCTCTCTGAATTTGCTGATCACTTTTGATATTTAATGCTTTTTGATCATGGTGTGCAAGTGGTCCTTTAAGCCATATGGATTTTCATACCTGACTGGATGACTGAAATGTGTAAACAGAATCTTCTAACCTTTAAACAAAACAAAATTCCTGTTTTCTGGAATGTTTTTTAGTTTTTTAAAAAAACCCACCCTATGTAACATAAAGAGTTACCTGTCTACTAACAGCATTGTTACACTCCAGAGACACGCAAGATATGAAGGAATATGTATTTTGGCATTACATTTATGTATAGTTTATGAATGTTGTTTGGGATTCCAGAAGGCTAATTTCAAAAGCAGATGGATAAATAATCAAGACTTTAAAAGTACAAACTGTGCTTCTTGCACTTTAGATTTTATCTTGATTTCTATTAAGACTGAGCATCTAATTGACAGGAGAATGTCACTCTGCCAGAGGACCTCAAACATTTCATTATTCTTTTGAATTTTACAAAAGTGTGGATGATACCTTCTAACCTTCTCATTTTTTTAATGGTGTATGAAATACATTTTCAAAGGAGCATTCTTAATAAAACCAGAGGGGAAAAAACCTATTGAGTTTTCTACATTACACTTACACCTACCTGTGTAAGTAGATCTTTGTTTGATATCATATAAACTAGTAGTCCTGTAATTTCAACATTTCTTTCTGTAGACAGAAAGTAATTTCAACTTCTATACATATTTTTGTTTTGATATTCAGCACCAGTGAAGTTAGAATGATTCATTCCCACCAAGATTCTTTTTTAAGGAATTATTAAATACATAATGTAAAATCAAACCCACATAATGTAATTGTTGGAGGGACTGGATTGAAGCATCCTGTCAGTAGTTATAAAAAAGGTTAAGTATGACAGTAAAGTAGGAGAGCAAGAGAGAAAAAAAGACTGAAAAGGGAAAATGAACATTATTATTACTGCAAGATCTGAAGAGTACAGTGAGGTTTTGAAGGTTTCTGTGACCTGTTAAACCTTTTCAATAAAAAGAAAGTGAGTAGGGCATACTTGTTAACCTGTAAGCTAAGCATATTATTGTGGTGAAGAAGTGTGAAACAACAAGAAATTAAATTTGTCTGTATTATTCTTTCAGGTTCCACTGAGGAACTAACAGCCACAGAGGTAATACAAACTATGGTAAAGATGGTTTACAGCAGTATATTGCAGTTACAGATCATGCCACTGTCATTTAAAATTAAAGTCTTAAAAGTCTATACTTTAAAATGCTACACTGCCTGTACAATACATGAGTTGCCTCTTTTACAGGCAGCACAGGTACTTTTTACTCTTTCATAATACATAGCTCTGGCCTCACACAGGTTAATTACAACTTCTGACGCCAGATAGCAAACACTTCTTTTAAAATATTACAGTAATCTTTTCTGCTTGCCATAGAACTTAGCCATCAGCTGAAAAATTGCTTTATTTTTTAAGGAACTCTTTCAACCCATATTGAAGTCAAAAGTCAGGCTGCTAATGGGAACTACATTGGGATCTTAATAACATTTTAATCCTTAGAACCATCCCAGCTGATGATGTGCTTCAAGGGTCTAGACTTCCCACCGATTTCATTTTCCTCTCCTTTGGAAGAAGTGAGCAGGTAAAAGGTATCTTTTGACATGTTTGTCTAAAGTGTAAGGACTATGGCTGACAGCTTCATTCCTGAAGTACAACAGAATGTCTTGACTGCCGGAATAAAGCCTACCTGTGCATGACTTATTTTGAGTGAGCCTGAGGCTAAGGAGCAAATTTCTACATGCACCAAGAAATGGTTCTAATCTTACTAATCTCCATCTTTCAAAATAAAGACATCCTGCTAAAACCTTGCCTCTGGGATCATGTGCTTTCAGAAATGAACACATTAGAAAAACAGAGCCCTGTCAAAACAGACTTACTCTAAAAACGAGATTGTCCAAACTATCCCATTATCTGGGTAAACACAGGAGAGAATGCGGAATTAATAGAAAGTATCAGATTCATCATTCATTACACCTATTTTACACTTACCTTCTTGAAAGATACATGTTTGGAAGCGAGGAGGAGGAGCAGAATAAGCAGTTGAGGAACAGAGGACAATGGTGAATAGACACACAAGCGCTGTGCCTTGTTTGGGAGGCATGGGATGAGAAGGTGTGGAGGGTGGAAGGAAAGATCCACAGAGCTGAGAAAGAGTGGGATAAGTGGTGAAGGACACAGACAAAAGGGGTGAAAAATTATTTGTATGGTAAATTAGATCTGCCCTTATAAGTCCAAGATAAGCACTGCCCAATTACACTGTCTCCCCTTCTGTGATGCCCTGAAATTTTGCTTCAAGTAGTGAGTTCACTTTAAAAATATCACCCCAAAGCACTGTTGAATCCTGAAGTGTTGATTATGTAAGTGACTAATAACAGCGTCTAATGAAAAAAAATAACAGTACATAAATAGTGCATCAAATAGGTACTGTAGAACACCACAGCTGAGGAGTTATGCAGTATCACTAAAGGTTTCTTTAGATGAATGCAGTGTGACTTTAGAATAGGGATGCTGTAAAAATATTAAAAGGAAAATTATCTGTGACAAGTATTCGGTGATTTTAATTCCAGAAAATAATGACACTGTGTACAACACGCAGGCTATTGCTACACTGTCTATAACAGAAAAATCAATAAAGGAACTGAAAAGAGCTGGAAAGAACAAGAAATCATAATTGAACTTCAAGTAACAACTTTAAAGACACAAAAGCTGCAAGATCCCAAATTCCCTTAACTTCTTAGCTAAGTGATACCATAGCCAAATATTTCATCAATCTGCAAGTGCTGTATTTATCTCAATGAACAGGCTGTAGAGCTTGCACGATATGTAAAATGTCTGGCAGACTTAAGAAGTCTGCCCTCCCCTTGTACATCAAACCACAGGAGAGAAAAGGTGTAGGACATCATAAGAGATAATGAAATTATTCAGAGATGATGAAATCATACACAAGCTTTTTTTAGAAATGCTCTGAGAGTGATTCAAGACATACCAAAGAACCAGCCCAAAATAAAAAGTCCTCAGACTAGAAATTTGAACAGCTTGTGAAGAATGAGAAAGTAAAGCTTATCAATATCACAATTAACGAAACAACTATAATGTTCTTTCCTCCTTGCCATTAAGTTGCTGCAGTCAGGGTTAATTCATGCTGTGTAGAGCATGTCTTGTGGTATGATTTTTGAAAGATATTTAATTTTCGTTCACAAGAATGCAATTTCTACAAAAAGGAAAGACATTTGCTTCTTGAATAGAGGGACATTTCTTAAAAAATGGAAATTACTTTAATGTCATTTACTCATTTTCTTTCTCCAAAATATAAGCTGAAAACCTGTTGCATAACCTAAATGTGTAAATGTTTAAAAGGCTAGTTCTTACCCTGTCATTTCAGCCTGAAATAGTGTAAATGTTTAAAAGGCTAGTTCTTACCCTGTCATTTCAGCCTGAAATAGTGTGATTCTCTTGCATCTGCTTTCTGCAAATAAAGAAAAAGTAAAATCATTCTTTTCTCCCAATCAAAAGCTCTCTGGGAACAATGAAAAATTTGGGAGTGGGAGAAGAAAAATTTGGGAGTGGGAGAAGAGTTTTTGAATTTTTTTCTTCGAACTAGAATTAAATAAACAAGTTTTCTTATTCGAGATCTATTCAAAGATGCAAAAAAGTGCTGCACAAATTATTAGTACTACCATCTAACTCTCAAGTGTTATTTCTACACACTGACCAAAATATTCCATGCAATCCAGTAGGAAGTATCACAGAATTGGAGAAATTTCTTCTAACTGCAAGCTGGAAAAGCCTAGCACTGAGACTCATGAGCTTAATTTAATACAGCAATACATTTGCATAATTTTACAAAGATTGTGCACATTTATTGAAAGAGACACTGAACTTCTAGTCACTGCAAGAAGATACTTCTAGTCACTGCAAGAAGATACCAAAAGCACATACATCCTGACACCAAAACAGAATATGTCCAGCCTATATACCAACAGCAACACAATTAATATCTATATGTCAAGAACTATAGGTAGGATCTTACCTCAAGAAATGCCAAGTATATATGTCAAAGAGTCACAGAATCATTTCGGTTGGAAAAGACCCTCAAGATCAACAATTCCAGCCATTAAACCAGGACCGCCAAGTCCAACACTAATGTCGCTAACTGCCGTTTAAACACCTCAAGAGATAGTGACTCGACCACTTCTCTGGGCAGCCTGTTCCAATGCTTTGAAAACCTTTCAGTGAATAAATTTTTTCTAATATCCAATCTAAACCTCCCCTGGCCCAACTTGAGGCTATTTCCCCTTATCCTATCGCTTGTTACCTGGGAAAAGAAACCAACAACCACCTCACTGCAACTACATTTCAGACAGTTGTAGAGAGTGATAAGGTCACTTCTGAGACTCCTCTTCTCTAGGCTAAACAACCCCAGTTACCTCAGCCACTCCTCACAGGGCATGTGCTCTGGACCCTAAGCACCATATACCACTTCTCTTTCATTTGCCTCAATACAGACAGTCTGAGGGACAGAAGAGAAGTGAGTGGTAAACGATGAATTAATGATAAATGAAGATAAGTTAATGATAATAAAAAGAAACCCAACGTAAACAGGGACAGGTCCACATGCAAAAGAGGAGTTGTACAAGCAGAAGAAATAAGAGCCAACAAGAACTTTTTAATCTGTAACACTGAATTGCTCAGGGCAATAATCTCAAAGTGCACTATTAATAACTATTTTTTCTCTCATATACCTTATTTTATAGATATATACAGTATTTGCAATTTCTAAAGAACTAAGGTATTAATAAGCCTGATCCAAATCCTACTGAACTAAGGCTCTCTGTCAAGATGAAGGTAATCTATGTAATTTGTAGAACGCTGACACTCACAACTGGGCCTCCAGACTGAGAAAAAAAGAAGTTGTCTCTCTAAATATCATAGATGTAATTTTTGTACTTAGAAAAGAGGAATGTATCAGGCCTTATTTCAGAGAAAATAGTGTCTGTGCAACAGATTGCAGCCAGGCCATCATTGCTGCTAATAATAGATCCATTAAGACCTAACAGACTATGCCTATTTTTGAGCATAAAAGTTTGAAGTGTAAAATAACATTTTTAAAAAATTTTTTAAATTATGTTATTGTTTTTCCATTTAATCCCAATACAGTCAGTTTAAGCAGAAAAATTATGAAAGCAGCAATTCAAGATATCTGATCTATTAAAAGCTGATCTATTAAATCTTAGCCAATACACTTCCATCATTAAACCACAAAAGTTTATCTATGAATTTTCTTCAGAGAGCAATCTGATGTAACACCGTGAGTTAAGATTACATTCTTACACACCAATATGACTGGGGGAGTTTACCAGAGACCTATATAAGTAATCTGAAACGCAGGACATGACAAGAAATAACCTACTGAGTGCAGTCAGAAAAAAACCAAGATCATTAGCAGTGAGTTCCTGTCAGTCATTCTTGTCTACAGCTTCTGCAGGAGAGAGAATATTTGCTCAGACTCTCGTATTTGTTTGCCTGCTGTGCTTGTTTTGATATCCACCTGACAATCTGCGCAGAATGAGGGGCACAGGCAGATGCTGAGGAGTGTGAGCACTGGGATGAGAGGAGGGCTGACTGTATTACCATTCTAAATGGCCTGCCTGCGGAGTGCTGTGATTTCGTTCCTCCCGTTCCCGTCACGCTTCATTACGCGGCCCTCTCCCCAGCGCTGTGCTGCCGAGAGCCGCGCTCATTCCCTTGTTCTGGAGACAGCTTCCGCTGCCTCCTCCTCCTCCAGCAGCAAATTGGGCATTTCGTCCCCGTGCTGGGCCCGTGTGTGCCGGGGCTCGGACACAGCGACCGAGCCCGGGCTGGGTTCTGCTCGCTTTTCCAGCCTCCAGTGCTCCGGGAACCGCTGGGGAGCGGGAGGGAAACCCTTTGTTCCTGGCTGTGCCATCGACGACACCTTTGAGGCAAGAGAGAAAGGTTGCGCTACATCCAAGCCTGCAATTCCCACCAGGGTTTCGAGAGCCGGCCTGCGAGAGCAAAACACCACCTGCAGCTAAATCTAAGGAATTGGCTCTCTTTACATTTATAATTTATATAACGACAGAAAAATTGAACCGTATGATCAAAGAGGTCATAGAAAACCTGATCATTTAGATACACAGTGATATAGCAATTCTTTTTTTTTCCAGTCCTGTTCCCAAAGGATGCCACTTACAACAGTCATTTCTATATGAACATTTACAAATGTTTCACTTGACTCCTTGCATACAATAAGCCTGATTCTACATTATACTGAGTAAATAGTCAGTTTTCCCAGTCTTGCGTGCCATCAACTTAATCTTTTGAGCTACGAAAACTCAGTTGATTCAAATAGGCTGGACATTTGTCAAAGAGTCGACAGGAGCAGTGAGATCATGATTTCTGAGGCACCCTCTCCAAACGTCATGTCAATAATTAGGAATAAATTCAGTGGATATATGTAATTTTACAGCACACTTGTTTGGAATCAATTTCATTGCAAACTACAGAGTATTACAGTGCATTTTGGAGAGTAAATTTATCATTTTTTTGAAATTATTTAGGATTTTTTTTGCCCAATAGTGGGGAGTAGAGGTTTCCTTCCTTCCTTCCTTCCTTCCTTCCTTCCTTCCTTCCTTCCCTCAAACAATATGTAGACACCAAACATTTGGAACAGCTAATAACAGTTCCAGTCTTGTAGCAGAAATTTTTTACATCTTTCTAAAAACTTGACAAATGTTTCATGTGTATCTTAGCTACTGTCACTATCACCTTCTGAGCTTCAAATGTCTGAATTTATTTTAGTTGGGTTCATAAATCCTTACATAACAATGCAGTTCTACCTCATACTGTAAACAAATACATCTGAGGAAAAGAAAGATTTAAAAATTAGAATTTCTCTCTTTTTTTAAATGTCAAGAAAGAAATAACAATTTTAATTCAGAAAATTTCCAGCATTTTAGTAATATAGTTTAAATGAAAACAACAATTGGATGCAGCATATAAAAAACATGGTCTAAGATGGAAGGAAAGAAAATGTACAATTTTCTTTGAAATTTTATTTTACTAGCTTCAAAGAAAAGAAGTTTAAAAAGGCAATGTATTAGCATTTCATAAACTTGATCAAATCTCAAACTACAAGCCAGATCAACATACCAGCAGATAGCCTGCTTTAAATTATGATCAGAACAAAAATTCAAATTTTGGACAATTATACAATACTTAATCACTAAGGGAAGTTTCCTCAATTTTCTCCCAGTTATTAACCATTTTTTGTTTTGAAAATCTTTATACTTGCACATTGAGTTGTATACTGTGGAAGGATGGATTTACAGCTAATAGCTTAGTCTTTCTTATGTATTTTGGTTTAATTAATATTATTTTTCTTGTATGCAGAAAATGTATATCAGAAAGAGTTCCTATAGAAGAGGCAATCAGATGATATGTACAGTTTAATAAACTGACTTTTAGAATACAGTCTTGATTTTCCTTGAAATTAAACACTTGGGCAAAGTTGGCAGTGCAAGGTCAGGTGGAGGAAGCAGAGCTCTTACTTGTGACCCTCCCTTGCTGGACCAGGTTCCTGACGGTTTTAGGGTGTTGAACAGCTACTTCAGTAAAGGAGCTCCCTTAAAGAGTACGTATTCCCTTCTTCCTTCGTCTTCCTCTGACACAGTTCCCCAGCCCCCTACATGAGAATAAGGTTTCAAGGAAAATGTCATGGAATCATAGATTGGTTTGCGTTGGCAGAGACCTTGAAGATCCTCTAGTTCCTGCCCCACCCAACCTGGCCTTGAACACTTCCAGGGATAGGGGAAGCACAACTTCTTTGGGCAACCTGTTCCAATGCCTCATTACCTTCAGAGTAAAGAATTTCTTCCTAATATCTGATCTAAAACTACCACCTTTCAGTTTTCAGGCAATTACCCCTTGTCCTGTCACCGCACAGCCTTGTAAAAAGTCCTTCTCACATACCAGTATTAATATCAGAATGCAATTTACAGTTATTAATTCAGTTTTCCTGAATGATCAACAGCATCACAAAACCTGGTGATTCCTAAACCTGTGAGGAATCTGTACTTGCTCTGTGTGGTCAGCTTTGTAACCTCTTCATGCTAATAATCAGTAGGAAAAGCAACACTAGAAAACCATTTTAAATAAGCAGTGATCATTAATTTGTACGCTTCTAATGAGGTAAAAAGTACCCACAACACTAGAACATTGCTCAGATATGAGTCAAACTTAAGAACCAAAGATGGTACACAAAAGCTACAAAGTTAATTCTAAAAAAGCAACAGGCTCACTTTAACAATAACTCAACCAGACCTTATACAGTCTCCACATTTATGGTCTTCCTTAATCCCTTTGCTTCAGCTGTGTGTATTTATGCAACAACACAGTCCTTCAGAGGAAATTGGTTTCAATAAGAGGAAAAGTGGAATGTAATGAAAAGACACAGGTACTTAATTCAGGTTCATAGAGTTGATAAAAATTCAGAGATACTGCTTGATACAGTGCCATGAATATCCACTGCAATGGCTCTGCATAATTACGGTGCCTTCAATAAATATGAGATGTGCTATAACATTTACACCATAAAGACTGTTTTAGCCCTTGCCTTCCTATAGTTTATGAGTGCCATCCTTTAAGATCAAATAACAGTTACTGACTCGGGGTGGATTAAAGCTTCATCACTTTTTTCAATATGAATGATAAAAGACTCATTATT
Source organism: Pardalotus punctatus (assembly GCA_013400915.1). Classification (NCBI taxonomy): domain Eukaryota; kingdom Metazoa; phylum Chordata; class Aves; order Passeriformes; family Pardalotidae; genus Pardalotus; species Pardalotus punctatus. The sequence goes on along the minus strand of VZTX01010332.1, from coordinate 380,712 downwards.
TTTTCTTTTACAGTGAAATGTTGAAGTGATGGTAAAAGCATAAACTGTATTAAAATAGAGCATTCTGTGAGTAACAGAATCACAGCATCACAAAAAGAAAGGCAAGAAAATAATGCATTAATTTCCTCATTCTCTTATAAAATCTATAAACTATAGAGCTCTTCAGGGAGCATCAGATACCATTTACAATATGAAAAGAAATGTCTTTCAGATAAGGAAATTAATCAGCTTGAGTCTTTTTTATCTGTAGTTAACAGATCTACGTTACTGAATGTTTTTTAGGACCCAAAATCAATAAACTGAAGTTCCTCTCCCTTTGTGACCTCTCCAGAATTTGTAAGACAGAGCAGGACTCTCTTGAATTGCGATTTAGGTCATTGTAAAAAGTGACACTCTAAAGAGCTGTTCAAATTCAAAATTCTAAATTTAAACTTTACTACCAATTTGAATCAATTGCAATGTATATATATATATGTATATATACATATATATATATATAAAGCCCTACCCCTCACCAAAACAAAACAACTACCTCTGCAAACTTCTAGTGTCTATTCAACCAAATATCCTCTATTCAATCAAATATCTATCTCTCTGTCTATCACCTTATCACCATTAGCCCTAACAACAATCAATTTTACTGGCCAGCTTTCAGACACTGACACAGTTGCCAGGTGTGTGCAGACCTTCCTTGCATATTCAAGCTGGGGCTGGTGATCCCAGAGCCAGCAGGATCTCCATGTGGGTGGAGTGCAGAGGTCCTCCTGTCCTTGTCACCAGTATGCTCGTGTTACTTAGATCCTTCAACTTCCACATCTCTGGCTTTGGAAGACACTGCTGGCAGCCCAGAGGGTCAAAACAGGATGCCAGAGTTTTTACTGTCACTGCTTCCAGGCCAGATCCAAACAGCTTCAACCTGTGAGATCACATTTTCTAGCAGCTCTGGCCATAGGACTAGAACAAAGCAAGCGCTTGCACTTTAACATCTGAATATCAAACCAATAACTCAGACTGTGGGCTCATGCACTTAATTCAGAGTGATCTTGCTCATTTTTGTTCCCCAAATGATTCACTTTTCACACAAGATGTACTGTCCTGTCACTTCAGTGGCCTAAAATTATTATCTCTAGAACTGGAGTCATAATATACAGTCATTCACCCCAAAGGAATAAATTCATAGCATTTTAAGCAAGAAAGAGGTCCATTCCCCTCATTTGGAGTCTCTTTCACACATTATATTCCACATTGGGCCTTGGCAGGATGAGATATGTCTGTGCTGCTGGAGATGCTGTCTTTCAGATAATGAGACATAAAGCCAAAACTGTCACTTACATCACTAAAATACCTCACGCCACTTTTTCAGATGCATTTCCAGGACATAGAAATAATTGTAACAATGCAGAAAAATAAGAACCAAATAAATACTCTTCTAAACTATAAAACTATTCTTAGTAGTCTGCAATAGCGGAAATCTACAGAGATCATATAGTCAGTAACTTGGATAACTCAAAAATAAGGCTCTGAAATAAAAATAAGCAAGAAAAATGAGCTTTAGTTTTCAGAGGCTTCCACAGTAAAAACAGCGAACAGAATTTAGTGTAAATTTTTATTAATTTCTCAAAGGGAAATTGAGTTAGCCAAACAGAACCCTCAGTAGACTCTAACTTAAAAACTAACTAAAGACTCATAACGAGCTCTAGAGAAAGGTTGGATGAAGTCAGCTGTTGAGGTAACTTGGTAAGGAGATGAAATAGTAATTTAATAAAATATTTTTTTCCAGAAGTAACACAACACAAGTCAGAGTTGCCCACCAAATGGCACAGTCATCGAAAAACACAGAGAAATATTACTGCACATCATTTTTGTCCCTCACATTTCTGAATTTACAGTAACAGTTTTATTGATATGAGGCAGGGTTGCCTACAACTGCCAGAAAGTTTTCATCAGTCCATAATGTCTGGAATTAAGTGGTCCAGCTGCACATTTTTTCTAAACACTATATAGCTCCCATCACAGGGGTTTTCTAGAGTAATTCCCTGCGGATACCAGAGTCTGTTGGAAGGAGGTCTCTCTTTTCTCTACTTAAGGAGTCCCTATGAACAGACAACACTGGACTGTTGTTCCAGCTAGCAAAGCAGTCACCTCACAGTAATGGCAGTGTGATACACACAAAAATAAGCATTAATAACAGCATTTCCACAGAAGAACAGTATCCCATATAGTGTCAGAAATGGTATTGAGAAAACAGTACTGTCTCTGCTGTAAAAAAACACTCATGCTCCAATTTTCTGTATATTTTTTACATCTGCTAATAAATACAGATTACGGTGATGTATTAATCTGGTGTCTCCTATTTATTCTCCTTGCCTTCTAATAGGAGAAAATATCTTTTTCAGTCAAAAAAGTATACTAAGCACTTAACTCTGTGATAGCACAAAGTCTTAACAAAATTTAAGCACACAAACAATTTGAGCATTGAATTTATACAAAGTGATGAATACGAGTATTTCTAAATACTCTCTTAGATGCACAAAGAGCCTGACAGGTTTCTCTGAACAATTTGTGATGCTACTAGAAATGCATTCTTGACAAGACTGTAAAGCAACATAAACACATAACTACATATTGCAGTGACTACCACCATAAAATCATCAGTTACTGTAAAACAAAAATATTTCACAGAGTTTATACAAGGTTGCATCAAAATACAACTGCTGAATACCAGATCTACTAGCTACAGTTTTATTTCTGTTACATTTATGATAGCAAATCCTGATAAAAAATGTTGGGGTTTGTGATAAACTATGTAAACTAAAGGAAACAAGTATAAAGTCTTTAATAATGAGAAGACCTGAACATCTGCTGATTTAACACATGAAAGACACACTTTGTAGCATTCTCTCAGTTTTCTAAAACATCCACACTTGGAAGTGGTTGTTCACAGAATGCTTGCTCTGCTCCTATGCCAGACAGGGAGCCCACAAAACACAGAGGAGTTTCTTCTGAAGTTACATTTAAATACCTCGATACACATGGGAAAACCTAGAACATTTTTTGTGGAAAGTGGAAAAAGATTATTATTTCTAATGGCTGCTGTTTTTCTGTGAAACCATAATGTCCTTTCCTGTCCCTGAACATCCAATGCAATTCTCTCAGTTGGGAGAACTGCACAGTCACAAGGAATAAAGTAACTTTATATAAATAATTTTCTGACAGAAGGTTTCATCTTAGAAAATTTATTTCCTGATGGCTTCTTTGACTAGCATTTGCTAAAAGCAACTACAGAGCATGCGCAACGCATGATTTTGATATGACACATGATATTGACCATCCCATCCGTAGGAACAGTACAGGCACAATCTATAAATGTATTCAGCAAGACTTCTGGAAATGTATAGTCCAAAAAGTACTGCGGAAAGCCTGCAGGCTTCATATATTTACTTTAGATCTGCAGATATTTCTCAGATCATTAACAGTGGCTCCAGCCATCAAGGCTTGGGCCCATATTTTCAAATCACATGAAGTTTATTTTTGATACCACATCAAGTCAGTTCCTCAGGTAGCATAAACTATTACAGTGCATTTAAAGTCACGTATGCATGACAGTCTGGATATGTGCAGTGTACCTGCTGTACTACGTATATGCTATAACTACCACAGATACAAAATACGCTTGTCTGCATTATCAGGCCTTCTTTGAATGCACCATAATGTCTTTACTTAGATATTCTACAGTCATCTGTTGTGTGAGGATGCTCCTTTGCTATTCACAGTTACTGAATTAATATCTGAGTGCACACCCTTTAAATTTGGCTATTAATTCTGGTCATTTTTAAAGTAAAAAAGCGTACGTCCAAAAAAAGGCCAAGGCATGTGAAAGGTCTAGCTGATAGGAATGATGGAGATATCAGTAGATGTTACTAGTGGGATGGATTGGGGTCATGAGCATCCAGATTATGCACAGATGCTCTGTCATCATCTTTGGCACATCTAAGTCTCTTCTGTCCATGGTGTTCACTGAAGATGTGTTGCAGCTGGTGCACAGGGAACTGGAGATCATCTGTGTGTCACTGATGCTTGCCGAGAGACAGCTATTTTAGCTCTCAAATGCAGACACCGATGATCTGGGAAATGAGATGAAGACTGAACATAAAATTAGCATCACAGTGACAAAGCAACACATCAAGAATATTTCAGAAGTCACTGAAGTTGCTAATTTGTGGTAATATATCTCCTTTTGCTATTCTACTGGAACAAATACAGGATGCATATTTGTAAATTCATATTTGATTGGGAAAAGAGAAGTATGAGCTGTCAGATTAGTATTTATGTGTTGTGGCAGCTCAAGGTGAAATACTTATACGACAATGTTGTAATTTCTTTGTTCCTCATGAAAGGGCATTTTGCCCATATACAGTACACCCCTGCTATTTATTATCTTTGCAGACAGTTCTTTATTTCTTGCCCCTTCACTGCCTCTTTTTCCATCAACATTGCTACATATTTCTGGAAATTTATACAGTGTCCAATTAATATGTATGGTTTTCTACTGAAAGTTTGAAAGAATGCAGAAAGTTTAAAGCAAAGCCTTTCTACACTGTTATCTACTGACAAAGTTGAGGCACCAACTCCATTCCTGTGCATCAATCTTCATCCTTTAGAAGACCCACCAAAGTCATTTAGGACTACATATGTGAGTCCCAAAGTGAGATGCGATCAATCCAAGGAAAGAAGTGGGAAAAGGAACACATTTCTGAAGCTTGCTCCATCACCAATCTCAATGAAAATAATTGTCAAATCTGACAAAACTGGGGGAGCCATTTTTACCATGAGAACAGGCAGCACATGACAGATGGCAAGGTATGAGAGAGTCTTTTAGTGAGAGACTGTGTCTGAGTACTGACAGATTCCATGACTTAATGTGTTGTGAGGAACAGCCAGCTTGAGCAGTCAGCTTGAGGGAACTGCACTGTGTTTCGCCTGTTAAAAGAGTCTGTTTGCCATTTAAAATTTTTTTCTTACACATCAACCAAATCTAAGATATGAAGTAGTGTATGGGATGAGCAGGAATATTCTAAATAGCTGATCCACCATGCAAAATTCTGGGTCTGTAAATTGTTTAACCACTACTGAAAAATTGTTTCCTAGAGCAGTCCTTTAAGTGATAAAAAATACTTATCGGCATCAATAAGCTGCAACCATTAAACACTTGTGAACACATGTTTTTTTTTTAACTTGGAAATTAATAACATGCTTTTGAATTCATATCAGTTAACAACACAGCACCCCACAACATTAGGGCATTATTATAGTGCCGAAGACAACACCATATTAACCACCAAGCATCATTAATCTGTTGAATCTTCAGAATGTACAAAGGTCAGTAATTGTGTTTAAATTTTTTTAGCTATATGAATAGCAAGCGACCTCTAGGTCACACCTTCCCTTTCAGTGGATGGCCAGAGAGATTCTGATCTCTGCTTTACAACAGAGCTTCATTTTATAAAGACAACCCTCAACTTCCAAAGAAAGCAGCTTTTGTCAATTTTGATTACATTTGTATCTATGGCCCTGCAGTGAAGGAATCTTCTTCTCATGCCAGGTAGTCACCAAGCCTTCACAGAAGGAATTGGCGATGGATTCAGAGAAATATATACCCACTGTCCTCAAAGCCCCTGCCAAGTTTTGACAAATATTCCTATTCAGTGAGTAAATCAGAACTTAGCTGAAACTGTCAGCACCAGGAAATTTATGTTCAGTAGAAGGATAGACACAAATTATACTTTATTAATTATAAATCTGTAGTTCACTACAGTCTTTACTTGACCCACTCTTTCAAAGCATCATCTGTGAGTGCTCAAGGTGAAGCACTCGCAGACGATGCAGAAGTGAAGGCCCAACTGCAAACTTCAGTGCTTTAACAAGCCACATGTACAGTCTTAACTGAAACCGTTCACGAGTGTGGCAGCAATTTAGCCATGTTTATGACTTGACCTTATCCTCTAAGATAGGTAAATAAAATATGCCTCAGTTTATATAAAATTTGAGCAATCTCATTAGCTGCATGTCCTTTTCTTATTTTTAGTTTACATTCTGTGATAAAACATTGCTGCTCTTCTAGCAAAAATACCTCTTCTATTAAGTTCAACATTGCCAAAATTTCTCCCCACATTCCCATTTTGTCAAAATTCACAGTATATTTCAGAGGAATTTTGACTAAACAGAGAGTCTGGGCTGTGTATAAATTTACAGAAATTTGGCCATATTCCATATCTCTTTGTATATACACTTTGTATGTACCTCTCTCTCTCAAAATGTTATACACTGAAAAAAACAGAGCAAGCAATACCAAGTGAGTTGCTAGTAAAAGAAAATATATCATCAGAGCAATGGAACTAATTATTTTCTATTTTGTTTCAGAAAATTTATAAAAGTTGTCCAAACACTTATGCTTGGACTTGCCAACACCATTTCACAACACTGCTGCATGTCATCGCAGGCCTCACCATTTTTCTCTACCCTTTTTTTTTTTTCCTTACAGGAGAAGTGCCTGGTACTAATAGAGGAAGTAAGAACAGCACCAATTTTTCACACACCCTTCATATTATTCAAACAGATTTTTTCTCTCCCGTGGTTGTCCATGTTAATTGCTCATTAGCTATGCTATTTAACAGTCCAACAGTTTGCTTTAGTTGGTTTTCACAGGATGGCTGAGGTCCCATTAGACATACCTTCCAGAGAGCATCTCTGGCCAACCCAGCAGGCTGAGATTCTAGTGCCTGCACTGTAGCATTACAGTAATCAACTACAGAAAATATCAGAATGTAGATCAACACTGGATCTTACAGAAACCTTACACTGTGATTAATACAGAGATGTAATGTGTAGAGATCAGAAGACTGTTTTAAGCATAACATCCCTTCATTAGATATTTTTACCTGTTAAGAGAGTAAAGAACTCACACAACTTAGGGTTGGAATCTACACTTCAAATATAAATCATTTTAGAGGTAAAAGGAAACAGAACTGTAATTATCAAATATGACAGAAGAAAAACAGACAGATTATATTATCAATCAAAGGTAAATCACTTAAGTCATACAAATACACACATTCTGAATTAGTGGGTTACTTGGTATCCCAGAAAAAAGCCTGAAATCACCCTTCCTCGTCAGGAATAAAATTATTCCAGCATCACACAACAAAAGTTGTTATGAGCTCTTCATCTGCCCTCCTTTTGGTCCAGATCATAAAGGAGAAAGAGAATCAGCAGAAGAGGTGTTCTTCATCTGAAATGGAAAGACAGAGTGAGGGCTGCAGGAAAAGAGGAAGAAAAATAATTACCTGGGTTCTTCCACTTACTACTGTCAGGATGTAAGGAAAGAAAGTTTTTTGCTTCCCACAGCAGCAGTTAGGAGCTGTTTGAAGGGTGTGTCAGGTGGGTCAGTCAGCCTCTCGTTTTTCATCCTGGAAGCACATAATACTTTGCCCACCTATGTGCTTTAAAGATGCATTATTTGTCATTCTGTTACATGGCACATACCTGAGCACTAGTAATGACTTGCTTGTCAGCCTCCACCTTCTGTCAGCCTCCACCTTCTCACAGTGAAAGCAGGCAGGAAGAAAGGAGAGAGGGGAAAAAAAAAAAAAAAAGCCAGCTACAGCTTAGCAAATGTGCGGCAGTTAAGTCATTAAGCATGAACAGAGAAGCAATATTGCAAGTCATTACTCATTAGTACCAATGAATATGTTATTTGGATTTATTTTTCAAGTAAACTGAGGTGAAACCTGCATAACAGAGGGCTAATTGACAGAGGAGAGATGAATAAAGCATCTAAGCTCAGAGAAGAACTTGCTGAAGAGGCTAAATGTCACTAATGCCACTGTTCAGAGCAGACACCTGCTACTGAGCGCTTCGTGTTTGCCCTGAGGGTCTGCTTTTGTTTTCTCAGGCTCCCTAAAGCTCGGGCTGAAGCCGGCAGGGATCCAGGGCATGCCTGAAGCACAGGAACTGTAAGATACAATATACTCAAGTGTCAGTTCTCTCCCAAGGAGATGCAGGTAGGGATTGAAGACACGGGTGATGTGCTGTGGTCACGGACCTCTGTCACGGCAGTGAGCTGTGCTGAAGTAGATTCAAAAGCAGGGGCAGACACAGGTGGGAAGAGTGGGTCAGCCGAATGCCGTCTGGGACCTCTGCACTCCACATTACTGACTGACTGTCCCATGCTTCTCTGCAGCCCTGCTTAGTGCACGCATATTCACAAAATCTGTGACAGTTCATATTGCCCTGTGCCCCGGGCCTGTGGATAATGGAGAGGCAAAGGAAGTTCAAACTTGAGCTTCCCAAAGAAGAACAGTTCCTTGAGGCACAAATGAAGTTCTATAAAGGCACACAGAATTTGTTTTCTGGGAGGTAAGAGACAGTTCTGCCTTGCTGTAGGGACAGGCCCCACTGTCTCCTTCATGAAGGTAGAGTTGCCTTGCAGGACTGGGGCAACTGAGTGGTGAAGAACGAGCTGACAGGGCACACCAGAGGATCCACCTGAAAGCAACATGCTAAATATAAATAAATCCTACAGAAGAGCACACAGCAAGAGCAGAGAGAGCATGGAAGACCATCTGAGTCCTGAGAGAAGTGGGGAAGCAGCTGTGCTTCAAGCGACCCTTCCGCCTGCTCCAAGACAGGAGTGCCGTCTTGCAACCCCAATGTCTTGCTCAGTGCCAGCCATGGTCTTGCCCTTAGCTCCAAGGATTCCGGGGTTTCAAAGCCTTTCCATCCAGGTCATGTTCCCAAAACTATCAGCAGCATGGAGAGGAATCACGCCTCTCACCAACACTGACGTTCTGCATGCAGAGGGCAAAGCTGGATCCCTACCCATAACTGGCAAGCAGCTTAACGGATCTGTCAAGCACTGCCCTCACGTAGCCCTCTGCTACAGAAGAATAGCTATTAAATTATATACTACTTCTTTATCAAAAGGCAGCAGAATTATTATTCTGAATATACAAAGAATTCATTATTACATGTCACTTTCTGTAGAGTCTTTTTTTTCCTTTCTTGCAAGACAAGAAAATGAAACACAAATGCTAGTTTCATGTACTTTTCTTCACAATACTTTATAATTCAAAATTAATTACAAATGTGATTTAATTTAATAAAATTTTCACGAATTGCACTGTAAATGCTTTAAAATTAAATAATCACTCCCAATTGTCATATGATTACATACATTTCTCATCTATCAAATTTATACCACACTCCTTGAGCATATATTCTCTTATACTAACAGAGAAGTGTATATATTTAGCTGTATTTCCAGCTATTTACTTTTATTTACCTTCTGGTTTGAAATTATTAATTCAAGTAACAACAAATATTGGACATTGGAATAATGATTTCAGAAGCCAAAGTGCTATTTTCAGAGTTTAAACCCAGAACTTCAAAGAGATGCTTCCATTCCTAATTGAAATATCATTGTAAAATGGACATAAAAATAAGAGGAACAAGAATATTCCCTTTTTTGAATGCTTGGAAACCTTAAATGCTTGAGTGGAAGAGTACCATAACATCCAAGAAAATGCAAATTTTACTGGCAGTAGACATTCAGGTAAGCACAAAATAGACCTTGCAACTTAAAAGGAATGTAGAAAATCACTGCAAGAGGGATCACAACTATTGCACATGCTGCTGTATAAATCATGGCACAATCACCTATGTCCTAAATAAATTTCTGAACATACAGACTTTATGAGTAATCAATTGCATTTTGATAATTATATAGGGTAGTTCATTTCGTACATTATTTGTAACTCTCTATGACAACTAATCTGTGTTTCTTCTGTGTTATGAATCAGACTGCCATTTCTGTCAATACCCTCTGAAAACTATGCAAGAGATCTTACAAATTTTTGAATTTCATTCAAAACTCTTCTTCACTGGAATATATGTGTAAACATAATAACCAGAAAAAAGAATTTTAAAGGTCAACTGATACAAGAAAATTATTCAAAATTAACCCTTTTGTCTACTTTTATGTGGTGCTGTAATATAAAATAGCAAGCTAAAAACACAACCCTTGTGCACAGCACAGGTTTATCCCTCCTGACACCAGATGGGCTATCAGAAAGAATACGGCAGAGATGTTCCATTTTGCTCACACAGAACTTCGCTCATGAGTGAAAAAACCATCCAAATGCATGTCCAGCACTAAATACAGGCATACATATGGGCTATGAAACAGCAGAAACACATAATTAATTCTGATTATCTTCATAGTTTAGTAGCATCTATGACTCAAACCATTCAGAGGTTAGCATATCCGAATGGCTAATTTGAGGAGTTTGGCTTTGAACTGGAGAGAATTTTTCTTGGTTCGGCTGGATACTCCAGGTAGATAAGAGCCTTACACATCAGCACAACTGCAAACTTGCATTTTAAAAAATTTTAATAGTACCATTGAGACTCTTCACTGATAAAACTTAGCAGATTGATACCTCCTCACTTTGAATCCTGATCTATCACTCAGGCTTTATGTTGATGTCAAGAATGCTGAGGTAAGCTCAACACTTTTATGCTTTTATCTTCAGAAAAACATTTTATTTTATATTCCTCTGTAAAAAGACAGGTGCAGAGATTACCATTTATATAATCTACCTCTGAACAGATTTACTAAGACAGCAAAAATAAGCTAACTAATGTTCTGCTTTTACAACTTCCATCAGAACATCATTGTGTAAATTACAAAATGTAATGCTGAACAGCCTGCCAGAATCAAAAAGAAAACAAATCGATAGCAAGTAAATTCATTACCTCCTCATGCATGAATATACATGTAAATAAATGCATACTGTTTACACTAGTCTAAAGATCAATAACAAATTTAGCAGACATGAATTGTGGAATATATATGTAGTAACAGCACTGTCAAAGGGAAATAATTGATCACATAGATATAGACTGAAATCCAAGGACAGTATTTTGAAATATCACAGAATAATAATGGCATTCTGAAGTCTATTCTGGCTTCCATACAAGTAAAATAAAATATCAGAAGTAACACTCTCAATGTAATAAATATAGTACCGTGAGTCTGGAAAAGTTGGGTCAATCAATTTAATATACTAATTAATGCACTAATAAAGCTAACCTTTAAGAAAAAAGAAGGAAAAAAACCTAAAAACTTCTTAAAATGAACACATGTGTTAAATGCTAATACTATAAATCCCTAAAAATCATTATTGGTGGATTTAGATCAGAAGTTTAGACCAGGTTTGCAAATTATCCTGGTATCCTTCCTTCCACCACTTCCCTCCCTAGATGGCCTTGTCATTGTGTTGACAGTGACAACACATCTTGCTACTCTCCTTCCAAGGAGTAGTGGCATTTAATCCTTACAACCTAATCATTCCCTGTTATGTCAGTAGATTTCCTATTTCTTTGTTATAAACCTAGCATGCTTTATACCTTCTCATTTTATCTCTGACTCCATTGCAAAGGTCTCCTCAGAGCTTAGCACAACTCCAGCACAATCTAGGAACAAAGGAGTCTACACTCAGTCCCATGTCACTGCAAGCAATGACAGACACATGGTGCAGTGAGCTCACTGTCCAAAGAAGGAAAAGAGTCCAGCAGGGGAGAAGGGCAGAGTCTAACAGGTCACTGCTCAGGCTGTCCTGCTTCCCTGCCTGAGGAGGAGAGGACAATCTGGGTTTTCCTGGCTCCTGTCCTAGACGATTTCCCCAGCTCAGATAACCTGCATCATGCTATGGCTACTGCCCAGTGATGTGAGCAGTAGCTGCCCCTATATGACCGGCATGAAGAAGTCTATTTTATTCATTTTCCTGGGCCAGTAACTGTGTTGACCAGTCTCACTCATCACTCTAACCAAACCTATGACTTGTTGTTCATATTGGGGGATCTCCCAGATTTCCTTCTTTATCAAAATCCTACCAGCAAGCACAGTTTAAATAAAAAAATAATAAAAAAAAAATCCCAGAGTTTTGCTGCAATTCTGCTAATACTCATCTCCTCTTTCACCAACAATGGATGCATCTGCTGCATATTTCTTGAGTATTGACTCACTCATTGAATGCTTTTCTGAAACTATATAAAACACAAGTATACATCAGGAGAACTTTCATAAAGAGAGTTTCAAATATAATCTCTCCTCCTTATCAAGAACTTTCAAAAAATCTAACAGTTATCCAATCATATATTCAATTACTTTATAAAGAGTTATTACAGAAAACAGAGTAAGCATTATCATGGCCACAACTGTTCTGAGTCAGCAGCTGCAGTTTGCATTTGCTATAATGAACAAAAAGAAGATGGATCTACAGGAATCTGTCCTCATAATTAAAAGGAAATATACTTTTCTTTGCAAGGTCATAACTAGTCAAATAAAGTCATAACCAGTACCAACTGTAAGAGTGGAAGAAAATATCTCCTTTCATAGCTTATCTGAGGAAGACTATAGAAAATTAAGTAAAGCTTCTTAACTTTCTTCACAGTATCTCTAAACGTTGCCATCTTTGAAATGAACAATTAACCAACAGATGTACCACCATGTATTATGAGGTGAAAACTAGGCAGGTGTGATCAACAAAATCATAAATGCCATTCAAAGAGCTTAAGATTTAGGAAAAGTTACCAATCCTGTATCTACCAGAATAACAGTTTTCATTCATGAGTTCAATGGCAATACTCCATGTAGTATTTGAAAAGCAGATTAAGTTACAAAAGCATGTGTCTAGACCAAGGAAGATGTCTTCTACATCAGCTTTCAAATCCATAGGCCTTACTTTTATTTCTTAAGCAATTTCTAATGGTTATCTCCTATATTTTAATGTAGTGTTCAGTATCATATGCTAGAAAAGTATTTTTTTACTCTACAGATCAAAGAAAACAACTGTCTGTGCTTTAAAGATGACAGTCACAAGGTATTTCTTGAAATGTCTTAGCTAATTACAGAAGGGCTCTTGTTTCCGACAGGATTAAGTGTCCTAACAGGACACTTTGTTATTTCAGTTGTCCCTACAGTAGGAAACTTTCTTACCAAATTTCTCTAAAAAAAGAGAAGCCCTTTTTAACAGATAGTTTCAATGACAGTGTCTCTGACAGCAGAAAGAGGACCACCACAACACCTCAAGACTTATTTGACACCACAGGTCTGAAATTTTTAAGTGGAAATTAATATTACTCACATATTACAGAATTTACCTTTCATAAGCTGACAAATAAAACCAAGCCAGTAAATAAATGAGCACCATGCATAGATCATCACTGTACCTTGAACTCTCCAGAAGACCAGTATATCCCCTAGAGTCCCTCACTTTATTCAAACAAAATCTTAAAATTCAGTAAACACACTCAAAATGAATGTCCATGAGCAATTCAGCTAACAAAAGGACTTTTCCAAGAGTATATCAAATCACTGCAGATGACCTAGTGCTAAATACTCCTTTTTTTGCTTCACTCTGTAACTAAGAATTAAATTTATTCTTATCATTTTATTACACTTTCTTTTTTTCTTTTTTTGGAGATGCTATTATATTTTGCATTCATATCACAAGTAAATTTCTCTTTAGATGGAAATTAAATCTAGACTATTTTAATAATACTCTAAAACAATACAGGAATTAATCTTAAAATGTTTTAAACATTCCATAATAAAATTACATATGGAAGATTCCAATTTAAATTTGAGACATTTTATTTATTTATTTAGTATATTCGACATATTTCTACTAACTTCCATTTGTGTGTCTTTCATTCTTATTTCTAATATAGCCTCTAAAGCAAAGAGTCAGGTAGGAAACTACCACAAAAACTTACTGTACCTTCAAACCTTCAGGATGTTTTTCTCTGATGCATGTTAAGCAATCCTAGGAAAAATGTTAAGTAAATTAAATACATAATAAACATACCTAAAAAATGTTTAACAATAGTTGGGTTGATGTATTCATAATAAAAAGCTACTAAGCATTTATGAGTGATGTATAATGTAACAGACAGTTCTGCATGGGAAATTCCTCTATGATTTACAAATCCAGTTTAAGTTTATATTCACTTTGATTATTTCATCCATTTCCCTTCTCCATAATGATTCCTCTGCACATTTGTGAAGCAGCGTATCATTACCCTAATTGTCTTAACATCTCATCAGATTTACTGTTGAATTCATAATAATGATGAATCCTCCCAGCCACCAGATCACTGGCTCACGTCTTTAGCTAAATCACTGGCAGTCCCAACATCTGGCACATTCAGCCTATATAAAACAGACTGACCTTCTCTTGGAAAATAAGTTCCTAATTATCTGTGTGTCAACATGTCCCAAGGCATCAGTGGATAGATGATTTGTTTATTTTGACTGTAAATCTGAGGAGACGGATACAAATCTGCTATTATTGATTTCTAGCATTTCTAGCTATTTTAGCATTGGTTTTTGAGGAAAATCAGTCCAATCACTCTAATTTTTAAAAAAGATAAATGTGTATTTTCTTCTGTTTCAGAATAAGACTCACATTCAGCCAAATATTGTGTTAAATACAGTGGGGTTGGAATAAAAATCACCAGAGAAAAAAACAATTAGGGTGGGGAAGGGGACAGCACAGGAAGGTGGGTTTGGGTTGTTTGGCTTGGTGTTTCTCTGGAGAAGGTGATGTGAGGTTTTTTGTGAGAGTGGGGAGATGTTGGTTTTTATTAACTTTTAAATACACTTGATGTATTTATATTCTATCTTAAATTTTGCAGTTTTTTACAGTGTTGGAAAAAGAAGAGTATAAAGGAGTATTTAGAAGAGACAGTAAGTACAAAAAGAGAAAATTAGGAAAACGCTGAGCGAAGCACAAAAGAAAAATCAGAAAGATAAAAACCTCACATAGAATATGGACATTAAGAAAAGGTAGGAAAGATTCAGGTTGAAAAACTAGTATTCACTGACAAAAGATCATCGGCTAAGGTTTCAATCATCAAATCAAGTTAAATTTCCACTTAGTAGTGAAAATCCGGCTTGGATTCCTCTGCTTGAAGAACACGGGAAAAGAACAGTAACTATCATTGAACCACAACATGTCCTGAACTTCTTTCTGACTGATTAAGCACATCCAGAGCTGTGCAAGGAGAGCGAGCTTGTTCATTCTAGTCTGCATAGAGGTGGAGCAGCAAGCTCTCTGGCAGATCTGCTGACATCTGATGGCTTCTCTCGCTCCATGAGAACACAGGGCTCTGCATATGGAAAAAGCTGGGAAGAGGGAAACCTGATAGTGACTCCACACAATCCCCTCCTCTTTGAAACTCCCTGAAAGCAGGAGTGTTCCGTATCAGTTGCAAGCAGCTTCCAGCAAAGATGAGAAAGTCTGCAATAACACTTGCAGCATGTTCTGTCTGCAGCATAACATTTGCCTTCAGGGAAGATTTTTAGAGTCTGTAGAAGCCCAGCAAGAATTTAGGCTTTTGTTCAGGAAAGCACTTGAGTACATACTAATTCTTACTGAATTCAGCAGTACCTAAGCTTGTGCTGAGCCTTTAATGAGCTGGGTGGTGTTCAGAATGTGCCCAAATGCAGCTCAAGTACATCAGTGAAACAAGGTCTTGATTGTCGTGCAATGGTTTTGTTTAGTTTGGGGGTCCTCTGCATGCAAGTAGTTTCCAAACTATGGGAATAGACACTGCAATAATTAATCCTACATATGTGCAAGAAACACCAACAGCCTTTAAAATATATTTGCTCTGAATATTAAAGGATTTCACAGTAACAGATTAAAAAATAAATGTACCTGAATTATTTATTTGTGTTATTAACTTATTTATAAACTATGGGAGTCACCCACCTAAGCAATAAGCATTCTCTGTGTAAATAATTTACATTTTAAAAATTGTTACAAAATGTGCGATGACTTCTTTATGCAAAATCTGATGGGGGAACATTGTTAGGATGGCATAAATGAAAGCCATTACCTACACAGGAAGAGCAGCTGTTTAGCAAGTTTCATACAGATACAAGCTAGAGAAAGTTCAAATATTAATGTTCCCATAACAAAAAAGAACAGGTTTTTTTTATATACTTTTCTTCATGCATGCAAAAGCGCACATATGTAACTATAAATAAATATATATCTTTATATATAACTGTTCAAGGAGGTTGATTTGCCTATTAGCACATTTTGACATGAGCGATATTCTGAATCATCGTTAATATTGTTCTCTTTGATAGAAGACTCACTTGGATATTGAATCTCTTGCCTGCTTTTTCCTTTAATTTTCAAAACATCTCTCTCCAGAATCCCTTCAGGATATACCTTTGAACCTCCTCTTTAAATGTGTGAAGAACTTCAAAGTTCTGTTAGTAATTTATGTATAGCATGATGGACTGGGGTCAGTTCACAACTGAGTTCCCAAGGCAAGAAAATTAGATGAAGGAAAAGACAACTTAATATAAAATGTCTCCTTGCTCAAAAGTTCACAGAGGCAGGCTCTGCATGCCTTGTTCATGCAGGCAGTCCCCTTTGAACCCAGACCTCTCGCTGCCTTGAGATTTTTATAGTTGTTCACACCAAGGTGGATAAATGTCAAAGATGCCAGACCTTTAACCTAGCAGCAATTTATCACACTGGGTTCACTGAGCCTCCAATCAGACATGGTTCAACGAAGATGGTTTGCAGTTGTAATCAGATGACAATGCCAGAGCAGTCCCCAGGCTAACTGGCCAGCTGCCTGTGCAGCTTACTTCCTGAAGCATTCCTCGCTGTTTAGGTCCAGGGTGATGCAGTAGCTGATGCACCGCAGGGAGTGCCCTGATGGAGCCTACCCATCCACCCTGCACATCAAGCACTCAATCCCATCTGCCAAAGCCCAGGACAGATTTCTTCTGGCAGACTGCACAGAACAGTCTCCTTAACAAACAGTCCTGTTGCTGTCCAAGGTGAGTGCAGAACAGGCTTGCGGGCACAGTGGATTCAGGCTGCCCATAGACAGTGCAGCCCAGTCTCCCTAGCGTTCCCATCTGCCAGTCACTGCTGGAACCAGCCATTTCAGTCAAGTGTAGGTTTTGCCCATGCATAAATAATGACATCAAGATTTTCTTGGGTTAAATGTTCCACTTTTGCACTTTAAAACCTAAACCCAGCTTTTTGATATAGCACATTTGTGGCACAAACTTGATACAGAATGTCACGTCTGATTCATTTGGCTTAAAGTCCTACACTGCTCCAAATGTTATATTTAGGAGTACTTGTCCCTGCCACCACTTTTGTCTACCAAAAAAAAAAATTCTTTTGAGCTATACAAAAATATTAATGAAACTTTTAATTACATTTCTAAACCTATATAATGTATCTAAATCTGCTTGACAGAGCTGAAAATCAGGCCACCTATTTAAAGTGTAAAATAAATTATTCAAAGAGAACATCTGCAAAATTGTAACCTATTTCTTCTTTCCTATCTTCTGTTTTTAAGTATGCCTCCCACCACCATTTTTACTTCTTTTCTGTCTTTATGTTTTTCAAACACTTAACCAGTATTAATAGCAACAAATTACATCATACATTTATCCTAGAATAATAAAAATTTTTTGTATCAATTATATAAAAAATGTGTGCTCTGGGGTAAGAAATATTCATTTCTACATTGGTCCACGCAAGTCAGTGAATTGGCTAAGTAAAATTAAAGGTAATAAAAATGTAGGCAAAGAAGCGTGTATGTAGAAGCAGCCATTGCCAACCTGAAAGTCTGGCTTAAAAGTCCAAACTCTGCCCAGAAGAACATCTTGTTACCAGTGATTTTCTTAACGTATCAAGATCAAAAATGATAATTTGCTAATGATAATCATATTTTTAAATGTAAATTATACCTAAGTCCAAATACTGATTTAATTACACAAAACTCAGTATTAATGCTGTAATTACTACTTTCACTGTGTGCTGATAGGCAGATATTCATCAGGGGATGCTCACAGCAGCATGTCAGCTTCTCATACCAGAAAACAAGCTATGGGAATACCAACACATAAAAGAACCTTAAAGAGAGATTTATTAAAATGCATCCATAAATTTCATGGCTTTTCTGAGCTTAAGACCTATCCTCTTACATTAACTCATTTGCCTCTGATCAGCACTGCTTCTAACAGAGTGTTTCCAGCTTATTATTCTAAAGAGATATTTGTGAGGACTGTAGAATGAGAAGCACAATTAGAAAACAGCTGCTGTTTAGTATTTGCCATAAAACTTCAAGATTCCTAGTAGGCGCTCTTTTAAAAAAAAGTCAATTAGTAATTTGGAGCAAAACAGAACTCATCACAATTTCTGTCCTCAGTAGCATCAGGGGACATCTTCTTTGATTAGAATACTTTCAGTGGGGATTTCCTTTGTATCCTTCATAATGGAGTTTATGTTATAAAGGCTTCTTTTTTAACACTACAAAACTCAGAGCACTGATAGACAGATCCGTCTCTCATCTTTATCTCAAAGGACACAGATGAAGTCTGTTGTCAAATTAGTCAGTAAGGACGGAGGATAATCCCTAGCAGAGAGGCTGTTAAGGAGATCACAGAAGAAAGTGTCTAAACATAGGGCTCACCTATGTAATTAATTGTGTTCATGCAGAAGTGCTGAACCACTAGCACAGTCCCTCCATCCTAGGATATTGATCTCCAGGAAACAAACTATATCCTATCTGGCAATTACCCAGAGATTACTTCTTAATATCTCAGCTAGGTATCCAGGGGAGCAGAAAAGCACAGGGAGCATATACAGAACACATCTGTAGCCACTGCAAACAGCAGCCCCCACTGGTTCCACCAGTATCAAATTCAATCCAATTATTAACGGCTGCCACTTGCTTTTGGGTAAGATGTATTTAAAGGCATTTGCCATTCCCCATGTACTGATTCTGCTTGGCCAGGAGAAATCGAAGAGTAAAATTCTCTGATTACTCACTGTTGTTAAGCAACAGAGTATGACAACGCAAAAACATGAAATCTGACATTAGAGGTTGATAGAAAACTAGACTGATTGCAAGTATTATTAAATCAAGCATATTATACTAATCAATTGAAAGGGCTGCTTCAGTACATTCACAAACCAGAGGCTGTTAATTTGTAGTGATAGGAGTACAATCAGAGACAGTGACCTAATTTCTGCCTGCTCTAAACAAAGTTTTGTTTATATACCAAGATTTGACATACACCTCATACGCATTAAAGCAGTTGACAGTATGCACTCTTATTCAGAATATTTGTTACATCACACAGCAAAGTGTTCTTAAGAGCCTTGAATTCACAACAATTGGCTTCACCAAACTATTACTGACTGCAAGCTGAGATCTAAACCCTCCCATGGTTTCCCATTGCAGCTTTATATTCAAGCTAATGAACAGCAATGCAGGCAAGGACAAGGGCCCACTGCAAAGGTCAGAGGGCCCTCACTGAAGAGCCCTACACTGAAGGACACAAGCTGTAGAGCAAACTCACCGCTGCTCTGCTGCCTGTCCCAGGTGCTGTACGCAGTGAGGATGGCTTTGCCAGTGCCTGCGGAAGAAATAGTCATGCTCAGCACTATGGACAGAGACCAGGCTACTCCACAAACATCTGACACCACATTGTTCTTCCACCATTGATTGTAAGGCCTTTATATCTCCAGTATAACCTCCTGGAGGGGATGAGAGGAGTCATTCTAACCTCTTTGTCTTGGCAAAGACAGTAGAGGTTTGCTGTCTGTGCTTGATCATCTTCTTTGAGACACACAGTGTCCCAGGGAGCTTATATCAATATATCCTGTTAAACACACACGTGAGGCTGCAAGAGAACACCATGAACTGACACACTGTGCAATCAAACAACAGCTTCAATGCAATACAGAGAGGGTTGTTTTCCCAGAAGTTGGTGTTACAGAGAATCTGACATGAATTTTTATTTGTGTTAGGCTTTTTCATAGAGAGATGCTGAATCAATAATTTGCTGTTGAATGCTTGGAGGGTGCTAGCAGAGCTACTTCACTTGCAAATAAACTGATTTCTTTACATATTTAAAAGGTGCAAAGAATAAGAATATCCAGTGGGTTTTTCATTTATTAGCTGAGCAAGACACATATTCAGGTAGGAATGTAACCAAAAAAGACAACTAAATAGTAATGCTGTTATTTTATTTATTTACTCAGCACTTACTATCATTGCCTGTTATTTAATTAAAGGATATTGAGGCATATATAAACAATGACCAGCATCTCCTCGGGAGATTGTCTAATACGAATTGATAATGTAAGGAGTTAGTAGTATATGTCCACAGTATTGTTAAGGTACACTGAACTATGCACATTTTCATTCATTTGTAGTCCAAAGTTCCAACCAATGTGAAACTTTTAAAATGCTTAATTAGCATTAATAAGGCATCAATACAGCCTCAATCTAATTGAGGGGATGAGACAGTTTGGCAGGTGCTGCTGGAACAGAGAATTTGCTTATCTTATATTCAGCAATTCATCTTCTATCAGAAATTTTCTGTTATTTTTCTATAAGCTTTGCTAAACAAAATTGAAAAAAAAAATCAAGTGTTATCAGCTGAATAAAGTAACATTTTAATACTCTGAGAAACTGAGTATGAAGTGCCAGTAAGGTATCTATAAAATAATGTCACCAAAAGCACTTTATGTACTGCTGCATAAGGTAACACTTTGAAAATGTTTCTACATCATAGTACAATGTTATTTTGTGAGCACGACCTGCAAACTAAAAAGAACCATTTTAGCATGAGAAATGCATTCATGTGGATTTTAGGAAAATAAGCTTGTTATGTTTTATTTTCTCAGGTTAGGTTGCTTTCTAATATCCCCATTTTATTTTCCTCAGCCAAGATATAAATTTGCTTGTGAAGGAAATCAAAAGCCAAATTAGCAGTATAAACAGGAACTACATTTTTATCTGCCTAAGTAGCTTCTGTTCTTTTTATTAATTACCTTGTTTCCATGGTTGAAGAAGGGAAGCATTGTAGGAAGAATCCTAGCTTTTCATGAAAAGTGTCTACATTATGAAGAAAACTCAACAGCACTTCATCCTGATGAGGTATAATTTCTTCCTTTGTCATAGTTTCTGGATATATTTAATATGCAAAAGCTGAAATAGGTGGAATAAGCTGAAAAACTACCTGTATCTTCAGCTATAAACAACCACCAGAGAAGCAATCCAGCAAGATCTGCAGGCATAAAGAACCAGCATGGGTCTGAGTGAAACCTTTGGAGTGTAATATGCTATAAATTTAGCCCTAGTCACACAGCATAGTCAAAGAAATACTACATACATTATGCCAAAAGGTGTGTTTTCTCTCTTTTCTAAAAAAAGCCCCTCACGCTTACACAGAATGCCTTTATTTAACAGATAATTCCAACAATTCAATGCAGCACTGCCACAAATTAAATTTCCACTGATTAAGAAGGTTTTATGGAGGCATAACCAGAAAAAGATGGAATTGAATGAGTTCTACTCACAAATACTGTCAGGACTGACAATGATTTCAAGACTGGGGGTCAATTAAAGTACCACTACTTATACAGATTACTACATTCTAGCTAAGACTTTATGACTCTCATTCAACACCCTTTCACACATAAAATTGTCAAATTGTTGAATTTCCATTCTGCTTAAAATCCTTCTTTCCTTTCTCTGATATAAATAATTTTTGTCTGTTTCATTTGAGTTTTATTGAGGGGGACAGCAAGGAGAATTTGTGGAGGTTTTCTTTGAAATAATGGAAAAATCTTAGTAAACTTTCCCCCATCTGAATAGGAAAAATAATAAGGACTCTGAAACAACTTGATTATTCCCTGTTTCAGTTCTTTCAAGGGGTTAATGATAGAGTTCTATCTCCTTTCTTGTTTAAAATCAGTCATTTAAAGGAAAATATTCCAAGAAACAGTGCAAAAGAACAAGTCTTTGGTTTGGAAAACATGTTGTGTTATATAATTTATACTGTGAAGTATCTCAGTTGTGAATAATCAATGCAGAGAAAGTTGCTCTAGTAATATCTCTAGCAAATTGGGTAATTCTACTGTAAAATATTATTTGTTTCACATCATTTTATGTCATCTTTATGATGTGTCTCATAGCTGCTTGTATTTTATTATGTCATTTTCAGACTTTGCTGCTGCATATTGATGGGAGATTTAATATTAAGTATCGTAAAATAGTAGTCTGTGAGTAAATTACAAACAATATCAAAGTGAGTAAGACATTACAAACTACATTTATTGCCTCTTCATGTGCTATGATATGGCAGAGAAGTTCACTCAGCATTGATAATTCTCCTGCTTACTTCTGGATATGACACTAAGCAAACTTCTATTTACTTGATGTTTTGGAGTAGCCATATGTTAATTACTTCTCAATCACCTCTGAAACTGTTTTTCTTAATGTATCACATTACAATCCCATTAAAGCAGACGTACACTCTCTTTAAGTTAAAAAGCCCAAGTTGAAGGTATGGGCTCTCAAGCAGGATCTACAACTCATCATTTCACCAAAAAAGGCCCTCAGAAATAAACCACATTATACTTTGCCTAAATACAAAATGCAAAAAGATGTATAGGCCATTTTTTTTAGCCTCTTTATCCAACATAATGGAATTCTCTGAAGTGAAAAAATCTTCTGATAACATTGTTATTCAACTTGCTGCACAAGACCGACAGGGTATGAATCCAGGTCTGTGACCATTAATTGCCTCAGCACCTTGCTCTAGAAGATTACTACAGAGAGAGAGTTTTAATCCAGGAATTTAGATGAGTGAACAAGCACCTTTGCCATATTCACCATGGGCTTACACTAGGCATTTCTTGTCATGGAAGCAGTGGGAATTCCTGGCTCCTGCAGCCTTTTTCCTCAAGCGCAGTACACCCAGGAATGCACACCAAGCTCCATTACTGCATATCACCCACTTTTGGCTAATACAACAAGGATCAAACAGCTTGTAATTTACAAAAGCTGGAAGTTATGTATAATAATCAGTCCTTTAAAGGGCTTGAATTTATATGAAAAATGTATGAACAAACTGAGAGTGAACACACACAAGGAAAATTCTTGCTAAGTTAAAACGCTTTGAATGGTCTCAAGATGACTACAACTTTCATTTGTTCTGTGACCTCTTTCTTTGGGTTCTATGACTCTGAAAGTGGAACAATGTAATCTTGCCATAATTTGGGTATTTAGCACCAGCTTGTGACTGTCACTGACTGTGGCATCAGGGTCCAGATAAGAAGGCAAGTAGTAATAAAAACTTGGGTTTACTGCATCTTAAATGTAAAAAAATATTGGGAGAGGGTTGTAAACATGCAATTTGGGAAAAATGGTGGCCCCATCAACAACAAAGGCAAAAAGTTTCACTGTTTATGCAGGTATGTCATTAGTCATTATTACCTTTAACCTACATGGAAATAAGGAGAGTTATGACTTTCTGCAACAGAGCGCCACACTCTAGATATTTGTACAGCCATCTAGGCTTCGGTTTAAGCTTCTTTAAAAGTATGAAGATGTCAAGGTGCTGTAACAGTCCTAGAAGTGAACAGAAGTAAACATATTTTCAGAAAGGTCAATCAATAATTAACTATAATTGTATTTTTATGTTAGAATGCTGCATCTAACTTTCTTGGTAAAGTTTCAGAAGATCCTTAAGATTCCTTTCTGTCATGCCTACACTTCAGAGTAAAAACCAATGTGGATGTTGCTGGGATTGTTTTTGATCCTTAACCTTATATTTTTTAAGTTAAGTGAAAGAAGAGAGGAAAACAGTTAATATGCAAGGCTTGGGTAGCAGAATGTAAGTACCCAATGAGTACATCCCCAGGTGCAGGCTATTCATGCGTGAAGGCAATGGAACTATTCCGATCCTTTCTAGGGGGTTCCATCTCACAAATGCATTCAGAATACAAAGACTAAGTAGTCAAAAGGATAAAAGTACTGCTGCCTTTGTCTGTTTAGAGGCCACAAACACTACAAGAGCCAAGTACTTATCTAAAACAATGAATAATGTCATAAACAAAGCAGTCCTTGAAGAGATAGAAGAGGTTTGTGTTCAGATGTTGAGAGAAAACATGAGAATTTAGCCCTGGCTTTTTCTCTCCTGAGAGCTGAATCTCCAATGTTTTGCTGGAGTTTATATAAAGTATGAATAAATATAAGTTTTGCTACACTTGAGTAAGTAGAGTTTCAAAGCTGATATGGGAAAATAAGGGATGAAAGAAGGAGCAGATTATTCAAAAGCTGAAATTTCTGTTCAGCTTGCATTTTCCACATCTATTGTTTCCTTCTTATTCCCCAGCTCAAATACAGTGAAAAGTTGCTCAGATGAGCAGGCAAGAATCACTTAGACACACAGCATAGATTAAAATGGCAAACTGCCACAGTCTTTAGCACAGAGGCACAGTACTGTAATCCTACCAGGCCTAAATTGAATCCAAGGTAGGTTTATGGGATAACACAGCTAAAGAGAAGGGATGAAACCAGAATCTTTTTGTCCACTCAGCTTAAGTGTCATGCCAAGAGATAGGAGTTGTTTCCCCTAGGACCAACACTCTGGCCTTTATACAAAACTCACCCATGCAGAAACCTCTTGAGAGACAGCTCCTGGCACACTGACGAAAGGCTTGACGTCTTTTATTTTACTTCTGCTGACCGCTTTCATACTGGACCTCACCTCCTCACCCCCTCCTTCAGGTAAGCAGTGAGAGATAGATATGTTTTTTATCATGATGCTATTAAAAGAGCAAAGTTGGCCAGCTCTGGCCCACCTAGCTGACATTGTTACCACAGAGGGTCACTTTTCCTCAAATCACTATTTTATAGGCCAGCTTATATGAAGTCTAATAAAAGAATCCCAAATGGATCCCTAAGAAAGGACAGAGCTCACTCCCTCTCTCTTACCTAACAGGAGGAGGGCAGCAATGAGTCTCAATAGTTCCGAGGACAAAATTCATTAGTTTTAATAACTCAAACACCAGTACACCCTAAAGCTCCACTGCCTACTCATGGCTGCTATCAAAGAGAGAGACTGCCATATTATGAAGGCCAGCACTACCTTTCTTCAAGTATTTTACTGCTGCAAATAAAGGCGTATAGGAGAGTGCACATGCGGCTATGATGTTTGATAGAGACAGGGTTGCTGAAACTGAAGTTGTCTTCTAGAAGATCTTGCTTTTAAAAAGTTTGGGAAACATTGTGATAGTCACTGAGTGACGTGAGTGAACAGATCTAGAATGTAGAAAGTGTTGGTAGGGAAAGCAATGTTAAGAATTGGTAGTCACTATTTAGACACTATTGAGGATGGAAAATTCCTTAAAAAGTGTTCGCAAGAAATGTTTCTTTTTTCCACACTAAATGCCATCTCCTAATAGAATAAAGTGTCTGATACTTCATGGAAAACCTCTCAGTGGAATAATTCTGTTCAGACTGCTAAATCTTGTGCAATTTATCCTCTACAGAATATATTGCAAACATCAATAATCTGCTGCTTGGCAATAGTACTAGATGTGTGAAATCTGGATTTGAGGTTTTAATTTTATAAGACAAAGTCAATGGAATGACACAACTTTTGCTTCTTAAGTGAATACATAAGTAACAGATTTCTGAATAAAATTATATCTGCTTGTTCAGCACAAATTGGATCCAGCCCAAACCTGGTCTCAATCATGTTTGAGTGTTAACTGACACTTAGGCATGAGCTATGGCATTTCAACAACTGCAGATTTCATTTATGCTGCATATTAGCAGGGGCAATTTGGTATTTGACAGCAGATGATGGGGCAACTTGGGATTCCCATACAGGCTAAATTTGACTTTTCTAATGTGCACTGTCCTTGACTAATTGTTGATTAAACAAGGTGTCAGGGTTAAATAATCTGGAATAAAATTGCATTATCTAAAAATGGTTAAATATAGCCCATAAAGTTATTTTTTAAAAAGTTTTCATTTTAAATAGGTAGATGTATCTACCTGCCTTAGCTGCATTATGATACTAAACATTTCCTGAAACAACAATCTTTCTAAAAGATTATCTTTTATTATTTACATTTCTTTTTATTCATCACCTCAGCCTGCATCTTAGCATGGGAAGGAAGAAAATGCTTTTTCCTTCTAAAGTGACCCTTTGCTATTTGGGATGGACTTTACACCTCTGGCCTCTCTCTGAGGAAAGTCTTCCCCTTAAAGGTTGTGCAGTCAGTGGGTTATGGTCATTAGTTTATTTTTTTTTTTTGTTTCTTTCTGGGTTTTATTTTTGGGTTGCTTTTCTTTTTGGTCACAACCAAACTAATAACAAATATTTCTCCTTCCAGTTTGTGTGGCTTCACTGAAGTGTCTGAAATTTAATTTTCTTGGCTTGCCATGGTAACTAAATTAGCTGGTTGAAGCATAGAACACTAAAGTTTTATATTCTCTCTGAGAGTAAAAGTCCATTCAGTAAGACCAGAAAGAATCACAAGACTTATCACTAGCCTCATTTTCAGGACACATCTCAAGGCAGTAGGGACCAGTACAGTCACCAGTGCTCTAGGTTTTGGCTCCCAAGGACTTGATGCTACAGGTAGGCATGAGAGAGAAAAAGACTTTTAATCAGCTTATCCCTGAGAATGGTCTAACTTCTTTCTCCTTTGTATCCTTTCAAAGGTCCTCATGATAGTTCTCTAACTTCCACTTACACTAGACAAAATAGTTTAACCGCTGTTAATATTAAAAGCTGAAAAACTCAACTGCATGGCAATCTCCATGCTGAGAGTACAATATGAAATCACCAGGGAAGATATATTTGATATGTAAATACTCTACCTCAGTTCAAGCTGCCTCTGCCCTTTTCAAGAAGCACCTCAATGCCATACACAAGGCATTCTGCTGGAGTTTTGATTGTACCTGTTAACAGATATTATGCTATCGCACAGGCATAATGATACTGGATTCAGGGCATACTCAATGCTTGCAAAATCACATCTGAGCAAACTAGAGCATCTGCTTAGCATTGTTTCTATCATGAAACTGCAGACAAGGACTGGTTGAAAAAAATATTATCATTAGCTTATCTTTGCTTATCAATAATTCTTCAACATTTATCACCTGTTTCTTCACCTGTCCCCCAGACTCTCTGTACTGAGGCAAATGAAAGACAAGTTGTATACGGTGTTTAGGGTCCAGAGCACAAGTCTTATGAGGAGCATCTGAGGGAGCTGGGGCTGTTTAGTCTGGAGAAAAGGAGCCTGAGGAGAGACCTTACTGCCCTCTACAACTATTTGAAATGTGATTATGAGATGGCTGGTGTCTCTTTTCCCAGATAGCAAGTGATAGGATGAGAGGAAACAGCCTCCAGTTGCACAAGGAGAGGTTTAGAGTGCATATTAGGAAGATTTGGTTCACCAAAAGGGTTGTCAACCACTGGAACAGGCTGCTTAGGGATGTGATTGAGTCACCATCCCTGGAGGTATTTTAAAGATGTGTAGATGTGGCACTTACCAACATGGTTTAGTAGTGGGCTTGGCAGTGCCAGGTTAATGGTTGGACTTGGTGATCCTAAAGGACTTTTCCAACCTAAGTGATTCTATGAGTCTATATATTCCTTCCGGATCTTGAAAAGCAGCAGGTATGGGCACCACAAATACCTAATTCTCCCTGAACTCCAGCACCACAGAAAACATATGCATGTGGACTTTGTGAATGGGAACACAAACACCTCAGCTACTCCACTTCTACTTCAGAGAAAAAGAATCACAGAAAAACTTAGGACAGATCCCTGGAGACCCCAAATTGAGCAACTTAGCAGTTAAGCAGTTTGCCCAGGATCTTACCAGGTAAAGTTCACAATCTCTTGGGCAGTTTCAGGGCTTAGCCCTCCCATGGTTCTCAGCACTTCTGTGAAATAGTGTTCTTTGCTACAAAGATTTAGAAATAAATACATGAAAAATAGTTGGGCATTTCATCTGTGCATACAGATAATTTGATCTCAGCCACAAAATGGCTGCAGAATTATACATTATACATTATGCAAAAAGTAGTTACAAAAACACTATAAAAATAAGAAACCAGTTCTGGAAAACCATTTTTGTCACATCCTGTAATCTGTGCATGATATTTTAAAGGTCAGATTTCTTAGAGAAAAGTAAATGCATTTTCTGCTACCCCTTTGTGATATCTTGACTACAGTTCCTTATATTCAGTAGTGATTTTCAAGACTCCAGAAGAATGATTGCTTCCCTGATATTTTTCTGAAATATGCTATAAAATCTGTTTGCAGATGATTAAATTAGCCACAGAGGCTTTTGAGCCTCTGTTCACAAATTAATTTTCTGAAGGCAATCACAATTATGAACAAAATAATAATGCATGCTTATCCCTAGATGCAAGAGTTCATGACCAAACATTGTCCTTTTTGCACAGTAGCTTTTAATTGTAGAAAGTAGTTCACTGAATTTGTTTTTATTATTTAGACACTGTGTTGTTGTTCTTGCCAAAGGTACTAGGATTGCTACTTGTGTGTTTATTTTTGCACTATATCCAAATTGGACAATAAAATTCCTTCTGACATTTCACTTTTCATTAACCATTTTCTGAGTATTTGCCCATTCTGGTATAACACAAAATTTCTATAAACACAGGGCTAGAAACAGTGGGGAATAAAAACGTCTTTGCTACCAGGACCCAACATTTGTGTATTATTTGTAATACAATAAGACTGAATAGCCTTAAAACAGGTTTAGAAATGAATTATGTTTGCATTAGATACTCCATATTCAGAAAATGATCCTTGTTCCAAAGACTAAGTCTAATAATATGTTTAACATGTTTTAAGTCTAAAACACATTAAAGTAAAAGCTAAAATATAAATCCAAATTTAGAAGATTGAGGTTTTAAAAGTTCAATATACATAGCCATTCCAAAACTTTAAATGTAAATATTTTTGTTCCTTACAAATTACCATGTTATTTTTTAATCATCCACTACTACTGCAACACTGTAACTATTGTCTCATTATTACTGCATGCTCTCTGAGCCCTAATTATGAACACCAATCCCATTGGGTCAGGCTCTGTAGTAATATTAAGTAGATGGTCAGAAATGCATTCATTGCTAACTCTGCTTCTTTTGATTCACAGAGATGACATATCACTCAATTCCCATCACAAGAATTCACTAGAAGCCCATCACATACACATTATTTCAAAGGTTCTCCTTGTTATGTTTTTAGGAGGCATAATGAAGATGCAGATTTGGACTAGGTAAGTTTCATATATATTCAGAGACTTTTTCACATCTTAACCAAGAGCAATTACAATATTTTTTTCTCTGTATCTGTCTATCTTCACATGATGGATCAGTCCCAGAGCTGCCACTTATTCTAACCTACCTGTTTAGAGACTTGAGGACAAATTATGTAAAATACAATTAAACTTTTTCCTCTCTGTCTTAGAATTAAGGACAATCCAGTTGAAATATCAGATCAAAATTTAGAGTTCACTTCCCATTAATGTGAAGATAACCAAGTTCATGTAAGTTTCCCCACATTTCAGTGGATGACCACTGTGATTCCACAAAGTGACTTACACATTTGATAAGACTTTTTCCCTTTTTAGCAGGAGGACTATCTCTCAATGTCACAGCTCTTCCACCTTTTATTCTGGTAGGAGCACTGAAATCCAAAAAACCAAAGGAGCACAGCTGAACACCACCACACAACAAAAAACTAAAAAAATACAATAAAGCAGAAAAATAACAGAAAATAAAATATTGTATTATATCACATATTATATGATACTCTGGACTAAGTGTCTCCAGTGCTTATGGACTATATAATACTGTCCATGAAAACCACTGAATTCTGTGGATTTTGTGAACACGTTTTTGGAGACTCAGAATGTTGCTTTAGATATTTCACTCTATACAACTACTTGAAAGTTTGCAGAATGTCCAATAATCTTTAGAGGTTATGATTTATTTTTGTGGTGGAAAAGGCTGCTGATTTCTTGTGGCATATCAGAGAACATTCAAGTTCTGGTTCAATAACTAAGAGAAAGATTTTGTTATTTCTGTTCTGTTTACAATGTCGTTAATCCTTACATCAACACTTAAGTGAATATTTATTTCAGGCGGAATTACCATCTTTCATCAAGATGAACAAGAAAAAGATGTGCTTCAATTAAAAGGAGAATGGACTTATGTGAAAATGGTGCACCTTTGTTTGTTAGTGTGGAGGAATATGAATTGCACTCATTAAAATAAAATGCGGATAAGGACAGGCTATAAATCTGAAAATGGGTTGCCCCTGAGATGGGTTTTAGAAAGAATTTTGCATGTAAACCAAGGAACTGACAATAAAAACAGTGACAGCATTGCTTTACACAATATACAAGAGGAAGAGATGTTTCTTTAGAAAGCTAAAGATGAAAGTCACCTTACTCACATCAAATATATACCAAGACTTATAAAGGCCTACATTTCAACCATTATCAGGGAAAGCAATTATCATTAAATAGATCATACAGTTTGATTATGTCATGAATATGGCAAAAAATAAAAGAAATGATTGCTGAAATATGACATTTTTAAAAGGGTAACTTTCAAAAATAGTGCTTGTTGTATTTGAAAACAGAGTTGTTTAAACCCATTTTCCATGAAACAAAGACTCAGAATGAAAGTTTATAGCACATCCCCTTATCAGGCATTCTTTTCTTGATTCAGAATTGTGTGGCAGGAGAGCTGTAAAACAAAGCCTCTTTCAGAAGCTCTTCAGAGAAGTGCAAGTGATGTAATGACCCTCAACTAGACAAACTTGCATTTTAATCTAAACTGAGAGGACAATGCAAAATTATATCATAAGTCAACAGAGCCCTAACCAAGATGGAAAAGAGAACAAGCCTCTCTGCCTGTACACACTGAAGGATTGTAGAGCTGGTATTGCAGACAGACAAGCAGATGGACTCAGAACAGCTTTGCTGTGGAAAGCAAAGCTTCAGAAACTCTCTAATATAAAAGGCAGGAAGGCACAGAATTAAGAAAACAGAAACAGGGAAGAACTGAAAGTAGAGCAAAGGAAGTCATAATACAAAGGACTGTGGTAGCCAGATAAGCAATTTGTTGTCAATGGCAGAGAAGGGAGGCAAGCACTAAAGAGGAGAGTGAGGGTGAATCCAGCTAGCATGCTGGTTTTGACAAAACATTCCAGTATCCCAAAGAATATGTTTCTCTCTAAGAAGTCTTTTTCTGCACAGCTTCATAAGGGAAGAATAAAGTGACAGGGACAATAAAATGCGCTTCAGTAAAAATTACCAAAAAAACCAAAAAAACCCCCAGGAAATATGGGATAAAATAAAACTGCAATGACATGTACTGCACTCAGCTTAAAATCTTTTTAAAACAATCAATAGAATCAATAGTTTAATGGCCTTCATAACTACTGATCACACAACTTAAATAATTCTAGTAAAGATGCTGATAGTAATTGCAGTAGCATTACAGACCCAAAATAATGGAGGTAATGTTTTTCTGTTGTAATGCAAAGTAACACCTGCCATTTCTATTCAGCAGAATTGATTCCATAGGAGATTATTTGTCCCTTTGAGCCAATTATTATATAGCCACAGCCATTTTACAAACACTAAATATCAAAGCTTAAGAAAAAAGGAAAGAAAGAATGAAGAAACCCGCTCTCTTCTGCAAAACAACTGAAGCTGTAATCCAGAAAGGATAAAACAGTATTATCCATTTACCTCCATATTACTAGAACAAGCTGTTCCATCTTGAATTATTTCAGTGTTTTAATTATGTAAACACATGGTAGCTTTTGATGCAAAGAACATTTTCTTTTACTCTGGATTTGGCAGCAATATTACTGCAACTTTAAAAAAATTATCCTAAAGAATTATTTGGATTAAAAATTGCTGCCTTGAAATACATGCAAACACCAGAGTTGCACAGTAAAAGAATGAGCCAATTACTGCTCTTCAGAACATGCGAACAAAGCTGCACAATCAATACTTTTCTGGGTCTTTATGGTTACCCATGCCGACAATGTGGCCAGTGTAAATATGTCTCCGTAGCTGGTATTCGGTTTATCCCTTCTGTCTAAGACAGTTTGGAAATGTATTATTGGCTCATGGTGAATGAAGAATGAAAATTTCTTGGTTACAGTTATAAGAATTGAGATGACCAAAGTTCATGGTCAAACTTTCATCTACAGAGAACACCATAAAAGTAGACAAATAAAAAGAGTCCTTCAAAAAATCCACACAGCTACTTACATCAACACAACCAAAAGAATGATACTGGAACAGGAAAACTACACCAGAAACAAAACTTTCTCTGTAATCAAACTACACATTGTGCTAAAAGAGCATGTTAACCATACATTACTCCTGACCAGTAGTCTGCAAATCTTAGGGGGGGTTACCTATGCCAGGAAGAGATAATGCAAATATCTTGACAAAAAGACTGAGATCTAAGTCCTACTTGGGTTCAGGTACTTCTTTTCAGGAGCTATGATTCATTCCAGGTAAAGCAGACCCGCGTCCTCTTCCGCAAACAACTTTCTCGTCCAACAACATGTCTGGATATTGTCCAACCATCCCACCATCAGGAAGACTTCTCACTTCTACATAAAGTCTCAGAATGAAGAACACTTACTGCTATAAGTAGATATGCAGTAAAGAAAGAAACTTGTGAAGATAATAAAGAGCCAAATTGGGGGTTCCCTCTTTTGGGAAGAAGATTATGTGGAAATATGCATATATAAAAACTGTTCTAATTTTACCGTATATTAGTTTCCACAGTGGTATTTGGGAAACAGTAATAACATTCATTAAATCATTTTCTCATAAAGTCAGCAGTGGTTAATAAAAGATTTTAAGTGTATGACAAGCAGTGTAGGTCAGCAGAAATTCACCTTCCCACTGGGTTAACTGTGATCTACGTGTAAAGGCACTGAGCAATACTTCTGTTTAACCCAGCTGAATATATGCGTTCTTTGTAAACTTGAAAATTCTTGGAAGGAAAAGAAAGAAAAGATAGAACATCTAGATTTTTTCCCAGTAAAACTCAACTGCTATAACCAAAATATTCAATAATTGTAACTTTTCCCAATCTAGGACATTTTGTCCTGAAAAGTCTACATGAAAACTGTAAACTACAATAAAATACAGAACTCACACTTGAGAAAACATCAGCCTTTTAAAAACAATTTCTTCTAAGAGACATCTCTAACAGTGAAAGCATAGCTCAGGGAGGAGAACCCAAGTAGACTGCGAACAAAGGTGAAGACTTTCACACCCAGCCTTGCAATTTTGCATCTCTGTAAACTGTTCACAGATTAATCCTTCAGCAATGGCTTGTGAAAGTTGTGGGCTGCCCTACGCAGATCACCATTTCATTTCTCTTCCACTGTGCTCTCCACAAAATCACAACTGTATTAATTTGAAAACAAACCAGTGGGAGATCGCAAGTCAGGATTAAAATTTAATAGGAAAATTAAAAAATAAGTGTAACAATACAAGGAAAAAGCTCTGACAAAGTCAGATACAACCTGACACCCTGCTGCAGTGGTGGTAGCAGTCCAAATGAAGTGGTTCAGTTGAGGCAGTAATCCTGTGGAAGGTCTGGTCTCCTCCTCAAGATCCAGTAGTAGCTCTTGTCCTGTGGGAACCCAGTAGACAGGGCTAACTTGGGCAGCTCCAAGGCCAGGTTATATCCAGGTGGGAACGCTTGGCTCCTCCCTCCTGGATGAAACATCTCACAAGAGGATGAGGTAAGCCCATGAGTCATGTGGGTTCTTGATGGCCCATTGTCTGTTATCAGGGGTGAGTCACAGCAGGAGACAACAGCTAATGCCCCACAGCTGGTGGTAAGAGAATACCTAGATACATCTCTGTTGTAACCTAGGACAACAACCATGGGTTATCCACTCTGGCTTCTTTATACAACACTACTACTACAGAGCCAATTATTCTTTCCATTTTCTTAAGCAATCTGTTCACATTCATGTCCTGCTGTTTCCCTACCTCTCCTCTGCACAGAAAGTGGGGAGATAACCCTGCCAGCCAAACAGGTGCACAGGAGATGGCATTTGGCTGTTCAGGCTTGTCGCAAAACGGCGACACGTATTGTAAGAAATCCACACTGTCACCAATGTTGCGGGAAAACTCATTTAGGAGACACCTCGTTTAGGAGAAACCTCATTTGAGAGTCACCTCGTTTAGGAGAAACCTCATTTGAGAGTCACCTCGTTTAGGAGAAACCTCATTTGAGAGACACCTCGTTTAGGAGACACCTCGTTTAGGAGAAAGGCGCCATTTTCCGTCGGTGAATGAAGCAAGACGCACAAATCAATATGATTTATAAGCAAGCTTCAATCCTTTAATCTTTTTATTCCATTCTTCAATCAATCCCCCAAAATCCGATCCGGTCCGGTCCAAAATCCAATTCAATATTCATCCGGTTTACAGCCTTAAGTACATTTTTGCAGCACCTAGCAATATTACATGTCATAGAATCATTGGTTAGTAAAACTACTTGTCATTCTATTATTGGTTAGTTGTACAGTCACATCAACCTGTTCCCACCCTCTCGTGGTCCCTACGATCTATTTTTTTTTTCTACTCTTCTGACTACAATCCCTCTTTCATAGGCCTCGGTACTTTCCAAGCCACCAAGGACATCTTCCTTAACTACAATCCTCCTTTCATAGGCCTCAGTACTTTCCAGACCATCAAGGACATCGTCCTTGCAGTTATCTTCAAAATTCTACCTTCTGCTCGCACAATGCCCTGTCTGTGCTCTGCAGGGGCAAAATCTGCAGAGACAGAGACTCTGGCATACCATGGCTGCCTTGCTCCTCGAGCCATTTCTCCACACAGGCTAGTTCACAAATTTCTCAGTATCTGGGGTATTATGAGCTACCACATTTTGTAACAATTAACATGGAACATCATAAACTCTTTGTGTGGCTGCATCTCACCAGAATTTGGGATGGTATGGCTGTTCTCCTACTACAGAAGGCTTTACCACTTTCTCAAAGCAGCATGTTTTTAAGCTCTACAAATGCATTTCAAGTTTCTTAAAGTAATATATAGTTTAAATTTAGCTAATTAAAGAGACAGATATAAAACATTCTCAGTGGGAAGAAGATTTTCATTCTGTACATAATGATTACAAAATGTGTGATTTTTAAAAAAAAAGTAATCAAACAATATAAAATACTCATTGCAGTTCTATTTTCATTTACTTGTTTCCTTGAGAAAAAAACACTACTATTTTTTCCCAGGGCCTCAAATTTCTCTGCACTTAAAAATGTATCCCATCTTGTCAACATGCACACATTCATCCAGTTTTTCCCAAGCGTAGTTGAATGCAAATCACACCTTTCCCTGCAGTGCTGAGCTTGGCAAAAAGTACACCCATTAACCTGGTGGCTAAGAATATTTGCAATTTCTTTTGTTTCTGTTGACAGCTTCTTATCAGTTTTTCTGTCAGAGATTCTTTGCAAAGTCCTTTTTGTTCTCAGTTTTGATCCCTCCTTTAAATTCTAGTATTATTGCTTTTCTGACAGGTAATCTCTATTTCCCATTAAGTGCAAGTATCCATCTGCTGTCAGAGAATTCTCCTCCACAGCTTGGTCCATTTAGCATCTTCTAATACACCAAAAACTGAATGATATTATTTTAACCATTACCTTCATGTATGCTTTGGATGACTTGTTTTACAGCCTGGTAATAGAAAGCCAATGTGGATTTTTTGCTAACTCCCTGATTCAGCAGCTCAGTTAGCACTGACTGTGTATCTAATGTGTAGCCAGCAAACCAAGAGAGGAGGAAACATCCTTCCATATACTGGAGATGCTCACCAAACAGTCCAGCAAGCAAACACAGTCAGACAGAACCTAATTTTCACACTGTAGACATATTCTTTACCCTGCACAACATTGCAGGTGTCACAGGAGGGGAAAAAAAATTATAAAGAGACAAAAGCAGAACTGGGAATATGATTCCAATTTCTTGAGCTCCAATTTACTTTTCTAGCTATCAGCAGGCATTTATCCTACTTTCTTACTTCTGCTAAAGTATTCAAAAGTACTCCTGTGCTGTCCCAAGAAAGTATGCAGAAATTGTACCTGCTAATGTTTTTCTCTGATAGAAGAACAGGCAGAGACATAAAAATTATTCTTGAAGGGTGAGACCACAACAACTGTAATTTCCATTCAGTGTGAAACAGTACATTGTTATAAATATATATTTTTAGTAGCACATCAGGCCATTTGCTGACTCTCATTTGCCTGTGCGTTTCTCTGCACTTGTAAAAATCACAGCACTGGGCTAACCATACAGTACTCTTACCATCTGGCACTACAGCAGGAAGGTTACTTTAGTGTAACCTGTCTTACCAAACATTTTAGGCAATATGCTGATTTGTTTAAACCAATGATGTCTTTCATCAATCATTTTACATTCTACTTCTAACAGCACAGAAAAAATTGCTACTAACACTTCATCGATATTTGATATCTGCCTTTGTTGATATACTCATCTATGCTAAGATGATGTTACTCATATTTCTAGCAAAAATAGTAAATTATCACAGATTTTCAGTTAATGTTTTTGGCCAATGAATAAACAGAGTGTGATGTTTACCTATTTTTAATACTGCCATTTAATGATCACTTCCCTGTTTTAAAGATGCTTTTTTAACCTTGTATTTCAGGCAGTTATTACATTATAATATCTTTTAATACAAGAATAACTGTGGAATATTAACATTAGCAAATATTTTGAGTTGAAGTTTCCAAAGTAACTTCCATCCATTACTTTATATGCTTATGTTCCCTAATTTATTTATGTTCCCCAATTTATTATGTTCCCTAATTTTAACATCCTCTTTCTGTTATTTTATAAACAAGTAAATAAAATAAATTAAAATTATTTCTATATTCAGGCACTCAAAATTGTGGTAGGAAATATAAGCACACACACATCACTTGAGATAAACAGCATTTCTCATTACATACTCAATATGCAAAGTTAAAATAAATTATTTTGCTGAAAGCCAGCTTAAGACAATTGTTTCTCTTATTGCTGACATGATATTTTATTGCAACTCCAGGTTCTTAAAAGAGTAAATTTCCTCTTATCAGCTTTCAGCAGAAGTGAAGTGTTACACTGCAGGGGACATGCCACACTTTTACGTTTTTCTTTCTCTGAGAAACAGAAGGGTAAAAAGACACGAGGACGTGGTTCATTATGCAAGAAGAGGCACGGACAAGGCTTCTTGGGACTTTCAGACTCCTGTGGCATCCAATAAATGGCTAGCAAAATATTACCTCACATGAGAATGTCAAACTTCAGACACACAAGTGTTTGCTAGGTCCTGGCCAAAAGCAAAGTTATACATGTGGGTAACAAGGCCAGGTTGGATGGAGCTCTGAGCAACCGGATCTAGTGGGTGGTGACCCTGCCCATGGAAGGGGGTTTGGAACTAGGCTATCTTTAAGGCCCTTTCCAACCCAAATTATTCTACAGTTCTATGGCTCTAATTTTAATGGGATTACCCTGAATTTAAGAAGCTGCACAAAACACCTAAAAACCAAGTCTTCTGGTGTGAAGGAAGAATTATGTCAGCATGTGCTTATACAGTGATAGTACAGTGGGACTCCCATCCTAATTTTATTGGTGTCCCCACCATAAAAATTGCTATTGACATTTCTAATACTTAATCAGCTAATACTGAGTTGATCCATACAGTATTTAAGGAATTACAAAGATTCACTTATTTGCTAAAACAAAGTATAAATCTGCATATCTTGAGATGCAGAAAAACTAGAAGGAATTTATAAGTGATACCCTCCAATGATATAACAGTTACTAAGCAGCACATCTTCCCAATTAGTCTCACGTATTCCTTAACAAGAGAGGAATTAAAGCAAAACAAGAATGTAAGAAAAAGAGGGAAATGAGTGAATAAGAAAAAAAATTGGCCTGCTAGAATATGTGGTGCTCATTTCTATGTCCACACAACTGAACAGGGAAAAAACCAAAGAAACGGGGGGGAAAAAAAAAAAAAAAAAAAAGAGAGAGGGTAATCAACAGCCTTTGTGTACTTATTTTCTGATTTTGCAAATAAAAGTCCTTTCACTAGTGTTTAGATTTTACACTAAGGAAAAATTTAAAAAAGCAGATCGAAAATATCTGAAGGAAATATGGAAAGTTCTAAACAAAGACAAATTACCAGCATCACAGGACAAGCAGTTTCTGAAAATGCATGATAATCTTGTACCAGGCCCACAAGAGTTTTAAAAAAAAAATAAATGTAATGTTTCCTAAGGACTTAGCCCACTGTGTTAGATCTGTCCTAGGAAATATCTGGGACTTCTATAAACCCTGAAGGAAGAAAAACCCCCTCAAACACTTTTAGATATTTTTCCGTTCTCAGTTGAGAGTTATTTTGTACTTGCATCTGAGGAAAATTTGCCATGGTGGCATATTACATTATTATGAATATAATAATTGTAGACTAGAATGACAGAAATCTCACCAAGTTTTAGCTATGTTCAAAACTATTTTCTAACCCCTCATTATCACAACTCTGAAAAAACAGCTGAAATCTTTATGGATTTTCATTAATACATTACACACCAAGGTATTATTCTGCATCCTTTTAAGTCAGCTTAGAAAGCCTTCACCTATTGCAGTGGCATGCATTGTGAGCATGTCCATGCTAACCAGAGCAGAAGAGGTGTATTTCAGGGTACTTAAGGGACTTGTGCACCTCAGCGAGAATTTAATTTTCAAAATAACTTCAAAGAGTAGGGGTTAAAAAAAGAGATTCCTGAACAATTTGAAGCACATGGAGTTCATTGATTAAACCAGAATTGTTCTCACAAGCAATGATCTGGAAAAAGAAAAAAAAGCTTTGATTTTCAAAAAGTTGTAATAATGGTCAGTACCATTAATTTGCCATGCTTTATGGTACCACCTATTTCCAGGGACTATACTGAAAATTAATTTTTGCCTTTCACAGGACAATAATTATAGGAGTACATTTAATGATGGCTTTGCTATAAAAGGCTCCCCTCTTCAAGCGTACCAGTGAACTAAATGGCATTGACATTCCACTGCCTTGTGTATTTCTTTAATGGCAATGTTCCACTAGTGTGATTACAGCAATACAACAAAGTGGAAAAAAAAAAGTTCATTACAGTATGACGTATCTTTCTGATTCTAGCCTTCTTCATTTCCACCAAGGTATACTTGAACAGTTTGTTCTTCATTGTAATAAACTGTCTGAATTCACAAGAGTGCATCTACTGTATCTGAATTATTACTTACACTCCTCTTGAAAAATGATAAGGGTAACATTAATAGATTGATGTTAATGCTATAATCAAGATAGGCAACAAAAAAAAGAATTCTGCTTCATCCTTTTTTGAATGGCATAGTTCCTTACAGCCAAATCTTATTCTGCCAAAAGGATATTCGTTTTGCAGAGGGGCACACACACGAGTTCATGAGTGAAGAGGTATTAGACACCATTTTCAGTCAAACGATGATGAGGGAAATCTAGCCAAAATTTTCTATTATGAACTTCCTATACCTTCTTGGACAATTTTCTGATAAATGAATATCTCATCATTAAGGATGTGCTTGATAGCAGGTGCATTATCAGGAGGGAAGTATGTTTCCAATTCAGAGTATGACAAGCATGGTGACACATGCAGATGTGTGACATTGATGAAGGCAAAATAACAATGTCCAAAAAAAGAACATCCCTTAGGTGACATGAAAAAATTTACATTAAACTTATAAACTTCTGTCAGGAAGTTTGGTTCAGAATAAGAACTTTAGCAGGTATTTATAAATTGTTTGGTTTATATCTACTTTCAATAAATTGATACCAAATTTATCAGAAAATATTATAGTCCAGGAAAAATTTCAGTTAAAAATGTTATCTCTAAGTTTTCTCATTCATCAATTTAATGCTAATGAAATAAATTTGTATTTTCTCAATAGAAATAGAGTGGTCTATT
Source organism: Pardalotus punctatus (assembly GCA_013400915.1). Classification (NCBI taxonomy): domain Eukaryota; kingdom Metazoa; phylum Chordata; class Aves; order Passeriformes; family Pardalotidae; genus Pardalotus; species Pardalotus punctatus. The sequence continues at coordinate 340,691 of VZTX01010332.1, read as the reverse complement.
TATGGTATGACACAGGCATTCACTCCTCACACCATATATATTTTTCAAAATATTCTTGAACAAAATGTTTCGAAAGGGCCCATTGTTTTTAGAAGCATCTCTGGCAGAAATCATTGCAGAAAAAGAGCTTGTCAAAACAGAAATGATCCAAAACAAAATGATCCATACGTTTGGTAAATAGCAGATGCTGAATTTCACAGAAAGCAGTTGATAATACTTTGCTTTTTTTTCCAGTCCCAAAAAATCATAATTTTGCATGCAAAGAAAGGAGAGAGAAAAATATTATCACATTTTTCATTTTCTTCTTCAGAAATCGAGAGGGGAGGAAAAACAATTTTCCCTGCCACTTTGAGAAGCTTGTACACATTTTTGCATAATACCAATCATTATCTCCCAGACTGGTGGTCAAATGAGCTCTGTTGATGTATATGAGCTTCTTGGTTTTAAGTACAAACCCCTTTCTAAAAACATGTAATAGAACCCTTATAAAGATTTATTGCATGCAAAGCATAATATTTACAGGCAAAAGGCAAATTATTTACTTTTAGACCTGCTAGCTTCTATCTATCTCTGAAAGAATACTTGGGAGTATATATTCTTTCTCTGTTACCTAATTAAAAGTGTATGGAAAAAAATTAACTAAGATGTAATCATAAGTAACTACATTTTAATCTTGCATGCATGGTCGTATACGTGTTCCCCCATTTGACATAATGTAACAAATTAATTAAAAACTCGCATAGTCTAATACAAATACTGAAGACAAACAGTGGGAAATGCCTGATTATGTATCATATAACGCATGTATGAATGATAGTGCCATCTCAGAAAGAAGACAAATATATTTTTTCACAGATGTTATTATTTCTCTTTCCTCATTGATATTCAACATTGATGGCAACTGAGACTTGAAATTAGGTATATACTTAAGTAATGTATTGAATGGCTTTCATGCGATATACTTGGCTGACTTTACTTAGACTTTTGCTTATCTCAGGGCAGACAGAAAGAGGCAGAACCAAAAAACAAAGCAACTTGTCATGTTTGCCCACACCTGGTTTCAAGCAAGCATTTGTAAAGAACTTATAGAAGTTTAACGATGTCTTAATCTCTAAAAGTTGAAACAATGTGGATTGTTGCATAATCTATTGTATCAGTAGGTTGTTTACAATCAGAAGTACTTTTGTAAAAGGACAATCAGAACGTCATTACAAAACATGACATAAACTTAATATACATTAGATCCTCTTTCAGTATAAAATTACTCCTGTTTGTTTTTTGTAGTCATCTCACTCCTCTATGTGGAAATGGTAAAGCCAGTCACACAATACTTTAGTTTATACAGAAATTTCAACATAGCACAAAGTACAATCCTACAGAAAGACTTACATTTCAGACCTGCATAGCTATGTTACCTTGGCATTTTGCCTGGGTTTCTCAGCCCAGGAGAAACACTACTATACTGTTAGTGTTGCTCAGATTACTCATTCTTAATAAGTACCCATTAAGCATTTTAGAATTTCAGAAATGTACACCCAACATAAAGCAGAAACAACACACTGATGTCTGTTTAACACCAGCACGTTTTTGGAAGACTAGTGCAGGGGTGTGTGGGAAGCCAATATGCTGCAGAATGCCATTTGCTCTTTTACTTAGTGTTGTTCTTTGTCTGTTCTCAGCTTCCTCAAAAATACTGAGACACTGATGCTTTTAGTCCATGGCAGGTCACAGGGCTATCAATGTGTTACCTTTCACAGATGCAACACATGGCACGCAGTAGAGGCATCCCCACCTACAGCTCTGCCAGAGTGCACCCATGAGGACATCAGGGAAACATTTTTCTGATTAAGCCTTAATGTTTACTATAGGTTTTTTTTAAAGCAATATCTTTCATATGTTACCTACTATCCACATGGGAGATAAGTCTGCATTTTTTTTTCAAGGTACAGTTCAGCTCAGCCTGAACTGCATGAAGAACAGTTTTGTGGCACTCCTCAACCAGAGCATGTGCTAAACCTGTAAACTGCAATGCTGGGATTTCAAGAAATGCAGCTTCACAGCAGAACCCCCAAATAAACGCTGAGGACAACACTCAGGCATAAAGCTTTGATCCCTGGCATCAGGGGAGGCAGACACATTCAGATAAAGGAAAAAAATTTCTAACCTGAAAAAAAAAATAAAATCAAAGTTCATTCTTGAAACAAGAGCCCTCAGGGAACTTATCATAATTCTTCCCATCTTTTGTCCTCTTTCATAGCACAAAAACATTAAAGAACAAATTATGTTCTTAAGGTAGTGAACCAATGAAATGAGAAGACATGAGGAAAGCACATTGAAAAATTATTTTGGCAGCAAGCTAACTCCTTCAGAACTCTCTTCTGTGCTGCTCTGAGTCTAGAGAGAAAACTCACTGATTTGTTGTGAGACTTTAGTCTGTGTATTCTAGAGTTTTATGCATATTTGGGTGGTCCCTAGGGAAAAGCTTCCTGCTAATTCAGAAAGCATTTCTAATTAATTAAAAGCTTTTGTTTCTATGTTCTTACTGAATTTTTTGTTGGCATTTTCATGCTAAGGCTTCTTGAATTATATATAGAAGCCATTAATCAGAAGAAACTGTAGTGAGGATTTTCAACATAAGATTTCCACATTTAGTTACTGTCATCTCCCTTTAGACAGCCAAACTAGCCTAATTTTAAAAAATGCTGAGCATCAAGAAGCTTCAAATTACTTCCTAAGGACAGCCTTTCTCAAGTCCTGTCTAACCATGCACCCTGTTGTTCACCACTGCACAAGCATACAGGTGTGTCCCCCTGAGTGCCTTCAAGGTGTTCAGCGTTTGCAGCTCAAGTGCATTCACACTTCAAGAAGCAAGTTACCACACAGGACTGGAAAAGCAAAAATCCTGTTTTATTGAAACTCAGTGGGATGAGAGAATGGAACTTTTTGGGGAGGACTATTTCAATCATATTCCCATATGCAATCAGCTCTAACATCATAAGTGTATCCTCTCTTTTTTTTTTTTTCAGCTTTCTCAAAGATTTCATTTCCATTTATAAGCATTGTACCAAATATTTTCTTTACATTTATTAAACTGATTGAAGGACACATCTTTTTAACTGCCTTCATAGCATTTCAGCCCTGCCTTACCTACAAAACAGCATAAACAATGAAAGTCCCACCAAATTACACCAGTCAAAGTTAAATTACACAAAAAACCACCAATTACGTATAGTCCAGAGACCTAACTGTAAGTGTATTTTGACAAAAATAATGAAATTATCTGAGCAATAACTAATAATAAAATAAAAAAAACTTAAAGAAAAGAATTAACAAAACATTATAGAAACAAGGGAGTACAGCCATGCCTGAGATAAAATGTGAACCATGCTATTTGACAACAGAAATACAATTATCTAAGAGGTAAGAATACTCTAAGCCAAGGCAATTATAAGGCAAAACTGATGGACAAGGAGAGAGGATTCATACTTCATGTTTCCACTCATGTAACTTCAAAAACAGTATGTATTGCAGGAAAAATGCAGTACAAGAGGGAAGCAGCAGGTCGTTTTTCAGTCTATGGTTTTATTACTAAATTATCTTTCACTCCCCTTCACTGCCTCCTCCAGAAGGGTCTGGTATGTTCAACAGCAAAGAGAATGTAAAATACCAAAACTAAAAATACTTGCAGCTTTCTAGAGCTATCCCTGACTACATGCACTTTGGTTTACTGCACTGAAAACATAAACTGTGTAGTAGAACACAAATTAATTTACTATGAACAACAATGTGGGTCCAGAAACAAGAACACGTCTTTGTAGTTCTACTTTATGTTTCAGATTCATTGTGACTTGAAACACATTAATCAATCTCACAGGTATTTTTACAATAGTGTAAAGTTTAAAATACAATTTAGAATTAAGACTAATGAGTATTGAATATGTATTAATGAACATAAGGAAGGGTTACTTAAGATGTACCACTGTGGTACACGTGTAAGGCCTAGTTCAGGAACAGGCCTCTGGATTAATTTCAGTAAGCTGTTTTTTGTGCTAAAAAGTTTGTTTGATAAAAGAACATTTCTAAATGACTACCACAGAAGTTTTTTCAACCCTTGAAAAATAAGTCCAGTTTCAGAGGTACAATATGATACAATCATATCAAGACAGCAGCAGGAAGTTCAAACAAATGTTTTGTGTCTCATGCCAGCATTCATCCAACAGTACTGTATGCTTGTTTCTATCCTGAAATTGTCAGCTCTCAAGATACCATTTTATATCCCAGCTTGGATGAACAATCATGGGAAATGTTTTCACTTTTTTAAGAACCAAGTTCAATCACTAGCCTGAGATAGCTATGCTTACCACTTGATCAAAAAGTCATGGTAGCTGTTTTTGTTATTTTAAATTCCTGAACTGGTTTTCTCATTGTATTATTCTCATAATTATGTATTCATAAAAGTGGACTACAATAGAGATGCCAGAAGAGTTCTGTTCATGCCCATAGTAAACGGTTTAATTTTATTTAATAGATCAAAGAATTTTATCTAGTTCCTAAAACAGCTCATTCAAAACCTAAAGTTCCAGTTCTAGAAGTGACACTGTATGGCTTTGTTATAATGATAGTAATATTTTATGTTTCCTGATATCACTTTCATGAAGCACCCTGTGTCCAACATCACCCTAATGCCATCTTGAAGGGTAATGCAGTGATACACATGTGAGTTCATGGTTGATGAGTTTCATACAAGATAAAATCCACTGGGACAATAACAATATTCACAACTAATATCATTTTCATGAGACACCTGGATGTTATATTAGAATTAAATACATTCCAGCAAGATTTTGCTTATCTATCTGGGAACTTATAAGTGAACAACATGTTCAATATAAACTTTTAAAAGCTGACTATTTCTACAGACAGCAACTGTTTTCCATGAAAATATTTCAGAAACTGACCCTTCCCACTGTACCTAAGCTAGATTTTCTATCTGACTATAGGAAATACCTTAGCATAGCAATCAAAGCTGGAGAGCTGAAATGTGAACTACTTTTACTCAAGTTATGACCATTCAAGTAGCTCAGCCTTCACAGAATAAAGTGAAGAAAATTCCACACATTCATTTAGAATCAAAACCAAGGCTTGTGACTAGGAGACATTTCACATTCATTTCTTTGGGTTTTTTGCTGCAGGTACATTAAATTTGTTGAAACACAGATTTTTTTCATGAACTGTTTTTCAAAAACTAGACTCAATAATAATTTTGGTTATATTTAAAAATTACACCACTGAAAAATTCTCCATTCCTCTTTAGCTAGGAACACACATGCATGATTCTTTTGTGACTTTTAAGCTAAAACAAATCCAGCAACACAGAACAAACAGGTGGTCTGTACTTTTAGTTCTGTTCTGTATTATTCTATTATATTTCAATTTTATCTAATATTCATAGGATTTCAGTCAGAATGGAAGACAGAAAATGGTAGTTTTTTCTATCCACTTAAACCTATTAATCCAGAAGTCTTAAAATACATTGCAAGAGAAGATGCAACTTATACATAATCTAAGGCAGGGGTGTATCAGTCTCTCAATTAAAAATTAAGGAAGCCAAGAGGAGATGTCTTAAGAGACTTTCTCAAGGTCACACACAGTCAGGAAGAGCCTGCCAGTAGATTCTCCCAAGCCCAGAAAAACAGACAGAACACAGACTTACATACATATCAATATATCTATGCATGTTTTCAAAATATCCTACATGTGTATTTCCTTTAATTTCAGAACAATTCCATATTTCTAGCTGAAATTCTAAAGACAAATTATCTGTTTTTAGGCTGATGAACAAACTTGGGTTGAATGCTGAACTCATTAAGGACTCAGAAGAAGCTCACAAACTACCCTACAAAGGCAGCCTGACACTAAAATCTGCAGGCTGATGCACTGCATAGCATCATCCACCTGTATTGATGATGACACAGGAGGAACATTATGTCTAATACACCATCTCCCACACAATTAGTAAATCAGAAATGGTATTTTTAAGTTTCCTTCATTTATTTCTGACATTTGACAGCTTTGGAGGAAGGTACTGTGAGAAGTTTCTAAGTATTTTATTGGCCTTCTACAAACAACAAGCACAAGTAACAAAGATACCTTCTCAAATGTAGGCCATAATAAAAGGCAATGTTAATTATTGATTAATACAAAAGCATATTTTTAAGAGACAAGGTATGATTGAGGTCAGACATTAGAATAATTAATAACTGTTTTCCAAAAAACATTCACTGTAAAATTGCTCATAAAATTATGTTCCTCTAAGAATTAATTAATCTAAAAGCTAAGAAAACATAAAAGCAAAATAATCAGGAAATTGGGTAAGCAGTTTGCTCTAATTTGTAAAAAGAAAATTTGTATAATTGATTAGTCTGAGAGTAATTACAGAGCTGGCACAGCCTTCAAACAAGAATCATCTTAAGAACAGTATACTAGTAATTGGGTTTTATTCATCTTTCCAGTACACTTATTTGCAAAATAATGGCCAAAATTGCTGTTGCATTTTTCTGATATATGAAGGAAAGGATACTATGCGTGTGCAAAAACGCGTGCTTGGAACACACCCCACTATCAGCCTGTGCGGTCTGTAACTGATGGCAAGAGAGAACTTCAACCACCACATCAGTCAAACAGACTTGCATTCCAGCTTGGTTTGTAGGCCATATGAAGAAGACCTCCAATATTCTTCATCAAACTCTTTCTGATGTTTCAAAAAACATCCTTCTGTTTGTGATCTTCAGAAGTGTCATGTGAGGGAGGTTGTGGTGTTTTTTTCTTTCAGAAGTTGCAGTGATGACTGCATGTCATCAAGGTGAATACTTGTGAGGAGCACGCCTGATACATCATCTGCAACTGAATTTGCAACAGCACTGTCTTCTACATGTGGGAGGCTGGAAAAAAATTTACCCATGATATTACATAAAACACTTCACAGGCCACATCTGGCTTACAGCACCTCAGATGGGAATTTACAGCACAATAGAGGAGTTGGAGGAGTATGTAAGAGCATTTTGCAATAGTGACTGCTGCTTAATAAATGTTTATTTCACCTAAGTGTGCCACAGCAAGAGCTACAGATGATCAAAACCAGAGTGAGATTTTTGGGTGAAGATACACTGAATAACTGAGAAAATAAAATAACGTAGTTTGAGATGTATGTTGTTTGAGGTTGATGCTATAACAGGGCACCAAATATACTATAGTAGAAAATCCAGAATATCAAAAGTGCCAAAGGCAGGGTTGATCATGGAATATAGAGCATGTAGTTTATGAATACCAAGTCCATCTTCATCAGCAAACCTCATAACTGAAAATGACAAAGGGTATATAAGTGAAGTGATCTCTGACCAGTAACATGAGAATATTACCATTTAAGATCTTGCTGACTCAGTTCAGAGTTAACTCTAAACACATGCTTTAATATCCTTTGACATTCAGTACATGCTTAAATTTAAGCTTGTTTATACAGAGCTTTTTCTCAATCAGGAGTTGGTATGATATATCAATACTAAGCAAATGTAGGTGAACAAAGGAAAAAAAAAAATCTTGGGGGGAGAAGTTGAAGTGGCTTGTTTTTCATCCAGAAAAATTAGGAACTTAGAGAAAAATCAGTTGCAAGGTTTTTCAAATAACCAGAGCTGTATTACACCTACACTATAACACCTATGGACTTTTATTAACCCTATGAAGAATTGCAGGAGAAAACCCATTTGCAGAAACTTTAAGCTATTGTATATGCATAGCACACCTTACAAGCATAAAGCAAGTTCCTCAGAAGGAGGAGCTTTCAAAGATAAAGAGGGGATACTAAGCAAGCTTGTAGATGATACGAAATTGGGATGAGTTGCTGACTCCCTCAAAGGCAAGGCAGCCCTGCAGAGAGACCTTGATAAATTAGAGGGCTGGACAATCACCAAACATATAAAATTTAACAGGGGAAGGTGCTGGATTCTGTACCTGGGATGGGGCAACCCTGGATGTACAAGCAGACTGGGAAATGAGATGCTGGAAAGCAGCATTGTGGAAAGGGACCTGAGCGTCCTGGACAGTGGCAAGCTGAATTTGTGTCAGCAGTGCCCTGGCAGCCAGAAGGGCCAACTGTGTCCTGGGGTGCTTCACGCACAGCATCACCAGCCAGGTGACGGAGGGGATTGTACCACTCTGCTCTGCACTGCAGTGGATTCGAGTGCCATGGGCAGCTTTGGGCATCATAATACATGAAGGATATAAAGCTATTAGGGAGTGTCCAAAGGAAGGCAATGAAGATGGTGAAGAGCCATGAATGGAAGTTGTATGATGAGCAGTTGAGGTCACTTGGTCTGTTCAGCCAGAAGAGGATGTTTTCTACATGCATTCAGGGGGAGCATTATTCTGGTCAGTCTATCTGAGAATGAATTTTGCAAGCAAAAAAACCATTGAGAGAAAGACAACATTGAAAATATATTTGTAGATATGAAAACCATTTGAGGGAAAATTATTAATAAGGAAATGCTGCTAAGAAGAAATCATCACTACACATACCCATGTTGGGTAAGAAATGAAGAGGGCTGCATTGGGATGGAGTTCATTTTCTTCATAGGAGCTCTGGTGACACAATGTTTTGGATTTGTGGCTAAAACAGAGTGGGTAACACCAAAGTTCTGGCTATTGAGAAGCAGTTCTTGCATGAATCAAAACTTTCTCAGTTCCTTAGTCTGTCTCTGCCAGCCCTAAGGCTGGGGGTGGGCAAGCATCTGGGAGGGAACAGAGCTGGGACAGCCCTCTCAAACTGGCCAAAAGAGAGTTCATACCATACATCATCACATTCCACAGTAAAAATGGGAGCATTGTCTTCCAAAGTAGCTGTTGCTCAGAGATTGGCCAAATCCAAATCACACAACTGCAAACAAATATCAAAAATCCCCAGCAGAAAGCCACTAAAACATCTCCACAAAACTACCTTCTTGCTTCCACTATACTGGTTATCAATGTGGAACACTTACTACAGGGAAAATATTTCTCCATTATTTAGACCAAGGTATTCATAAATATTCTCAAGAAAAACTTGACCTCAAATTTGAGATCACTTTAATTAGAAAGCCAGTTTTAGTTAGCAGAGTGGCTTATCACTAGGGACAAACTGCTGCATTGAAAAAAAAAATGCTATGAAAATATTGCATTAATTTAAAATACAACACACATGAACAGTTACATGCATCATATATAAAATGTATGTATAAACAAGACAGAAATGTTTGTGTGAACACAATATGTTTTGGAAGACTAGGTTCTCTGCTGCTGTGTATATAATCAGGTCTGTTGAAATTACTATTTTTAGTTGAACACAAATAATAGTGTTACTAAAACTGAAAGGACACAGTAAATTTAGAAATTAGTCACTAAACAAAATTTACAAGTAATATCATTCTCAACAGTAGGGTGGCTGGAAGTCAGACTGTCTGCAAATACTGCAAGCCTCAGCTAGGGAATGTGTACCTTAAACTGGAAACTACTATAAGAAATCATGCTCATGGAGACATAGTGATATGTTTGTTGGGTTTTTTTAAAACTGTGTTAGCACAAAATACAACTTACTTGTGAACATCTGAATTGACAGTGAGCATACATTTACTCTACACAACAATAAATAATTTTTAGTTTTCACCTCTTGTTGCCCTGCACCAGGTTATTAACATTACATTTAGTTTCCGAACGTCAAAACCCCACAACTCAGAGGCAAGTTGACATCACCTTCCCTCTCCTTGTTTGCACAAATTGACACATCACACCATGCTGTAGAGTTCGTATAGGTCAGAGTCAAAAGTAAGTTTGGGTAAAAACAAACCCCAAACTTATACTCACTTCAACAGACTTTGGGACAGATTATAGTTTTGACTAGCAATTGGAAAAGCAAATTTTAAGATGCACTTGATTTTTATCTCAGACAAACATTCAGATGATTTTGGTCTCTTAAAACAGATTAACTAGCTCATGACAGTCCCTGATAAAACTACATCTACAACTTTGCAGATATATTAGAAGATATTTTGAGTAGTGTTACCATGCAAAAAAAGCTAGAAAAGATATATATATACACACACACATGCACGTGTGCAGGGGCTGAGATATATATACATGTACACTTACACATTTTTACATACATATGTATGAACTTTGCAAAAAAATAAATTACTTCATTAAATTTTTACTGTTGCATTTGTCCAGTTAACATTACTAATGATAAAAATCATCCTGAAGGAGTTGGTCCCTATGTTCTGTAACTAATTTCCTTTACCTCTGCCCTAGAATTCTGCTTTCCTGGATTTTACAGTTACACATACCAAGAGAGTTTCCAATGCTGTTACTCAGTACTTTAAAAACATGGGCACATCTTTAGGGGAAAAAAAAAAAAACAAAAAAAACAAAAAAACAACCAAAATGGAAAAAGCTGTCTAGAGCCACTTAATTTTTTGTTCCTTTGCCATTATCCAGAATAAAGTATTCATGTACATCTAAGTTTTTCCAAACTTTTAGGTTAATCATACTGCCTGGGCTTTGTCCCATGACAGCATTGCAGTCACCCAAATTCAGACTACATGTCACCTACCATGCTTAGAACTGCTGTATGACACAGTTGAAAAAACAACAACAAAAAACCCAAAGAAGAAAGAAAAAAAAAGTAAGTAACTAAGTAACTTTGTAAAGCTAGTTGTAAGTAACTTTGTAAGTAATATTCTATGCTCAGACACACCTGATACTGCCATTACGAACACAAGATCAGAACACACTGATGATGTCAACAGTCTCCCTTTTGGGGGTTTGCTGGCATTGTTTTCTGGCATAAAAGCCCGAAAGTGCCAAGAAATCTGTAAAGCATTGCCTTAAGGACAAACTTGGGAATCCCGTCCTTTCAAGCAATCAATGTCAGTTTTCCCCCAGCTGACTGCTCAAAATTTGAGACCATATTTCCTCCTGCTCATACTTCACCAGTGTCAGAAATAAACCACTATACTGTTCAAACTTTTCATCCTAATGAAATAGTTTCTTTATACTAACCTTTCTCATATACCATGTTATCAGATTCTGATATATACTGTCCCATGATTTCACAATTTCTTAGTCATTTAATTTGAAGCCTAATTCTTTTTAGTTACTTCCCTCTGTAGCTTCATGAGCAGTTAAAAGCTAAAGTTACTGCTTTTCTAGATTATTTTCTACATCAATTAATATTCTCTCAAATAGTTAACTCAGAATGACCTCCAGAAGAACTGGGTGTTCTTTCATGTAGGAAAGACACATGAATAACAAGAAATACATTCAGGATTTTTCAGAGAAGTTTCCTCCATTGAAACTACAATTACCATTTATTAGGGCCGGTAGAAAGTTGAAAGATTCAGAATAAATATTTTCTTCCTCCTTATTGCTTGGATGCAGGATGTTAGCCCTTTGGGACCATTGCTGCATATTAAGGTAAGTCAACAGATCTTATTCAGTACCCTCTACTACAGGCATAAATATAACTTGTATTTTTAAATTATCATTCCATGTACTCATTTCATTTTGCAACCAAATCATCAATGCTAAAATAACAAACAGAAACCCTAAAATATAATAGTTCCCCTAAAATATAGGCACATCTAAAATTTTAACCTTCCCATAGCAGAGTTTCACTAGGAAATATTTTCTACACAAGGCAGCCCTAATTTAAGGAATTAATTTTGTCAGTCAACATTTTAAATTAACAGCAGGCTGGACAGTGAGAGGAAAGGTAGTCTGAGAAGAGAACTGCTGCTAGAATAACTGCACACAACCTTGCCCGAGTGAAGAACACAAAGTGTGAAGGAAATATGCGCTGGTATCTCAGAACTAAGGAAAAAGGGGGAGAGGGGTAATTTATTCATCATTTTACAAAACTATTATTATGAACACATGGCAAATGTTGTAAGTCAACACAATCACATGCAATACATTTGACTCAGTAACAGAAAGGAAAATATGGTAAATCCTGAAGATGCTGAATAATATTCTGGATAAGTCATTCATTGACATCTCATTATTAATTTAAAAAAAAAATAAACTCTATAGCAGCACCAACTTTTAAGTTCTCCACAATTCAGTTCCGGGGTTGAAGAGACATGCTGTGATCTGTCCAAGCTTTGCTTATTACCATTGTACTGGTTCTGGACTGGTTTTTAGAATGCCAAAATCCAAAGAAAACTATGTGAGTTTACCTGTGAACACAAAGCTATCTTTTGCTAACAACACTGGGCAACTACAATATCAGTTCCATGTCATATACACTGTAACTCTTTCCACCTTGCTGCAGATCACTTGCTGACAGCTTGTGGTAAGATGTACCATACAGATATTAGCTCTTCCATCATTAAAGTCTCTAAGTTTTTCAAAAGAAGATTATTTCATACTTAATTTACTGTACTAGAAAATATACCTAACATTACTACAATTTGTTCCATATTTTGTCAATTTTTTAAAGAAAATCCATTTATTTGCTCATTTAGATTAGTATATTATTCAGTGTAGTTAGTCAAAATGGATTTTAGAAACTGAGAGAAACTCCCAGGAAAAAAAAAAAAAAAGGCAAAACAGAAAACCCTTCAAACAGCCACCATTTGAGATCAGTTGTTATATAATTCTTGGCAATTCTAAACAACAAATTAAGATTAAACACATGAAAAATATTTTTATATTAAGCCAGTTATCATAATATATAGCCTTCATTCTTTTGAAACACTCCATAAATATTAGAGGATGTATTTTCAGCCTCCTCCAAGAAATAAATATATGCTTCTATAATTGTACAGATAAGAAAACCAAGCTAGATATGGTTTACAAACAGGACTTTCTCATCAGAAGTTTTGTGACAGAATGCGAAGAACTTTAAAATGCTGAATTATAGCTGCATAACTGTAAAACGATTCATCTGTCTGCTTTTGTTCTGAAGAGCCGTTCTAAATACCGCATTTGACTGTGCTTTTCTGTATGCCAGACTCTACTAAACAAATGCTATCAGGTTTCCATAGATGAAAGAGATTGAGACAAAACAGCTTCTCACACACAATCTGGTGTCTTTGATTACATTTATAGGCCCTACAGTCATTCCACAACCCCACCAGTCTTTTACTACAGCTTTCAAGCTGTGACAATTTAGATAAGTGAAACATTAATAGCTCATTATAAGTCCACTTCTGCACCATAGGAATTGATGGCAGCATTGCCATAGACTTCAACGGGAGCTGGATTACAGTTTGAAACACATCACGTACACATTCATCAGAAACATTTAAAATTCAGACACTTTCAAAACTTCTTCAAATCAGTTATACTGAACCAATCTCACTATAAATCAGGAAGCAGCAGCAGGCCAGTTTTGTAGAGTACTACAAAAAGCTATTGAAATGAAGCTTTTCTTGTTCTGCCATTTTCACCCAAATCTCTTGCTATGACTTCTGTGACAAGAAATCATCAGGAAGTGAAAAGACATTTCCAACAAATTTAACACAACAGAATAAAAAGAGCAAGGACAAAAAAATGTTCAATATTTTCTTCCAAGACACTCAATATATTTATCTGCCAGAAAAACTGATCTACTATGAAGAAGGTACCAGGAAGCACATAATTCAAGGTTCCAGCTTATAAGAAATCACACAAGTAATAAGCTTTGGTAATTTAGAATAAAAGATAGTAGCCCAATGTAGTCAGAAAGAAAACACAAACCCACTTGGAATATGTAGTCATTCTTACATGAGACCAAAGAGGTAAAGCCTAACCAGCCTCACAATTCTGTATTCTTCAGACTGTTTCTGTTGTCCCAGAAACAAGAAAATGCTAATAAGTCTCCCTGTGATAAAGAATTAAATACCAATAATACTGAATACATTTAAAATTATTCAGATATTAAGATAGAAGGTATCTTAATTCACCACCTATGACAAATATAAACATATCAATCTATCTACTCAGCATCATGCCTCTTAGGCAGAAAAGTCCAAAGACTTAGCAATCTTCCCACAAGTCTTGCTGACATAATTTGCGGGATTCAATACCAATGGAAATACCTTTAAAAAGACAGTAATAAAATACTATACCAGTGTAATGGCAATATAGCTTCTTTCCTCAGCATTCCCATAGGACATGGAATAGTGTGGGTATGATGCAAAGAGCTGACAATTCTTTAGTAACCCAGATAAAGGGAAAAGTTGATGGCTCTCTTCCTTGAAAATTTTGACCTGAACAGAAAAAAGTATTTATGAAGTTCCTCACAGATAATTATAAGAACATGGTTTAGAGATAGTAATTTTATTTTTATTTTCCTAAAACTGAAGCAGTGAAGACACAGACATTATCAATGTGTGCATTTTTTTCCATACAGAGAAGTTTGTGTTTTAAATGTCTTCTCTCTGCTACAGTTGCATCAAGAGAAGTGTCAACAGTAAAAGAGGCTATGGTTTCCTAGATGGTTCTCCTACCCTTTATTACTGTAATTTAGTCATCTTTTCTTCAAAACTATTTTTGCACATGCTACAGGGTATTTCAAAGGTCAGGAATTAGTATTTCAGGACTATACATTTTTCTTTTTTGATTGTTCATTTTTTTTGTACCCACTGAGCTTTTTCACTTTTCCAGGTAAGATATTCAGGAGGATAATTTTCTACATTCAGCAGATTGTCTTCATTTAACATGCCCCTGGGGATATCTAAAGCTCAGGCACCATATTATCTTAGAGGTACAAGGCTTTCTATATGACAAAAAAGGAGCGACCTCAAAATAACATGCCTAGAGTGCTGAAAATTGCTGCCATGCCTAAACCCCAGTTTGAGGAATAGTACAATATTTTAAAGAAAGTGTATGTCAGCTAACTGAGGTCTGAATACCATATTTTTCACTACTTAGGAATATTCTCATTTAGAGCTCATTTGTTCAAACACACATAATGAAGAGTTCTTGTAGTGATACATGACAGTGATTAAATGGTCACTTTAAATGCTGTTTTCATTTTAAAAGCATAGCCTTGATGACTCAAATATCAGGTATTGCTTTACAATGATATTTTAGTAAATCACACATTAATAATGCAGTGTTACATTTACTCTACAGAACTGATCTTATGTGGATCATATAAAATAGCAAACTCAGCTACGCCAGCAGCCATTGAATCAGCATCAAGCCTGAATCCAACATTGCAATTGTTCAGAAACAGTATCAGATACTCCACATATTTTTGCAAATTACATCCAGATTATCTTCTCAGATAGCACTGTACTTGCCCACATCATCTTGATTAAGGAAAATTCTTCAAAAGGAAGAATTTAGGTTGACAATAATTGCAGATCTTTTCTTTGTATTTAAGTATCATATTACTGTATAGTTCAACTGTATTTTAGCCTAGACAAGGAAGTAGACCAAAAATAAAAGTACATAGTGCACTTAGAATTCTGATCAGTAGCTTGCATAATATTTAATTTCTTGAATGAAATATGGCCAAGGAACTCAAATATTACCTCCTCTCTGTCAAACCTTTAAGACCATAGGTAGTCAAGGTTTGGTTCTCAGTTTCCCGCTACAGCTCATGACCTTGAGGTATAGTGTGGTGCTGATAAGAACCACTCTTAAAGCATTCCCAATACCAGAGCAGAAGCAGGTATTAATATACAGATGAACAAAATTAACATTCAAAAATTATCTCAAAGGCAATTTGATTTCTGAGAAACTGAGAAAGAATAATCAGGCATGTTCACAAATTCAGTGGGTCATGTTTTAAATATAGCTGTCCTCCACTAAATTGCTATCTGTTTTGCTTCGAATTTCTATTTAACTCTTTGGGGTACCATTTTATAATAGGTTTGTTCATGAAAGCTTTGTACATAAAAATATTTTTGGGGGTCAGAGGGTGGAGGGGAATTAAACCCACACTCACAGCTGTCTGTACTTATGGTAAACAGAAGGGTTGGATTTTATAAAAGAATATTGTATTTTATGCAAACATTTAGCCTCCAGTATGTTCTTTTCTTCAGAAGGTTATTAAGCACACATTGTATTTCCTAACTGAGATCTGATAGTGACAGAATGGCTAATTTTTTCCTTAGGCCAAAAGAAACTCATGGTTTCCAAAACAAAATTTACTATTTCTTGTCAGTCAAAATAGCACTAAAACACAAAACCATGTGATATTTCTTCTAAATACTAATTATCTTCAGAAAACAGTTCCTTGAAAAAAAAGTTGAGTGAGCAGGTATAAAATTCTGGCATTTGTTCTCCTAGCTTTATGCGGGGCTAAATGTTAAGTTCGTTGGTCAAGCAATATTTGATTAGACTAGTTGTGGATATTCTAGGACATTAGTGTGTGAAAAAACACTAGTCAGGAGAATAATTATTAGCCTTTTTCAATTTTGTGTCTCGAACGTGATAATACGGCATTCTTTGGAATTAACATTGAGAAAACCAAAATAGCCATCCAATAAAAATAAGATAGAAAAGATACCACCCTCCTGAACAGTAACATAGTGCCAAATACAATTTGCCTTTCATTCACAGGTTTAAAAACTAAAACTAAACCCTCAAATGCAACATTTTCTAGTAACAACACATAATCATACTTCACATTCCTGTGATGTTTCAGATCTATCAGGGCATTGAAATGCTCAGAAACATCTTGGCATAATCTGGTTTCACCATGTAATATTATGCTTCTGTAGTGACTAGCCAGTATTTCAAGACTACAGGGTTTCTTTCATGCTGCAATATATTCAAGGGCCAAACCTAATCTTAGGGAGAGTGGCAGGTGATGAACTAAATATGTAAAAGAACTGGTGTCACTGCTTCTAAATTGTTCTATGAAAATTATCTCTTTACACTGCACAACAGAAGAAAATGTACTTTTAAAAAGTAAAAGCCCAATACTATTAAATGCATAGAATCATTAAGGAGGAAAAGACTTCTAAGATCAATGAGTAAAACAAGTAACCTTACACTGCCAAGTCCAACACTAAACCACATCTCTAAGCACCACATTTACACCTTCTTTGAAGCTTGCAGAGCATGCCTGAGCCAGTTCTCTGGACAGCCTGTTCTGATACTTGATTATCGTTTCAGTGCAGAAATCTTTCCTACTATCCAATATAACCTTCCCCTAGTACAACTTGAGCCCATTTCCTGTTGACCTTTCCCTTCTTACCTAGAAGAAGTGACCGAATCCCCCCTGGCTACACCCTCCTTTCAGGTAGCTGTAGAGAGTAATAAGGTTCTCCCTGGAGCTTCCTTTTCCCCAGGCTAAACACTCCCATCTCCACTTGTGCTCCAGACCCTATATAAGCTTTGTTGCCCTTCTCTGGACATGAAAAGGGAGACTTTTAAAAACTCTGGCCTCTCTACTTACAGGTACCCTCAAAAAGGAGCATGAGGACAACCCTATCTTAAAATCACTTGTGGAGGTTAATCCATGTGCTAAATTCACTCTAGAGTCTTAATATTGAAGTGGTCATGCCTCTATTCCTTTATCTCTAGTCACATAGGTTAAATAATGTAAAAAGTTAACTTCTAAGATGCAGTCTGGGAGTAACCCAATTTCTTCAATAATACTTGAAGTTTCAAGCATGATACTGCAGGCAACATAAACCTCACTGTAGGTCTGAAACTTGGCTCTCTGATTCAGTTTAAAGAAATTCAGCAGGATGTCCTCACCAATTTGAGGCACACTAAAACATCCTAGGACAATCTATCAAATTGATGACTATGATGATTCTCCAGAGACAGGAAATCTTCTTTAATAATTCCCAGAAGACTAAAAGATGCCAATGTAATTGTTTTCAATAGGCTTGTCAGAGCAGATTTGCATTGACTCATACTTCTTTCTGTTACGGCAAACAGTGAAAGCAGGTTCTGTAGCACTCAGAGGTTTTCGTATCAGTCATTTTCCCTAAACGAACTCTGTACTGTCCAGAAGTGCCAACCTGCAACCCTGGACTTTCTGCATTCTTTTTGCAGGCTTCTTTTACATCCTCTCACCCCACTGCTGTTGCTTTCTGTCATCGCCACATCTTTATGCGAATGTGATCACTGCTACTTTGATGCTTAGGCTCTTACCTTAGTCAGTGTAAAATATTATGCAATAGATAGACAGATTCTAAAAATCCCAAAACAGCTCTTTCAGAAAGAGGCTTTATACCTCAGTTTTATTCTCAACAACTCCTCCACCTGCCAAGCAGTTTGTTACTATATAGGAGAAAGGCCTTAATTCCAGACACCTTTCATTTTGCCCTAACATTAGCATCCAGCACATGTAAGGAACTTACTTGTTACTTTTTAAGGGGAGAGAGCATTGGGCAACAATATTGTGTCACCGCCAAACATGAAACAAAAGCCCCTGTAAAGCTTAGGAAAATATACCGGGAAAATTACAATAAATAAACTATTGAAAATTATGGCAGTTAATTTTCAAGGCAAAGAAACTGACCTGAATTCCTGAGAAATTTGAGAAAGAGAAGCTTTATGGAACTTCCTGCCATATCTACCAGCTTCTATATGAGCTTTTATATTAAGTGAGCTGGAATCACTTCATTAAAACAACAATTTAACAGCTCAGACAAGGACACCAGGAAAGCAGCAGTTGAAGAAGAAGTTTCAAGAGAAAAAAGCACAACATATGGACTTCTTTTCATGTGACCTGAAATTGTAAGAAAATGGCTAATACTAGAGTCCCTTGTGAGACATTGTGGTCTTGTGTTCAAATAAAATAAAATAGTACCTCTTCTAGTGTTTTCTAAAGTATCTGATATGTATTTGAAGGCTTAATTTAATTTTTTGGGGTGACAAATATTCAGAGATAACCCTCAAGTATTATTGTTAAGTCTTATCAAGCAATTTGGCTGATCTTGTAAAAGATCATTATTTTAGAGTCCAGAGTTTTACCACCTACATCTCAGCCTCAGTGCTTAAGCACAAACCCTGACCACAGGCCAGCTGCATGCCAGGATAAGAGATGAATGTGTACTTTAGTTTCCTACAGCAGAAAATCCAGACATGGGAAAGAGCGGCAAGTTTCTGTGCACCTCTCTGCAGTCTTTCCTTTCAGGTTCACCAGGGAATGAGGACTGAGCATTACTTTGCCAACTGTACCTGTTCTTAAGTGCAGACGCAGCAATATTCCTCAAACTGTCTAAAGCAAAGTCAGAGGTACCAACTCTGACACAAACTACAGTTTAGAACAGTTCAAAACTGAATGACAAACTGATGAAATGTAAGTTGATGAACCACTACCGTGTAGAAAAGTTTTAAGCTTCTGCTTCAACTTCAGACAAAAGTTCCAAAACTAGTTACATTAGAGGATGCACATTTTGGAAAAACTGCAGAACACATCTGGCCTTGAAATGCTGGATATGTTTTGCTTCTTTAGTTTAAAGCCTCATTTTTAAGTTCACTTAGTTCAACCAACACTTTCAGTTAAGCAAGTGCCACAGCATCTTATTTCTTATAGATGCTCAGGTAGCATGCTTCACTGGAAGGATGAAAGTGTATTGCTAAGCATTATACCTCCTGAAACAAATCCCTTTTGGTTAGTACAAATGCCAAATCATAGCAACAAACAAAAAAAAAAAAAGGAAAAAAAGAAGTTTAGATTTACGGATTTGTGTGTGTACATGCGTGGAGACATAAAAAAAAGACTGAATCAGTTTAGAGGAAAGTGTTATGCTACATTCAAATGTCAATTTACCACTTTTCAAGGCTAAAGATTTCTTAGGAACCATTTTCAAATAAGGACTTGAAAATTTTGCACAGCCTTGGTTGTATTTGAAGTACTCTACATCTTAAAACTGCAGTTGACTCTTACATAAGTGACAGAAGAACAAAACATTCATTTAATGTTCAATCTGAATGTTTATCAAATTTTCTCAGCAATAAACCTCTGAGGCTGACTGAGCTGTTACAGTCACTTTAAGGTGATGCAAGTTAACTAATCTAGTCTGATGACAATGAAACTGATGCAGGCACCTTGGGCTGGAAAAGATGAGGCATTGTTGCAGGAATGCCATATTGCTGCTCTAGAATCATCACATCACAAGAAGCACATGAAGACAAAACAATTTTTTTTAACGTTTTCATTTCCCCACCATCACAAAATAGGATAATTAGTCTTTTTTTACTATGTCTAATAGAGCATATGCCATTCGGCATACTACTGTAAAAGGCAATGAGCAATCTCCATAGAGATTTATTCTTCCCAAAGTCTCCAAAATACACTCAAAGCTTGACAGATAAGATGATGATGATAATAAACCATTTATCAAACTGAAATGCAGCCACCTGTGGGGTAAGCTGTGATATTAATATTTTCTCCTGTGAGTGTTCATTGTACCCCTTAGAGATTAGCATTATCTGATTGGACTGCAGCTACAAAACTGCTTCAAGATCCCTTTCAACAGCTGAGAGAATTTCTTCTGATTTATGGGGGCTAAAAACAAAGGTATTCATGCTGCTCTAAATCTGAGTGTCTGCATTGGAGATAATACAGATTTTCAGCACTGCAGGATACTATACCAGGAATGAAACTGTCTGGAAGACCAGGTCCTATCACTCAGTTACAATGCTAACACTGAGAAAGTTGCTGACCAATCGCAAAGCTTTTTTAACCTTGGCAGATGAATTTCTAAATTTAATTATCTCCTCCTCAAAATAAGAAAGTTATCTCTTGCCTTACTGACCTACCCAGGTTTTCCTTGGCCGTCATTTTTTTTTTAAATAAAGTCATGTCCATTACATGTAGTTATTTTACCCTCTCGTGACGGCTAAAGAAGATCTGTAGGGAATTGGGAAAAAAGTCTAATTGCTCAATGTCCTTATATTTAAAAAAAACCATCTATTTCTTCTAGGAGTACACAGCATAAATCATTACTTCAAGCATATTAATAACTAGAAGAAATGTATTTCACCTCATACAAGGC
This sequence comes from Pardalotus punctatus, assembly GCA_013400915.1. Taxonomy (NCBI): domain Eukaryota; kingdom Metazoa; phylum Chordata; class Aves; order Passeriformes; family Pardalotidae; genus Pardalotus; species Pardalotus punctatus. The sequence goes on along the minus strand of VZTX01010332.1, from coordinate 319,707 downwards.
CTAATAGCCAAAGGGACTTTACATAATATATGTAAAGAAGAGTAAATCTTGATAATTGTTCTTTTTCCTTCACAAAAATAAAGCTCATTTTTTTGAAGCATTGATATTAGTGATATGTCATTCTCTCCTTATTTACTCTATTTATTAAGAAATTGGAGTGTTGATACCATATGTTGTACTGTGAAAAAATATACAATTGTAAGAACAAAAATAGTTCATTAATTCCTGAAAATCCAAATTGACTGTTCCCTTTTAAACCAAGAAAACTAGTACAACAAGTCACTGTTTCTTCTAAATAATATTTCAGCAGGAAGAAATATTAGTTCTATTGACATTCCTTTAGTTTAGAAAAATAAATTTAAAATAATCTGATATTTAAATCTAGAGTTTTTTCAGATCGAACACATGAATGCAGTGGAGCATATCAGCTAGCAACATTTCACTGAAACATTTGTGCACTTTGTTCATTGTAACTCATGACCACTCACCCCTACACTGACACTCAAACATGAGAGAACAAATTATGTGGAGGAGAACGTCACCGCTTTCTCCCAGTAGACATCCCTTGTCAGATCCCAAGACTTCCATTAATAAGTCAAGTTTTAAAATAATTCAACTAGAAGAGTGAGAATTAGACAGACTTTTTTAAGTGCCTTACTACTTTCAGATAGTCTGTTGAAAAGCAAAATTACTAGCAAAAGTGCAGTGGAACCATTTAACAGATATGCCTCCCAGGCACAGTCAGGATTAGTGCTAAGTGCTGTCCAGAATGGCTAAAAGACCACACTCCTTCCCATAACAGGTACAAGCCTTCACTTCCTCTTCCTCCGCTAACAAATCCTGATGAGTTACTTACAATAACAGACAATTAGTTATACTCTTGTTAAGCACAAAACACTAATATTTCGCCTATTTTAATGCTTTCTGTATACTGCAATTTTCCACAAACTAATACATCAATACAAGCAAGAAACACTGTGCGTACTGATGCGTCCTTGCATATCAAATATGTGAAATAAAAAAGTGAAATAAAAAACTCAACTCATCTCTCTCCTCAGATGTGCTGTTCATTGCTTAAACCTACATAATTGTCAAGTTAAAGTCCAGATTTTATCTGGGTCGGATTCATTTGATCTAGAAATAAAACTTTGTTCCCTGAAAGCATTCCAACTAGTACAGGCATTCCCTTAAGCCCATAAAATAAAAATAATATCAGCATCAGAGATACTAAAATATGAACATAGAAATGGAACACCAAAAGGATTTGGGTTGTTTGGGTTTGGATTATAAATTCTACAAATGTAATTCCAACTGCTCACTATACAGCACTATTACTGTAGAGGATATCTCCCCTTAGAAACAGTCAGCTTTCATTCATCTTTAGTGGGAACATTAATGCTGTAATTTCTTACCACTTTGCAGCTTTGAAAGATGACAGAAATGAAAGACAGAGGCAATTATTTTAGTTTCCACTGGAATACCAGTTTTCTTTTATGTGCATTTTAAAAATTCCAGTCTGATATATCGAGAAATTTCTTTTCAATTCTTTCTATACTGCCAATGCTAACCACACACTTCTTGGTGATTGCTTTTAGTGCAATTCTTATGTTTTACCTACTCTGCTGAAGAAGCTACCTACAAAAGTCTGAGTTTGCTTCTCCTCCATATAAACTCCAAATTTCCCATTTTGTTCCATTCTCTTCTTGTCCATTTCAACATTAGGAGTCACTCAAGAGGAAGAGCTTTTTGGTGGAGAGAGAACACACCTCAGACACTTTGAGCGTGGATGCCCTTCCTCTCCACCAGCACCTTCTCTTCCCTGGGGTGAATTCAGTACTACTTCTCCATTTGTGAAAGGGTAAAACAGATGGGCAATGCTACTAGGGAGACTGTAAAATGTGGATTTAGTAACCAGACAGTGCTCAGATGATCCAGCCAATTAAAACCAACCAGTCAGAAATCAGCTATACCATAATACTCTGCACAAGGACTGCATGTCCCACTTCTCCCACAAGTGTTGCCTGCAAAGGTCCAGGTATCTACCACAGTCTTCTCTCACAGTATTTTTCAAGTTTTATACTACATAATTTGCACAGGTGGTAAAATACCAGTTGTGAAGAAAGGCAGACTGGAAACAAGCTCTATTTTATTAGATAAAAAGGTTGGAAGCCCTTGATGTTTATTTATGTTAAATCATTACCTGAACCAAAAGCATTTGATCAAAGCAGAAGAGCAGTTGGATTTCTGCTGATGGGAACAAAAAGAAAATAAAACTACATAGTCCACTCGTACTGTTGCCCATCAGTGTTGTGTTCACATAAATAACCATGACTATCAAATATTTTTCCTGCTTTAGGCTGCTTCTGGCAAGCCCCAATAATAATAGCTCATCAAACCAGAGGGCAAAAAGAGCCCATGTAGATATATCATTATTATTGTGGTCTATTTCGCTGTAATCCGGGATTACAGGATTGTACATTAAACAGTTTAAGGCATTAATTCAATACAAAAATAAAACCACCCTGTTAATTTTTTTCTTTCAATTTTTTTTTTTTTTTAAATTTTGGAAGTCTTCTGGAAGTTGCTTTGCATAGCAACTGAATGGAGACTAGCTTTGAGAGTTTATCTTCCCATCTCTTGCAAGACAAGAAATTCCAACCTATGTGATCTTTCTTGGATATAATGACCAAGCAAGTATACATAGGTTTCTTACCATACGAGACAAGAAAAGTCACCTCCAAAATTCAATAAAATCTTTTCCACCCTTAGTTCCTATTTCTCTGGGTAGGATGCTGCTTTTTCCCTATTGGTAAGGAACAGCACTTCATCCAACAAACAAAAGCATCCATGATAAAGGTCATCCTCTGTATATTGTTTATAATTTCCTTTCTAAATTTCCCCAGTGTTTTAATCTTATCACACTAGGTAGGAAGTAATTCAGTGACTCATACTGTAGACATCCCAAGAAGGAAGATAAACATTTGAAGATCTACTACATTGAAAACTGACCAATTCTTCTGGTCCATTTCCACACATTTTTTTGCTTTCCGTAATTTACTTCTCAGATTATTCGTTATCAGCTTTACTTGGTGTTCTTTTGATGTCTTACCACAGTTTGTTCTTTAGTTTCTCATTAGCTGCTTTTTAAGACACAGGCAACAACCACTAAAAACCATCACCATCCCAACTGCCTTCCCCTCTTCTTGCTAGAGTTTATTTCCATTTTAATAGCATCTTTACAAAGTGATAAGTACTAGCTGAAGTTTAGATGTGTTTGTACATTATTTCAAAGTGGGGACAAGAGGAATAAAAATGTCTGCTTAGTCACCAAGGATCTGCTGGATCAATCTGGCAGGAACACATACCGCTTCCTAAAGGAACTCAATTGAACCAATCATCATCTATGCACGTGCCAAACACAAAAAGGTACAAAGACTAAACCAGTTAAACACAGAGTCTAGAGGTTGCTTTTCTCAACAAAGATGCTCACACTACTGCTTTTAGTGTCACAACTGATCAAAGAGAAAAGCCAAGCAGGAACAAGAAAGCACAAACTTCCTTGCCCTGAACTGATTACAGAGATGCTAATGCTCACCTTCTGCTTCAGCTAGTTGGAAGCCTCCCTACTCCACTCCCATGTGACTCCATCTGGAGTGCTGCAGCCACGTCTGAGGTCCTCAGCACATGAAGGAAATCGACTTGTTGGAGCGAGTCCAGACAAGGGCACCAAGCCCCTCTCCTATGGGGATAAGCTGAGAGAACTGGGATTGTTCAGCATGGAGAAGAGAAGGCTGCATGGTGACCTAATTGCAGCATTCCAGCACCTAAAGGGCACCTACAAGAAGGCTGGAGAGGAACTTTTCACAAGGGCATATAGTGATAGGACAAGAGGAAATGGCTTCAAAGTGAAAGAGGGCAGGTTTAGATCAGCTATTAGGAAGAAATTCTTTCCCGTGAGGTGGTGAGGCACTGGAACAGGTTGCCCAGAGCAGATGCAAAATCCCTGAAGTGTTGAAGGCCAATTTTGACTGGGCTCTGAGCAACCTGGTTTAGTGAAAGGTGTCCCTGTCCATGCCAGGGGAGTTGGAATTAGATGACCTTTAAGGTCCCTTTCAACCTAAGCCATTCTATGGCTCTGTGAATAGGCACTGCCTTTCTCATTGCTTCTCCAGTGACTAGTGCCCAGGCTAAAAAGCTAGGAATAGAATCTCCAGTACCCATTGAGTAATTTATTTAACAAGGTATTGTGTAGTCTTACATGAGCTAAGAAATTGGTGGGGGTAGGGGGTTTAAAGAAGGGCAGGAGGTGCAGATAAAAAGGGTTTGTTTTTTTCTGTTTTTTCCCCCCTCCCCTATTATTTGGACAAATTTGTAATTTAGGTTTCATTTGTCAGTTCATGCCAGCTCTTTTGTTTTGGGGCAGTTGAGATGGAAGTATGTCCTGCAGGTATTTTTCTGTAATCTTATTACCTAAATAGACAAGGAAGGAAAAAAAAAACAAAAAAAAAAACCACAAACTGGTTGTATCCAGCAATTGATACAAGATGCTTAGTTCAGGGACATTTTTAGATGGGGTAGGAGTTAGGGGAAGGCAGCGAATGGCAAAGTAGATGATCAGCAGTTCATTTCATACAAAGAGTGTGGATCAGCAGATTAAGAATGGAAACTGTAGAAAGAAAGCTCGAGCTATTTTGCCATGGCCCATAAGCAGGAGGAGGTCAGAGCAGGTAAACCCAGTTTTGTGAGAATCTTTTGTTGTCATAGGCAATTTCCCACTGCATTGTTGAAGGTACAGTAACAAATAACAGCTGTGTCTGGATATGATGTCTCCCTCTCCAGATTACACTGAAAGCAGGGAGAATAAAGCGGGAAAAATCAGATGCTGCTTTGGCTTTGCATCCGATATTGGCCTTTGTCAGAGTGAAAGTATCTGAAGTGAAAGCATAGCTGAATCCCTGGGTTTTAGTTTCCTATCTCATGAAAAGAAGTAGCTCAGAACACATATCTCCTGAATATCTCATTTTCTTGGTTTTCTTTCTTTCTTTGCTTCTTTTTATCTCCCCCCTTACTAAAGTAAGAAAGAGCAAAAGGCAGGGTGCTGTGCTGTATTTGAGAATCCTCAAAAACTAAATTTGACGAGAGCTTGTTTGAAAAAAATAAGATGGAAGATTTACACTAGATTAAGAGAGTATGAAACCTTCTAGTAGAAAACTAATGTGACATGCAATTAATTAAATAAGCTAAAAATAGTTTGTCATTGTCTGCCAATGAAGTTATGCTTATTTCCTCCCACCACTAGGTCTTCAAAGGATGAAATGAAACCACCATGGAATATTTTGCTTTTAATATGTTTCTTTCTGTCACTGAGCTTTAAAATCATGTTCAGAAATCAAAGAAAAATTACAATTTTCTTCACAGCAAGAAACAATCTTTCAGTAACTTTTTTTGAATATTTTTGAAATCCAAGTTTTTGCATCCTAGTGCTAACATTTACCACGTGCTAGATAAATAAGATCATACCAAGTTGAACTCTGCATGTTCTTTGAAGCATTCTAGTGGTACATATCAGGACAAATAGAACAGCTAACTGAATTCTTCACATTAAACTGGAAGTTTGCATTTTATGTATAGTTTATGTAGAGAAAAAGAATAACATTGTTTACCACTACATCTAAGAAAAAAAAACAAAAACAAACCACAAAACCAAAGCAACTGTTTTTAAAGATTAAAAAAAGTGTTTTTTCTCAAGCTAATATCCTATATGCGACCCTACAGAATTTATTTACAATATCCTTTCAGACACTCACATACTAATGTACACATTTGGTAAATTACAGTAGTCCAACAACGCCCAACATGCTGGAGACAGGATGCCAGGTCTAGCAAATCCCTAATTTGACACAGAATGACAAGGATTTTTCCACTTCAAAACTACATTCTTCCTTCATGAATTTTCTTGTTCAAACCTCTAAGCTAAATTTTTCTTAATGTTTTGGTGACAAGTGCTTTCCAAGTGCTCTGAAAAAACTATTAAAGCAAAATAATTTTAACTTGATTTAGAAAATTTTCATACTATTTTCAATTTGTAGAAGGAATATACAAATCTTAAATACCATCTTCAAAATTTTGCATTTCTAGTCAGAAAGATCATACTAATAAAAAAAATGAGCAATAATTGCAAACACTTTTTTTTCTTAAAAATTTTTAAAAAATCCAAGCAGTTACTCATTTTCCCTTAAATTCATCTATCCAATTCTAACATGCACATATTTTCTGCCTGCGGGATTTGTTAACATTTTGTAAATGTGTCAACACTCTAGAATGAAAATACCCCTAAAATACTGCTACAATCATAGAAGCTGTCAACTACAAATCTCCACTCAAAATTATGTTTTGAAGCAACAGAGTTCATTGACAGGCAACTTATGGGAAAAGGACCTTTATCAAGATTGTTTGTAAGTATTCGTAAGTAACACAATAGTTCTGAAGCCTGCAATTACTGTATGTTTTAACATATTTATAAAACCTTAGCAGAATAACCATTTAGGAAGCAGAATTTCCATTCTTCATTACCTGAATCAACTGATTCATGGTACAAGAGTTTCCTAGTTCTCACTACAATGAAAGACACAACATATGTTTAAATCATACATTACAGAAGTATAATTTCTCTTTCTGAGAACAACTGCAGAGGACTAAATCAAGTAGAAACTCTGATTTATTTTTTTATCTAGACTTTGGATTGCACATGTTCTATCTTTCTTGGCCAGAAAACACAGCAGTTGGGTCTCTCAGACAAAGGCTGCTCAGGCTTGAAAGTCATAACCTACTCATTTGCTCTTGAATACTTCAGGAAGTTCAGGAAGAATGAACATCCTTCACACTTGTGGGTTTTCTTAGGGACCACATAAGAGATAAAGCAAGCAACATGAAGATTTTTTCTTCTTTCCATAAATAGACATTTTGCATTTGTTGCAAAGATTAATGAAAAAATAAGTTATAAACCAAAAAGCTACCTGGGAAGTCCTCACAATGTTTAATCATCATGCAGATTTCTTTAGGTTGCTACACACACACACACACACACACACAAAGTCCTTAATGCCTTTTTACTCTTTTTTATGCCTTCTCAAATGATTCATTAAAAAAATCCTCACTTTGCTCAGTCCAAGTCTTGGTCCCATGACAGAAAGAAAAATGTTATTTACAAAGGCAGCAGACCCATTGCCTTTCTGTTCAATTCACTGATATTACTGACACTGCATCACAGTATCATCTGTGGTAAATGGTTTTAAGAAACAGTAAAATTACTATAAAACCATCAAAACTATTATTTATGTCCCTTTTCCTGACCTGCTAATTGAGTGTTATTCAGCCCTCTAAAAAAAACAGCTGTTGTGTCACGAAGCGTTAGTTGCTAAACATTATGCTGTAGAAAGAGTTTCTATTTCCTGCATTTTAACTAAAGCAATCTACCATTCAGTTGTCTAACTAAAACGGTCTCTAAGTGGAGGAGGGTTGACTATGAACCACACCTCACAAGCACTGATCCTTCAGGAACAACTGCCAGCCTAAAATATATATGAATGGAAATTGATGGAGCAGCACTGAGCAAGGTCTGATCTGATTTCACAGGTATTTTCTAATCTTCTAAAAGCTAACGTCTGAAGAACAGTACATAAAAGAGTCAAGTCATAAAATCCCATTAGATAAGTTATACTCCAGAAAATCCCTATTCTGCTTTTATCTTTTATCCTCAGCTATATAGAATCATAGCATAGAACCACACTACCACATTCAGGTGCTACCATTTCAGCTTTGAAAAAAAAAAAAGGACTACTTTTGTACCTAGACAGGTTTACTGAAAGATTAGTGTAACATCTCTGCAACCAACACCATCATTACACTGATTTCTCTAATGGGGAACAAGTTTTAAGGTCAGATGATCAGTCTTGCCCATGGGGAAACCAGATTCACAGTTCCTTTCTTCTGTGCTCTTCCTAGATGCCATGCAGACCAGTTTCTCAGAGACAAGTGTTCTACACCTGTCAATAAGCACATGCCAAAATGGGACATGTTTCCACTTTGAAAACCCTCTTGCGTTGTCTGAGCACAGACTCATATTCATCAATCACATCTGAAGAGCCATTGGGAGTCCACTAGTGCCCCTCATAAATCAGAATTAAAAGATCTAAACTCCTCTGAAATCCAGTTGACCAGAAAACACTCAAGCCCACTGTTGGGATCCATTAACAGTCAACCATTAACTGTTCTCTGGTACTGGGCCAATTTAAATTTACAACTTGTTTAGGATCATTAACTTAGCAGTTCTTTGAGTTCATACTTCCTTGACTTCCTTCATAAATAGGCCATGACTGTGCTACCAATCACCTCCTATGTTTTGTGTCTAGAGATGACTGAAGAAAAGATACACATCATAGATGTATCCCACAGATCTCATTAGGAAGGAGCTCTCACTCAGCCAATTGCAATACTCTCTATGTCACACTGTCCTTGAGACTAGAACAGACACTGAAATACTTCCCAGCATGTTTGTATTTCAATGCTATCTACTCCCAGATTCTGCTCTTTTTACTTATGTTCAACTTCATCTGTTGACTTTACCTCCTTCCTCAGTATGTTGAAATTTAATTAAGATCAGTAGTAAATGATATAGTATCTTGTAGTTATTTTACAGAAGACAAGTTGAAAGAGTTTGAGAAAAATCAATAGAAGTTAAAAAGCATCTTGTTTCTTGCTTCGGTTGTCTTGTTTTGACAGTACCTCTAGCATTTGCAGGTTTAATTTCTCTTTCAAGCTAGAAGCATAAAGCAAAATGCCAAAGAAAAATATTTTGTCCAAACTCAGCTAGTAATTTTGAGGTAATTACAATGTTAAATGTTCAGCCTGAAGTTCTCCAGGTAATTAGATGTTTAGGTTAGCTGCCTTTCTTTAGTAAGTATTTCAAGTCCAAGTCATCACTGTTAAAATAACCCCCCAACCACAGAGAAAAATATTCCCTGGATCAGAGCAAACAGATTTTTGTCATATAGCCTAGTACTCCTATAGCTTTCCTAGAAATCTAGGTAAATAAACTAAACTAGTTATTCTGAGTTAGAGAAGAGCTCCCTGTGATAAAGAATGGCATTGAAATATTTGAGGCCAGAGAAATCACTCATTCTATTTATTTGTTTTTCAATGCATCATCTGCACCAGAGAGGCAGTGACAGTTCATCTTAGCAGGTGCTTCTACATTAACGACTGGCCTACAATGGCCAAGGTTAATTTTGTTCTGATGTGCTACAGCCCCTGGCTCCAACACATCTCTGTTAACCAGCAGCCAGGTCTGCATCACCTTCTAGCCTTAGAGTACAGACACAAGTGCCCAGAGAGAGCAGCCACTGGAGAACCTAGCACCCCTTCCACACAGAGTGCACTGAATAGGATTCCCAATGCCTCATTGCAGATGTGGTTTCAAATGCAGCACCCCACTGATGTGTTCGAGCACTCACTGCATGTATCCAGGTAAAAAGACCAGGCCAATTTGTTCCTAAAAAGACCCCATCCAAAGCCCTGAACCCTTCAAATATGCACTTCTTGTGCTTGCTAGAAAGCCAATGTTTAATATCATGCCAGGGTGAGATCACTGGCACAAGCAGAACTTTAAGTCCTGGTCTCCATGCTGATACTTCTATTTCCCATGCACATAGTAAAGATCCTAAACTGTTATGCATACAGATTTAAGTAACCTTCCAAATACTCCAACTTTAGGAATGTTTTAGTCCAGAGCAACAGGAAGAATATGTGCAAGTCAGTGTAGCACAGAGAAAAACATTTTCTTTTTATACAACACCTTTCATTCGGCCAAAGTACCTCACTCAACCAAAATTATGTACTTTGGTAGGTTTTGAGCCCTTTCAAATAAATGCTTTAAATAACACTGAAATAAAAAGTTTCAACTACATGCATCTTGTACGTTTTGAAAAACAATGACTAAATACTTGAAATATTTCAATTATTCAGGACTTAAAATGAACCAGCTAAGCAGAAACAAACTTGTACCCTGCTTCATATCACTTCAATGTACTCCTCCATGTTTTAAAAGGGCTGTTAAAAATTTCAGCTAAACCTAAATAAGAACAATGTCAAAAAGTGTATGGCTCACATACAGCGACTATAAAGAATAGATGGAAACAAACCAGTAATTTTAGAAATCAAATTATATGTTGTAAAACAATAATAAAATTATCAAACTTTAGTAACTGCCTTTTTGACATCTAATCTTGAACAGTGAGAAGACCCAAAAAAATCTTAACCATCAACTATCGTAAAATCTACTCTTTAGCTATAGATAATTATGGAGTGCTATTTATCACTTTCACATATCACTTAAAGCAAGGAATATGGCTTAAAGGATTAAGTTTTGCACTTTGTCAAAATACTGAACTTACTATCAAAATATCACCACCACAACCAGCAGAGTGTTTAAATAAGCCAGCAGTGCAGCAGTTATCCAGTTCTAAGTACCATTTTGTCAAATTAAAAGCCTAGTGCTGCACCACTGATTTAATGAATACTTTCACCTTTTACATTAATGGCATCTCTTCAACTCTCTGAAGAAACAATAATATATTATGGATTCCCAATCAAGAAATGCATTGTGACTACAAATTCTATTTCATATATCTCTCTGCATATAATTAAGATTTAAATTCTTTGCACTGTATTTGAGCTATAAGCAACCCTCTGAGGGTTTTTTAATGAGCTTCAATGATCAGCTTACATGAGGATTTGGAATACTAACATTATCAATAAGTATGGCTCTATAAAATATGCCAGCTCCACAGATATATTTCTCATAATATAATGTTACTGTTATCATTACAACGAGCTACATCATCCTATGGACAGAGGTAGGTAGGACAGTATCCATTTGAAAAAGTAAGCATTATTTTTAAAACAGAATTGCAAGAGTCATTAGTATTTCCTACTAATATACCACTGACGCTGAAGTCCAGCAGACCTTTCCTTGTTTACTTCACCTTAGAAATGTTCACCCCAAGAGACGCATATCAAATACCACTGAACATCCAAGTAACATTAGCATAGCCTTCTAGCCACCCCATGCTCAAGGACAGCTATTCCCTTTCCACCTACTGGCACATCGCCCACAAGAACTGCTCCCTACAGCACTAACACCCTGCACTAGCTAGGCATCAGCACCTACAATTTCTAACTGGTGTCACTTAGGTAACATTGCTCCCCTTCTCAAAAATAACACCAAAAAACACACAAACAAAATCCCAAACTCCTTTCAAAATGGCTTTGACAAAACACAAAAATTTATTTCAAGCATGTGGAAATAAACAGACGTGCACTGGAATAAATTTAATTCACAACTATATTTATACCAATTCAGCTCTAACCTAACCAGTGCTCCTACTCCACTTCTCCTCCAAAAGGCAGTAAACACGGCCCTAGGCAGTGTTACCACCTGGAGGGCCCCAAGCAGGCTTGGAGAAAGGTACTAAGGGATGGTGAAGTTCAACCAGGTCAAATGCAAGGCCCTGCACCTGGGAAGGAAGAGCAAGACAAGTCAGGCACCATCTGCCTGGGGAGCAGCTCTGTGGAGAAGTCCATGGGGACTGCCAAGGCTTCCAAACCTCTTTGACATACGCAGGGTTTACTGACCACCTTGGGCTTCTCCAGTCATCCCAACCTCCACACACCCACACCCCTCAGGGCTGACCAGCCCAGGAATTCCAGCCTTGGCAAAGGCTGCTGCACACACTCCTCCTGCTGCACCAGCCCTTCTTCAGAGTGAGGGTGTGCAGACATCCAGACCCTGAGGGCCTCATGGCTGTCTTTCCCGCACTGCAGATAGCTGTGAGCTGTGTAACCCTGTTCAAGACCTAAATCAAATTTCTGAATGAAATTGATTGTGGAGAGAGGACCAGAGACCTCTGCAATCCCAATTCCATAATCAACATACTTCCTCTTTCTTTCCCTAAATTATTTACAACAAAATTGAGTAACATGAGTAAGACTCACTAAGCTGGTGCTTTGGATCTTATAATTAAGACCACAACTGATGCAATAACTGTTTCATATAAAACATCCAAAACCATGCAATAGCCTAAATGATCTTTATAAATCATAAGGAAAACAGAAGTGTGTTGCTTTGAATAAGTATATTCTTGTGTATTTAAAGTATTGCAGAGATTGCTTTTCAAAGAGTGATTTACAGAAAACATACTGAAGTCTTTGTTTAAAAACAATGTGCCAAATAAAATATGCATGCATTTAGTGTAAATGTGGCTTTTTGACTTTTCTTCACTAGAAAAGAGGATTGCTCCCTGAAAGCATACTGGAGGCAAAAAAGATGCCATCACAACAATTTAAAGTGTGTCTTTACAAGTGCTGCACCTCTAAGACATCATTTTGCTATTTTGCAATACTTTCCTCATTAGCTTTTATATGCTGGCTACCTAACACATTTTTAAAAAATATACGTGGAGTCTTGAGTTGATTTAAAAATCAATAGAGGCCTTTGGATTCAGTGAAGATGAACACTCCAAGAAAGAGCCAACCCTTTATCTTCAATTTGACACTCAAATTTCTAACCAATGTTACTTTTCGTCAGTGCTGACACATTCTGGGCAGCAAGACAGCATTAGGTGAAGAACCGCTGCTGCCATTGTCTTACGCAAGCCAGACAGGCAAGAGCTGGAGACAGCATAACGTAGGAGCAATCAGTGTTTGGGACTCAGTTACACTGACAACCCTGAAACACATCAATACATTAAATTCTCTCCAAAATTATATGTTTATTTGTGTTTTAATAGCTCTCTATAAGATTTACTCTTCTTTATAAAGAATGGGTTTTCTTCTGAGAGCACTTGCATCCAAACAGGAGTCCAATTTTCACAAAATCCAAATTGAAGTGTAGTGAATGCAGCACTCCCAGAAAAATCAATATTCAGTCACCAGGATGCTTAGCTTTACATCGGGCTGAATGCAATATGAGCTGGGCAAAAGTGCACAACTAGCAAGTTTGCAGGAATATATTTATAGGTCAGAGATTAGTTCAGAACAGACTTCATAAATTTGAGCATATTTAATAGAAGTAATACTGCTTTGACTAAAGTGATTTAGATCTATTAGAAAGCATTCTTTGTTTAGAAGGTGATGTTTTTAAGATTTGTCTTCAAAGTCTGTATTATACTATAATTAACACATACATCTTTTAACTATTTTTCCTCATTAGTAAGGGCATAGAAGCACTTTCCTTCTTCAGTTTATTCCAAAAAAGTTCTTCACTAAGGCATCTGAAATCCTGAATTAATTATTTTACAGTATTCTAGATAGAGAATCCAACCTCAAAGATCCAGTCCAGAACACAACGCCCAGAGACACAATGGTTGTTCTTTCACTCCCCCCTCCAACAATAATCTTCAGTTTTCTATACTGAAATGTACACAAACTCCAGATTGTGTTCCTGTGTGCTCAGTAGGGTGCAGTCTCCAGCAGGGGGGGAAAATAGAAGCAGCATCTTAACTAGCATTCAAAGTGATGACAAGAAGATCTTCTGCATAATTGCACTGATGCTGATAGCCACTATACTCAGAATTATTAACATTCCCTGCAGGGGATGGAGGGTGAAACTTCAGTGAAAAATTAATGGGATTTACAAAATCTGCATTACACAATATATTGTTTCCTGTGAAGAAAAAGCTAGGAAGATGTATACAACTGGGGGACAGGGGGTGGGTAGAGAAAAGGCTTTCCAATTTTTGTCATAATACTTTTCTTCCCTTCACTATTTTACTTGCCTTTTTTATCTATGACAATTGGCTGAAAGTTACATTTTGCAACTAAAATCACTGATATATGAGAAAAATAATGCTATAGCTATCAACAGTATAATTACTGTACAGATTTATCATTCAGAATACTGTTTCTGGCACAGAAGATAATAAAATTAATTTAATGATCCCAACAGCAGATGGAAGCAGGCTTATTTACACAAACAGATATATGTATAATTTGTTACACAAGAATTTACAAATATTCCCTTAAACACTATTATATTATTTTCCTGTAAAGCTAAAGCCAAGTAGATCACATAACTGTAAGATGGCTTCTACTAATGAAGACTAGAAGAGGCTTCCTGAATCATGAACATAATTTCTGTGCTGCAGAAGTCACTTATAAAAAACTCTCTAGATTTATGAAGGCTCTTGTGCAGAAAAGAAGTTGACTCTTTTTCTCCCACGCCCATCAAGGTATGTACAAAAATAATTTCCTCTTACAAGTAGATTGTATCTTAATTTGTAGCCTGATTCCATTGTCTGCTTATACAAAGCTGTCTTAATTATCTATTCCCTTCTCTCTTTTCCTTTTATTTAACCCTTCTGCATGTTAACAAAGAGCAATGGCATGCCTAGACAGGCTCAATTTTTCTAAAACAAACAAAAAATGTCTGGGTCCTAAGATGCCTTCAGAAATGGGGGAAGAAAAACAGCTTTGACTGCAATTTCAAGACTGCACACATTACTACAAAGACCTACCCTTTTGTCCTGGCATTAGTACTACAATGTCTTCTACCTGCACTTTATATTGTTAAATTGCTAATATAATTCTGTTTCTAAACACCAGTGATCTGCAAACCCAGCTGTTCTTCAGGAGATCGACGGCCTTGTGTAACCAGTAAATGCCCTGAAACCTATCCCATTTTTCAGCTTAGGTCATCTATAAAGAAAGGCGAGACCCAAAATCACTGACCAGTGTGGCAGAACAGACACCACCACAGGCCTCCTTCGTCTTCTTGAGCATCTCTCCGTATTAACTTATCTAGAGAATCTATCACACACACATACAGACAGGGATGCAAGAGGTTAGAGAGGTTAGCACTGCAGAAAGAGACCTGGGCGTCCTGGTCAATGGCAAGATGAACAGGATGCAGCAGTGCCCCAGCAGCCAGGAGGGCCAAGCGTGTCCTGGAGAGCATCAGGCACAGCATCGCCAGCCGAGCAAGGGAGGGGATTGTCCTGCTCCACCCTAGGGGAGCCTCACCTCGAGTGCTGGGGGCAGTTTTGGGCACCCCAACATAAGGATACTAAGGTGTTAGAGATGAGTCAAGAAGAGGACAAGAAAGATGGTGAAGGGCCTTGACAGGAAGCCATACGAGGAGTGGCTGAGGTCACTTGGTTTGTTCAGCCTGGAGGACACAGGGGAGAGCTCATTGCAGTCTGCAACTTTGTCACAGGCAGAGGGGCAGACACCAATCTCTCTGTTGACCAGTGACAGGACCCAAGGGAGTTGCTTGAAGCTGAGTCAGGGGGGGTTTAGGCTGGATATCAGGAAAAGGTTCCTCACCCAGAGGGTGGTTGGGCACTGAACAGGCTCCCCAGGGAAGTGGGAGCACAAGCACCAAGCCTGACACAGTTCAGGCAATGTTTAGATAGTACTCTCAGGCACACAGTGCAACTCTTGGGACAGTCCCGTGCAGGGTCAGGAGTGGGATTCTGATGATCCTTGTGGGTCACTTCCAGCTCAGGATATTCTGTGATTGATATTTGTAAAAAATTAGACTGAAGCATTAAACATTTCCCAATGCCACTGATTTCTAATTAGCAATACAAGACTGAACTTTTTTTTTTCTTGTGGCTCTTCTAAATCCCTGAGGCAAAGTCTATTATCCCAAATGGATTTTTCACAGTAATGCTAAATTGAGCATCCCAAATTTGTAGTATACTAATTTAGCTCAATTTGATAAGTGTTTTCGATCAGCAAGCCTCAAAGTGCTTGAACAGGAGAAGCACAAGGCTACTCGACATGAGTTTAACTCCGTAGGTTTCATATTTGAGAACAATACGTGAACTGAATTTCTCCTGTCAAGGTTATTGCTCTCATGCAAGAAATGGCATCACTTACAGGAGTGAAGGGAACATGAAAGCTAGTCCAGATCAAACTACAAATATATGTATTCTGGAGTACTGGGGACAAGACATTTCCCAGCATAAAGCCCAGAAATTAGTATCTCACACCTCTAACTCTTTTTGTCATCTGGTGGGAGTAAAAGTTAAAAGCAAACATGAAATGGAGGTATTGTTAACAAATTAGTCCCACTACTTACTAAATCTGTCCAGAGCAAAGTACATTTTATCTGAAATATTTTGAACCAGATCAAAAAGCTACATACTCTTTCTCACTACACAGTAAAAATAAACAAGCTGATCAGGGATCAAACTCGTCAATTCCAAAGGCTGTTTCCAGCCTACACCTAGCATGATTTATCATCATGAAAAGCTGAATAAAAATCTACTAGCAATTCACACACAAAAGGTGGATTCAACAACATTTAGGGCCCTGATTTCAGCTGCAGCCTTTTGCACCAGCTGCTTAAAGGAAAAAAAAACAAAAAAAAACAAAAAACAAAAAGCAAAAAAACCAAAAAAGAACACCAACTACCAAACATTCAAAACACTAAAACATTCAAGTATCATTTCTGTCCAAAGTAAATGCAGTTGCAAGTTATAGAGGAAGTTTTTGCATTCTGAGCATCGCACAACCAACAAACCTTGCTACCATTTATTGTTTTTTAAGGTGCCCTAGTGTTCCAGCAGTGTACTTTGAATGCTACAGATGCAATCTTTGTAAGCCCCTTAGATGTCTCACCTGCCACAGCTGCTATTTAAGAATCAGATCCACCTGTCATGAGCTACATTTTACTATTCGCTTGCTATGACGGAGTTAGTAAAAAACATGTAATGTTGCATCATAGAATTTGAAGCAAAATCTTTCTAAAACTTGGTCTCAACCAAATTATGTCAGTCATAAAGAGACTTTCAGCTTGTGCTCTGAAAACAGTAAGTGCATAGGACATTATGAAAGGCTTGAACAAGGAAAAAAAAAAAATCGTACTGCCAGGCCTTGGGACTGGGCTCCTGTAAGAGCTCTTGGAGGCACCAGAGGTAATGAATTACTTTCTTCACAGTGATTACCAGGTTTGGTACACAATGTGGTATCTCTTTTTGAAGAGGAGCTTTTAAGTAACCTGTCTTAAACACACACAAAACGCACACCTAAACATCCACAGGCTTACATGATGTACCCTCCCCAACTAAAATAAAAATTGGCATTTTTCCTCTATATTTCACTGTAGTTCCTACTTTTCTCTATACGTTCATCTTTGTGCAATAACAAATTCTTCCCTGATACATCATGTGCATTTGAGAAGACTGAACCTTCACTACTTAACAGAATATACAGGCATAGCAAAAGAGTAAGATAGTTCATCTGGTAGCTATCCTGGCTATTTCTCTTTTATACTCTTTTAAATGAGTCCTACTTGCTGTCAGTATAAGGACTGTTGTGACAAACAGCAGTGTTGTGCAACACACTTGGTTCCTTTCACTACTGTTTAAAGTTATGCTCAGTAAAATAAGTTTACAATTATTCAAATCATAGCAGCGTTCTTAACTTCCATCACTCTCCTCCCCAAAGACACATGTAGAGAACAGTACGTAACAAAGACCAACATTTATGCACAGCACACTGAAACACAGGAGAGTTTTTTGTTTTTAAGATGACACTACTCTTTTTCACTTCCAGGAGTGGAGAAAAAGCAATTTTGCAAGTCTTTGACTTGCTTTCATTGTCAGGAAAGATACTGAGTCTGAGGCCAGGGGGTTACTCAAAAACAGCGAAGAACTCAGGGAGGGGCAACTATTAAAGCCCTTGAATTCTGAGGACAGCTGTATCAGCCAACCTGCAACACAGACTTGTCAGTATTCATTATGCTGTTCCCACAGCTGAAAGGAGCTTAAATGCTCATTAAACCTGGAGTTCTTCCAGACATTAAAGCAGTATGCTGACTTGCCTAGCCTTTCAGATATGCCAGCATCATACCACCCTCTGTTTTTTGTGATTATATCACCTCTTCACTGAGAAGTCCCACATCTAGGCCATTTCCTAATCTTTTAAAAAATAAATAACATCTGTTATGTTATTACTATTCATGGTTACTCACACATAAATATATATGGCAAAAAAATTAAGAAATCTTTATGATAGCGCTGCTTGATCATCTAAACACAGATGTTCTCCAACAACAGTTCTTCTTCTAACTAATCTTATGATACTAGCTTGCAATAATTTCCAGCAGCTAAATTGCTAAGGAAGACAGGTAAAATTCATTCAGTACTTTCTCAATATTCCTTAGTCATATAAGCAATCGGTATTTTACCCTATCCACGCAGCATGATAGTAAATGAAAGGAGATTGCAGTCAGATTCTCCAACCTGCTCCTGCCACGCTGCATCAATCTGCTGCAACTTACCCTCAGCAGAGTGCCAAGGCAGGCTCCAGTTTTAACTAACATTGCTCCCCCTTAGTTTAGGGATTACTTTTTCCTGAATGAATCCCTTCACTCTATAAGGAAAAACAATGTCTTCTATTTCATCTTATTCAGAGTTTATTTTCTTAGTGTGGCACAACAAAATCTACCAACTGTAATCTGCCTTCCTGTGCTTTATGTGATTTTAGATGGCAGACATTTACAAACAGACAAGCAACTAAACCCAAAAAGCAGACACAGGAGCAGGTTTCCTCAATCAGTACTTGGCTGATAAATTTGAACCACTTACAAAATTTATAGGACTCATAAGAACAACTCTCAACAACTTAATCTGAATTAGTTTAGAGACGTAGTAAGGTATTACAAAGTTCAAAGTAAAGCTTAAAACAAAAGAGGAATATACAGGGGGGGAAAACACGTGTAACACAATGCAGACAGTAGAATAAAATTAAAAACCTTACCTACACAGCTCCTTTAAATCACAGGCATATACCTAAAACAACCATCCAAAAAAATAAACTACTATCCCTATTTTCTCCTAAAGTAGGCATAAAACTGTGATAGACTTTCTCTTCTTCACTCAGTTACACACAACTTAATACATCCAATACTCTCCTCCCCACCCCTTTAAAGTATTTCAGCAAATATAACCACCTGGGAGTCAGCTGATATAATTACTCCTGCTGCCACCTCTTTATGCATTGCAATAGCTTCACCTGTTCCTTTTAACCTTTCCTGGAACACTTGATATGGCCTGAACCTGGCTTGGAAATTAACACTTTCCAGGTGTGTTGCACATGCATTTGAATTAGCACAATTACAGTCTGAGTCTGTAAAAGAAAACACAGCTAATTGCAAGTGACAGTCCCAAGTTCAGACTGGATAAGAACAACATACTTTGCTTGGGTTAGGATTTTTGACAAATTAAATTATAGCCATATGATAAAGCACAGTTACAAAATTCAGATGGTAGATTCATTCCACTCTAAGTCAAACATGAAATATATAAAGTATGCAGGGTATCACTGAACAGTACTTTGAAGTGAAGGAATGGTGCTGATAATTGAGCCCCCATGTGTTCTGGCCATGCTCTCAGTTTAGAGGGCATCTACCAGGCAGGTGGCTGCTAGAAAGAGCAGCTCCATTAAGTCAGGTTAATATATGATATGAAACTGAAGATTCTTCCCTCACCAATTAAGTTTGAACTCACAGAAATATCCATAAATATCTGCCAACACAGATTCAAAGTAATCTTCATAACTTTTTTTTAAACAGATGCCTATTTTTAAAACAAAGGTGTGGGGAACGTTAGTGGGATTGGTTGGCAGCATACACAATTAGCTATGGAATTCTAAAGACTCAGAACTGAAAAAAGTAGATTGGATAACTAAAATAGATTTCTCTAAGTTCATTTTTTTACTCAGAAAATGTATTGTTATAAAACACTGAAAGAAGTGCAATACTGTATTACACTGTCCTTGAAGACTCCATACATTGTAGCAGAGGTATAATACAAACAATGAAATGGCAGCTAACACAACTGATAGGCAAATGAAATAGAAATTAATTTCTATATTATATATCATAAACTATGGCAGCCTGTCAGAAGGATGTCATTGTTATTTGTTATTTTCTTCCCAACATTAGCCTACATTAGTTTTGCCTTCATTGCCCACATTCTTAATTCATTTATAACTGAATAACAAATTTACTTGTGCTGGTTTCTTTATTCTTAAAAATGGCATTCTTTTGTGCAAACAAATCACAAATTAAACAGACATCACACAGTGTCCATTCAGGTGGGTTAGTGACATGAAACATGCCATTGCACTGTATTGCAAGCCTTTACAGAAAAGATTCCTCATTATGAACTGGTAGACAAAGGAGCCAGAGCTGAAGGGTAACCAGATTAATGGGGCTACATTTCCCTGTGTGGAGATGGATCCATGCCCAGCTGCCCTATATCCTGCTGTAAATTCTCCTGTAAGAATCACAGAGAGGCGATGCAAGCTTGTTTGAGAGTCAGCATCATAAAAATTATCAAGCTATAATGGCTTGAAAATCACAGGAATTCTAGCAACTGTATATCAGACAATTTTCTTCCTAGATACCTCCCATTTTTCTCCTCAATACCCAGTATTTTGTGTTGTATAGCAGTTTTAACATTCACATTTACAAAAACACGTTTAGGTAGTGCATGAGTTGATCTCATGTAGGCTCTTTTAAGTGACCAGGTGATGTACCCATTTTTTTCATTTTACGACCAGCAACACATTTGCCAGCATTGTCTTAATTAAGGGTTATTTTGCTTATGCTAATGTGATTTTAGAATAATAAATGAGAATACCGTATCTGGGAACTGGATCCCTCTGCACCCTGCAGAATAACTCTGTCCCTTTCCCCATGCCACTGCAGAGCAGGGCACTGGCAAGTTGAGCATCTAGAGATCAGAAGTTGCATCAGTGCATAGAGACCCCTGGCTGCCAAAGAGTCAGAACAAAGGCAGAAAAATAGCTTCTCAGATATATGGTTTCTGTTCATACCGCAACAGTTTTGCTAGTGGCAAAATAACTTCCTACAACTATGCCTAGATCATCTGCAGATAACCCCCTTATTTCAGCAGTTCATGCAGAGGGAATGGGCAATTTTTAGGAAGAGGAAAATTGTAACCAATTGCTATGATGCTTTGGGGACTATTCGTCAGAAATAATAGGTCACAGAATGTAGCTAGAGACTGTGATGAGTTTCAGATATCTCTATAGCAACAATATTTATTTTAAAAAAAAAAGGAGAGAGAGAAGTAAAACCTTTCTGCATCATATAAATAGTGTCTGTCTCATGGAGTTTAGAAGGGATTTTTGTGTTGACTGCTGCATGCATATCACTGCTGCTTCTTTAAAAACAGTGCTTGCATCTTCTGCCTACAAAGAAAAATGGTGTCTGGCTACAGAGGCAAATTAAGTTTTTGCACAGGTCTCTACACATTAGTAATGTTTCTGCTAGGTGAAAAG
This sequence comes from Pardalotus punctatus, assembly GCA_013400915.1. Lineage (NCBI taxonomy): Eukaryota > Metazoa > Chordata > Aves > Passeriformes > Pardalotidae > Pardalotus > Pardalotus punctatus. Next base: position 298,335 of record VZTX01010332.1, on the reverse strand, counting down.
AAAGAGTGTCATTTAAATATAATTTAGAAAACATGGATGTTTTATAAATTAGAAGAGAATTGTCTTCTAAAAAAAACCAGCAGAATATAGTGAATAGCAGACATCTACATAAATACAACAACAGTCAAGTGAATCAAATTCCGATTCCATTCCTTCACCAGCTGATTGAATAGTGGAGTATTTCTCTTCTCACCTAAAACATTATTTTTTAGAACCAAACCTTCACTTTAGCAGTGCTGGGTTTTTCCTAATTCACACAGACCTAAATTTGTGCACCCTTTCATGGAGGTAACTGACAGGAAATTGCATTTATGGTAATACAAATAATATGAATAATAAGCAGCTTTCATAGCTTCATGATGTAGACAGGATGTTTCCAGAGCTCAACCTCACTTAAAGACCATCTTATCAAGCAGTGACTTTAGAACCTGCAAGTATGGAAGTTATAAAGTGTAAGCTGAGCTTGGGGATGAATTGCCAGGAAAGTGCTGCGACGCTGTGAAGTAGGAACCAGCACATGGAGCAACACTCATGGCAGATCAGTATATTGTACCAATCTGCAGGTCAAAAACTGTTTTCCTTTTGTGGCAACTCCTAGCAGAAATCTTTGATCAAAAACAGAAAAAGAAACTACGACTGCAGTTAAAGCCATGAGGGGGAAACAAAAGGGATTTCAACTGCAGAAGATTTAGGAGCAGCTGCTCAAACCAGGCTGTATATTTGAGCACAGGTGGTTTGCAGACGAAAAGGGCCCACTTTAAAAAAGCCCACTGTGCTTTTTAAGAAGGCTGGATTGTACAGTTATGTGTACTGCACACTGCTGAGGAGATTCAGCTCTCCCACACAGGCTTGCTAAATTCTGTAGCCGAGTTGACTGAAACTAGAAATTACTACCATGGGCAGCCAGTAACTTGATGGGTCTGATTCAGTTTTCGGCTTTTGGAGTGCAAAAGTATTTTCAAAACTACCCCAAAATGAGGGAATTCACACTCATATACACACACCAGTCCCTCCTTGGAGTTTTTTTTTTTGTGGTTTGGTTTTTGTTATTGTTTTTTTTTATTATTATTCACATACTAATTTTTAAAATATATATCCACCTCTAAGCTTTGGGTTCAGCTACTTCTATCATCCCTGAGTACTATACCATTTCACTGCAACAAAGAAGGAGGATTTTGATCCAGGACAGATGATCTATTTCAAGAAGTATTCATTAATAACAACATTCATTTAGTTTTAGAAATTATTTTTTTTTTAAATCCAACATTTCTAGCATGTATAACAACTTTGTTCTAAAGAAAAAAAATTTGGCTAGAATTTTGCAATACAGAAACGTTCAGTAACTTAAGAACAGATTTCAAATAGACATGCCCAGAGTATTAAATAAGTTCAAGTCCAGCTTGAAAAGTATCTGCATTGGCTGAGAGGTCACCATAGTCTCATAACTTATTTATTATGCCTCTGTGAGTTTTCAAGTCTATTCTGATATTAGATAGCTAAAATAGGTCCATGAGTACCTAGCCTAAAAGGAATTTTTGCCTCTAATAGCCACACTCTCCTGGAAAATGCTGGAATAAAAAGCACAAGTAGATCTGTCATCATTGCCTTGTATGGCTCTACAAGGTTTTGGAAATATAGGTACATTTGAATTAACTACTGTGTAATTAAATTAGATGACTTTTCAATCCATTTATCAAACTTCTTGTAGATCACCTTTTGAAGCAAGCAAAATTAAATGGTAACTATTCAACAAGGAAATTTAATCTGTCAGATTTTCAGAAATCAGTGAACAACTTAAAATTCTGTTAAAACTGTATTTTTTAAATTAAAAAAAAACAAAGTTTAAATATTCTGTCATACCTTTCAGTATGATCCTAAACAGCAGCGTGTTTTTAATATATTCTTAGAGCTGTATGTAATACAGAAGCAACGCAGACAGCATTTTCAGAAACCAAACAGAACAAAGTAAAAAGAACCCAGGGATTAACAATCTGCATTCAGGAAAGTATTTTTTAATTTTCCAATAAAATAAAGATGTCAAGAAATTCTGTTTGAAGGTTGAACATTCTTATTTCTTTCCATCTCTGCTACTTTTAGGAGGCTGAGCCTCCCTTAAGAGGTTTTTTTTCCTTAGGGTTAGTTTTTTTCCTAGGTTTTTCTGGTAGATTTTGAGTTTATTTGTTTGTTTCTATACACTTCCATACATAGTATGTTGCTTCACAGCACAAGACATTTCTGTTTAGCAAGACAGATTGTTTGTGATGGGTAATCTATACTACTATCTTAAACCATTCCAAATGCTCTTTTCAAACTTCAGATTGATGTTTCCACAGTTACTTTATTTCAAGAACTATCAGTGGAATTCCTTTCTATTATTATTTCCTATGTGGCCCTGAAAGCAGTAAAGACTATAAAGATGTAAAAGGAAAAAGTTATTAGCACCAAAAAATTATTTAAAAAAATTAAATACTGGAAGCTGTAAGCTGGTGAACACTGATGTTAACCAGGAAATCCAGAACCAAGAGTTCTGGATTTTTCTTAGAAGCTTGATAATAGAGTAACAGGAAATAAGCAACTAGGCTGCTAAAGGCACTCCATTTTTTCTTCTACTTATTCCAAAAATATATGTCTTTATGGAAGGAAGTTACTTCCAGCATTTATTCCCTTTCACAGCTGGTATTCCTATTCCATGCATTCTCTTCAGATTGCTTTCCTCAATGACTTCAGGTATAAAAATATTATAAAGCAAGAAAAATTACAGTCAGGAAACCCAATCTTTTCATCATATAATACCTTGTACATCCATCTAGTTTTGGTCTTTTAGCAAAAGTCACTAGGAATCTGTACCTGCCAGTCTAGTTATTTTAAAAAAAAATAAAAAAATAAAAAAAACTTACGACTGTATTTGCTAAAAGAAATTTTTCACAATTCTTTTAAGAAAACTTTTTACAGTATGAAAAAATGCATTAGCTGTATGTTTAATTACTATTTTAATCAGATTCATTTGCCTACTGTCTCTAGTTTACGTAGTTTTTGTGTAACTTGCAGCTCAAGATCAGGGGTCTATTAAGTAGAGCAGAGGAAAAATACATTTTTTGGTAGTTTAGTCCATCACCAGCTATTAAGCCTATGATAGCTATCAGAAAGGTCATATGTGACAAGATAATCAGTATGTTTTTCCAAGGAACTCAAGTATTAGGCGACAAAACCGAACTCATTATGCAAATTTAATCATTGCCTTTGCCTTGCCTTGGTGAACATTCTATCTCTAAAATGATGAGAGAGAGAAAAATATTTTACTCCTTTAAATATTGGTATTTCCTCAAAAATCACAGCACTGACACCACTTGAGCCATTTAGTTTGTCTAACATAGGTTGTCTGGGCCACACCCAAAGCTGGTGCTCTCTTGAAGTTCCCGGGAACCACATTCCTGCACGGTGCCTCTAGCCAGAACCCAGCTTCCAGCTCCAGCTTCCCCACAGCTTACATATACAGCTCTACCAACTGCTAACTGTTCAGAGCTCTTTTCCATTTCTCCACCACTTGTAGTGGTTTAACCCCAGCCAGAAACCAAATGTAACAGGTAGAAAACTCGTGGGCTGAGATCAAGCCAGTTTAATAGGGAAAGTAAAAGCTGTGCACACAAGTAAAGCAAAACGAGGAATGAATTCTCTGTTCCCCATGGGCAGGCAGGTGGTCAGCCATCTGCAGGAGAGCAGGGCCCCATCACACATGACAGTGATTTGGAAAGACAAACATCATCACTCCAAACATCCCCTCCTTCTTCCTTCTTCCCCCCCACTTTATACAATGAGCATGATGTCCTTGGGGGTGGAATGTCCCTTTGGTCAGTTGGGGTCACCTGTCCTGGCTGTGTCTCCTCCCAGCCTCCCATGCAACCCTGATTTCCTCACCAGTGTGGCAGAATGAGAAGCAGAAAAGGCCTCGGCTCTGTGTAAGCCCTGCTCAGCAATAACAAGAACATCTCTGTGTTATCAACTCTGTTCAGCACAAATCCAAAACACAGCCCCATACCAGCCACTGTGAAGAAAATTAACTCTAGCCCACCAAAACCAGCACACCATCTCAAAAATTGTTTAGTCACATGCCATATACTCTCCTCTGTTTATTTGAGCTCCACAGGTTCATGTTACTGACTGAGGCCTCCATTGATTTACCAATTATTAAACAGAAGAGCATTGAACTGCTCCCTCATTTAGCCTGGAGGAAAGAACAGCTGCTCCAAGGAGTTCAGACCCAAACCACACCTGTAGTTAGCATGGAACTGATTCAACTTTGTGAGCTGAGATACCAAGATGGTAGAAGCAACAAGCATGAGGGTAAATAACACAGTTCATTTATTTGCATAACTGTTGGGCACTCCACTATTTTTCCCTTGCTCCTATACATACACACATTTGAAATGGTCTGAAAACATGATATGTTGCAGACTTCTTTCAAAAGTCAAAGAAGTCAAACGTGACGGCATATGCACAACAAGTATGCACACTGTCAAAAGAGTCAAAGATGAAAGGATCAAACTCATCTCTCTCACAGAACTAAAATATATGATGCGATTACGTATTTCATCTAAGCTAGTTCAATTTAAAATATTCATACAAACTCTCCTCAGACAGTTAAAAATCTGGAAACGTTTCTAGAAATATTTTGCTAAGAATTACAAGTATTAAAATTATGAAGAGAAGAAAAAAAACAGCATATTGTTTCATGATCCTATGGATCTGTTTCATTGCATGTAATTGCAACTTAGATGACCAGGCAAGATGTGACCATAGTTTGTACCTCTTATTCCCCTTAGTTTTATCAGCCCTCCTTTCCTCAGTGTTTCAGTGTTCCTAAAAGTAATACTTGACCTCCCCAGGGAAGATCTTAATGGTGCTTCTGCAGAGTAGGATATTTGTACAAACTATTCAGTTAATCGTCCCAGTCTACCACTTAGGCAATAGCAAGCAGTATAATGGAAACATATAGAATCACAAATCCTACTGCCTGGAAATTCTTTTCAAATATTGAGCTCTTTAGTAACTTCTTTTAATAATGACCACATGCAACATAGGTGCACAAAGGTAAATATAACAGAAAAATAATTTGTGAACCATTTCTTGAGTAAATATTGATCATGCGATATTTATGTAACTTTTTTCTTGCAAGAATATTTTATTTCAAGTGACTGTTGAAAGTACCACCAAAAAATGTGTATAGCATGGAGGAAAAAATACCGATAAAAAGTAGTATTGGACATCCAGAATAATGGCAATGATTTTGTAGGACATATATGTTGCCCATAAAACCTCATAGTGCAGTCTTTCTATTTATTTAGGTCAAGAATTTCTGTTCTAAGTTAATTATAATATTGTATATAGCACCAGTATTAAAATTTCTCATACTACATACAATGTTTTCTAGGATAAGTTACACATATATTTATTTTCCATAGCTATATGTAAGAAAATAGTAGACAGTGAATAATACAAAGTAATTTTCTTGGTTTTTAAGAACTTTTAGTTAGGTAATCTTTCTGTTCAAGTTTTACCTGTCAATTTGGAAAGAAAAGAATATTTTATACTCCTTTTTGCTTGCTTTTTCTTAATACGAAGACCCTTTCACAGAATAAACTTCTAGAGAAGAGTGACTACTCTTTTTTTAACCTATTCCTTTTCTCTTGTGTAATTGATTAATATTGCATCCGAAGTTGTCTTTTTTGATTAGTAAAAGCCTCCTCCCAAAGATGCCTTACAGTATTTCTCCTGCCAAAAATTTAAGACAGATGATTTATTCTGCATCCTGATTTTTAAGAATACCTGATTTCAGCTTTTTTTTTTAACTGGGCAATGTTTGCCTTCTTTTCACAAATTCAATTACCCTTTCTTGATATGGAATAGTCTTTTACATTATTTTATTTTGCAGTTTCAAGTTTTCTTCCTGCTGGTTTTTGCTTGGCTTGCTTATTTAAGTCTTCCTGCCATCTTTTGATGATGTGTCAGCAGGTCTTATCATGGGGGAAGAAAAAGAGCCAAGAAGTAAAAAGTAGCTTCAGTTCCCACTTTGAAGCAAGTTCAGGTGCAGACTTCTTGTTTTTCTGCCAAGACTAAAGCCTTCTAAGTAGCAGCTCAAACGTAAGGGACTCATTCCTCACTAGAACAGCTGAAACATCATCGTCCCTGGATGGCATCAGCTGCAAAGAGAGCTAAGAGGCAGCTAAACAGAACTTGTGAGTAAATACTGGGTGACAGGCAGACGCTCACACACTCAACTAGGTTTTCATTTTCATACCCCAAAATAAGACAGTGAGCATGGCTATGTACAGATAGGTCCCAGAAATCATTAATTCAGCCAGTATCTACATTTGAATAAAATATTCCATTCAAGACACTGAAATTCTCATAAGCCGCAAATTACTATTATCCTAAGATAATATGAAATGACCGGTATGAACAAGCACTCATTTTTGATACAGGTGTCTTTCATACTGCCTAAAAATAACACAATACTGATTTCATATTTACAGTAGGCCTAAGCATTTCAGCCCCCAGGCAATTCACACTTTTTGCAGCTATAGTCAGACCTGGTCTTAAAAACCCAGAGTGTACTCTTGCTCTTCATCACCACCTCAGACGTCAAGCTACCCTCTCACAGACACTCTACTGGCAAAATATCAACTTTCAGCAAATCCTTCTCTATAATTTTCATTTCTACAGCACACATATCGTCACGGCACAAGCTGAATTTCTCCGTTGTTTCTCATTTCCCAGGCTGGCCTCTTTCTATTCCCAGGTCTCACCTTGTTTGGTTACAAGGACTTAGGAATGCAAATTAGACAAGAGCCTGAAGAGCTCAGTTGACCTAGAATTACTGACTCACCAGGTTTTCTCACCAGCTGTTGCTCAGTGATGTCAGTCTCTTCTTCCAGAGAAAGTGTTCCACTATGAACAAAACCTGTGATGTCACATTTCATTCTTCTAATTTAATAGCTGTCACAGCCAATTAAAAAATCTTGGTGAGTAGGAAGATAAAGTAGTATGATAGTCTGTAATTGTTCAGGTCACAGTAATGTGACCACTAGCATTCTGGTGAGGCTTATCATAAATTTCTGAGGGAATTTGCCATACTGCAGAGATGAACTTGCCAGACACAGCGGTTTCAGTGTACCATTGTCCGTATCTACTGTTCAAGCTACTGTATCTCTATTACACGTTTTTTGCCAAGAATAATCAGAAGCACTAGCAAGATACAAGGAGATAAAAATTGATCATGAAGATCTGAAAGGCTTGCAAACATATTCTACTGCATTTATTATATGATGTTTCACCTTGGTTTTGATTACTCCTTGTCTAAAGCCAAAATAACACAGAAAAATAATGGCATACATTTAGTCAGTTAATACATTCCGAGTCACTGCATTAGATGTTGCTACCATTTAGAGGAACAATACATATTTCATCTAGGTGGACTTAGCAATGAATAGCTTAAGGGTGACTAAGTACCTTCTAGCTCATCATATGCAGACATAGTTCCATTTTTCTGATGGTTGTTAAAGGTGACAAATAAAATTACTGTTGGCAGTTGCACTCTGTTCTCCACAGAACTAGAGTCAAATTCAGAATCCATGCAATAAAAGACTGTTGCCTAAGTGTGCAACTGAGTTTGACAGGTTGAAACAATCTCAGTAGGATAGCAAGGACAGACTGAAACAAAATAGGCCTCATAAAGGTGTCCACAGTGCTTAGGGATCATATTGTTCAAGTGACAGAAGGGACAGAAGATTAACCTAGTGCTTCCCTATAGCAAAAAATATTCCACACCTGCCTTCCCCACACTCTGGTTACTAAGATAATAACTGCTGTGTAAAGACCTTGTTATAACATGAATTCACATGTTCAGGATAAAGATGGGGTAACTGTGTTGCCCTGTAACAATGGAATGTATGTTGTGTACTGAATTTGCCAGGCCTCAGGATGGCGCTTTGTCCATAGGCACTAATAGCAATTTTTCCTAAATGATCAGGTTCTAGGGCTAGTTTTTGACTCGTGTTATCTTCTACAGTACAATCATAGTTTTATACAGATAAAAAGAACAAGGAATTATTCCATCCAAAATAAGACATTTATGGATAACATAATAATACAGAAAAATACAGACCTGGTGCAACAGCAGAGGCTTGAGAAGTGAAGAAACATGGTAGAGCAGAGAGGAGGAGCACAGGCATGAGAAAATAAAAGATGGGGCACAGGTCTGGAACTAAAAACCCTGCAGCTATGAACAACTTACTTGTGGTCACCAAAAGAAAAGCACACCTGCAACTAACAAAAGGGCGTATAGCAAAGAAAAAAGAAGTCGTATCAGACACATGTAAAAGGCACAAAATTTGAATGTGAAGCTGCAGAACAATGAAGAATGACATCTGATTAAGAAAAAGCATCAAAGTGTGTTAGCACACACACAGTCCCACACAGATCCTCCAGCAACAGAGAAGAAACGATCAACAAGAATATGTTATTCCCAGCAAAGGCTGAGGAACCAGAGTAGCCCCCTCACCAACATCAAAATGAAATCACTGAACTTATGTCCCAGAAGTGTCAGGAGGCTTACGAGCATGTGAATTTTAACTCTTTTTTTCATTATTATTAATAGACTTTTCTGCATACATGTATTGTTGCTATTTCTGTAATAATTGCATTTGGACCAGTAATAGTTTTTGGATTAGACTATCCAGATTTCAGTTATGTTAGCAATAAATTCCTGGGTTTATGTGAGGCGTGTCTCATTTCTGCCCACAGACAAAGTTTGGAGTACAACAGTGGCTGGCATTTTTAACTACACAGTAGTTCTGAAAAAACTAAATGGAAGAAATGCTAAGGAAAGGTCATAATCTCCAGAGTAGTTGTATGTAACGTCATGATTCAGTAATATTTAATAAAAACAGGGAAAGCAAATATTCAAATGTTTTGCTTACTCTCCCAAATACTTCTGTAACATTGCTGTGTATAAATGGGACTGTATCTCCAATTTTGAGAACACTGTATTCTGTTCTCCTTCATGGTATGTGGGAATTGCTAGCTTTGGGAACTGCTAGCTTGCAGTGAGAACTGTTAGTTAGCCTCGGTTCTCAGGCATCGATTCTAGCTCAAAACAAGCTCAAAACAAGCAGGAATTCTAAAAGATATTAAAGGTATTTCCGGCTGGTGTTATTGCAAGGTGTTGTTCTAACTATAAGTAGCCAATGACATTGTGGGATGGTTATTTGAGAGCCAATGGATGTGTGACATGAATGCTAGGAAATAGTACAAAAGAGGTCTTGTAAAATAAAGCGAGGTTCCTTTCTTTTGACCGGAAGCTGTTGTGGTGTGTTGTGTCCATCTCAACAACAACAATGGTATACTGGTTTATTTTCAAACAAGAAAACCATATAATAAAAACCCTTGGAGGCCAAAATGTTAGTCAGTATGTCAGAAAACCTACTACTCTTGCTACTAAAATTAGCCATATTTAGACAAAAATACATTTATGCACCTTTTGTACTTATTTCTTCCAATGTCAACACTGTTCATTACCCAAAAATTATCTATACTACCCATGATGTTTACCATTCTAAAATATTCAGTGACTGTCATCATACTTCTCAGTCTTTATTTTGCCAAGCTAGAAAGCTTTTTAGACTTTCCCGTTGAGACAAATCTTATTTTTCTGTAACGCCATTAACGCTTCTTTTTACTCACTGCAGTTAGACTCCATCTCTCCTGAACTTGAATAAGAACTGATAGTCTTACTACCAATACCTACTGTTAATCCTTAAGTGTTTGCCTTGTCATTTGTACTATTAGATTTACTGTTTAATTACACTGCCCTTCAGTTCCTTTTGTTCACAGTGCTGTCCAGCTTCTTTTCCTCCCGCTCTCCACACTTTCTTGAGGATCTGTCAGCATATTGCAAGTATACATTGAGCTTACATTTAAAAAGTGTACTTTTGTGTCTTATTAAATCATTAAATCACTTATGAAATTATTAAATATTATCTGTTTAACCCCAAGCTCAGAGGAACAAGATTTGAAAGCTCCTTTTATTTTAATAATTTACCAGTAAGTATAACGCTTCCCACTTAATCCATTCCATACATAACTGCTACATTTTATCTCCATCCCCATCTTAATCTACTGCTTTCCCATGTGTCACAATGTTAAATGCTTTGTTGAAATCTATACATATTAATAATTTTCAGTTTCTTTTGACTGTCCAATCATCCTTTCAGTCAAAGAAAAGTGTTAGGTCAGCTGGAACTATAAAAATATTCAGTCTTGAACTTTTATGATAGCCTGTTTTCCAGCTTCTTCTATTAATCCAAAAGAATTAATTCCCTGCAGCTGAAGATCTTGTATCCCACTGACCTCAAAGCAAACAATTTCAACGTACAGTATTTGACTTCTCTTCTTATATTATTACCGGCTGATTAGAAAATTATCACCAGCTTTATGTTGATATCTGTAACTGAAGATCTACACAGCTCTGCCAAATCCATAATCTGTACAATTCTATACACAGTTCTTCAACATCAGGAGGTTTTAACCAACACTGAAAAAGCAAAACCATATTAATTAAACAGCTATTTAATGGGCATTTTTGCAACAACAAAGCGGAGAGGAGCCTGTCTGTAGATGAAATTGCCATTTCAGCAGTACAGCATCCCTTTCACCTCACATTTTATCATTGTACCCATATCAGAACTATATGCTTTACAAATTTCAGGTGAAGAGACTGAATATTTTCCCAAGCATTTAGCTGACATTCCAAGCATTCGTGAGTTTCTTGCCTAACTGATTTGCTTTGTCTGTTTACATGTAACTATCTTGTACACGACCTTCAAAAGCTGAAAGGTACTAAATGTCTGTACATGCCTGTAAAATAAAGGAGCCGAAACCACTAATCTTCTAAACTGTTAAAGGCAGTCTAGCATTAATCAGCAATCTTCAAAATGATTCCTGGCCTGGACACAGTTCTGACACTAGCACAGGATGGATATCAACATAAAATCTGCAGTTTTCTGCTGGTTGGTAGCCTCCTGTTTCTAAGACTAAGAAAGTTTAAAACTAGTAGTGCAGACTCCTCTGTGTCAATTAGTTGGTTTCAGTGCTCAGAAACATTCCTGGGCATTCTTAACTTACTTGTCCTAGTGTACATACCCACAGCCTGGGCATTTATCTACTGAGGAAATTTTGCACTGCAAATTAAAAACCAGATGTATACAGATCCCTTCAACCTTTAACATACACAGAACAAGAAATCAGTTTGTAATTCCTTATTTTTCCCTTTCTCCATTCTGGAAACATACATGGATTAAAAGACTGTACTAGGAAGAATTACTTTGTGCCATATAAAATTATAGCCCCCAAACACTCTCCTTATCTATAGTTACAAGTTTCAAGGCCAAGCTGAATTAATTTGTGTTTTCTGGTCTTGTCTTTTTTCCCCCTTCCTTTCCTTTAGACCATCAATAAAACATTAGCTGTGAATGGCTGACTTGTTCCATTTCTAGTAGGTAGACTCCAGGCTTACTGCAAGGTTTTTCATTTTGAAAATGTTTTTGACACAACATCTCTATGTTACCATATGCCTGAGTGACAAATCCCAGATAAAGAGCTTTATTGGGACAGAGTGCTCTGTCCCTTAACATGCAATCTATACTAAACTTCTAGTGGCAGTTTTAAATATCTTCAGACCAAAACCAAACACTACAGCTTTCACTGTATGAAATACATCGAAAGGTTATACTGGAATATACAGTAGTGAGGCCAATACAGAGAAAAGAAAGTGAAAAACAGATACCACATTTATTATTTATTAAGAAGGAGAAAAAAACACAAATAACCTACAATCCAAGCCATGCTGTTTTCCCCATCTCATGATGGATGTCATAACGAGCTGCAAGGAAGGAACAGGAATGAAAGAAAGGAGTCCTTTCCCTAGGAGGCAGGCTAGGAATCTTAATGTTTTGTACTTCATAGCAAATGCTGAAAGAGCAAAGGTCCTTTACTGCCATCACCTGGCATAAATGAAACCAGAAAAGAAACTTAATACAGTCAAAACTCATTAAGTTCTGTGCTGTTATGCAGATACAATGACAACATAGCCTGAGATTCTCATGAGAGTAGTCAGAGAAGTAGTGAAACTAGAAAACAATGTTTCTCAAGAGAAATAGATATACCTCTATTCATCATCTGCACAACGAAACCAAGCATGATCTCTGCAAAACACACCCGTACAGATACCATTTCACAGCCCAGCAGGCCCAGGCTTCCAGATCTCTTGTGCTCACAGAAGAACCTGTAGATTTAAACCTTCAGTTACCAAGCTGATAAGAAAACAAAGGACAACTCCAGAATATTTAGGAGAAAAATGTCAGACAGGAAAGCAGAATGATCAGGTGTATCAGACACAAAGGCAGTGGTACTGTAAAATCTCCGTTTGTTCATTATGGTAAAATTTAGTTAAATATAATTGTTTTTCTTTGTGTTCCACACTGACACTAAAATACATGCAGGTGGTGTTTGGAGATATGATACAAAACAGTGTTTTAATCTACAAATATATGTAATTTGTGTACTCTTCAGTAGATCCCATATAGAAATATATCTTACAGCTTGGTGTCACAGACATTTCTACAGCTGAAACCAACAAAGGAGTAAAAGAGACCATAATCACTGAATGCCATTCATCTTCCACTGCCTAATCATTCAGGATTAAGCTGAGCTGCTAAATATTGAAGATGCAATAGAAAACTAGTAAGAGCTTCCCTACTTAAACGGGACCCTCAAAGCATTTCGGGTCAAAAATAAAGATTAATCCACTAACTTTGGATCACTTCTCAGAGATTTTTGTATCCACTTTTTTGACTCACTGCAGTGATTTAATTCTAAAAAATACCTGTCGCATTCAGGCAATGGTGCGGTGGAATAAGTCCCTGCGTATTCCGAGCGGGTCTCTGATATTGGAGCACTTCGGCCAGTACAGTCTGGTACTGTGCAAGGAGACTTTTTTTCTCACCTGTGCTGTTGGAAAGCACAAACACACACACCCGAGAGCTGGATAGCTCACGTGCCCTCAGGATAGCGAATGTCAGAGGGCTCAATCGCATAGAATTCCAATGGTTTTATTTTCAAACAGGTCCAGAGGTGAAAGAAGAAGCGGGAAAGCTGAGGGCACAGGGATATAGCTTTTTGGGCCAATAGGGTTGGAGAGAGAGCGGGGAGATACAACAATCCAATGGGGAGAAGGGAGGGGAGGAGCGAGGGATCATGTTAAAACCAGCCAACACAGAGGGATTAACATACAAAGGTTACCAGGGTTTTGGGACAAACCGTACAAGAAACATCCAGGGAGTTTTAACTGTCCCACCAGCATGCTTCTGCTGGCTTGGGACTTCTCGGATTCTCTGAGATGGTAGAAACCACTCCAACAAATACCCAGATGGTGTGTAGACCAGCTCTCTGTTCAACAGTTTGCTGTTCATTTATATCAATAAGGAGTTTTAAGACTCAAAATAATATAGGGAAAAGCATCCCTAATTCTTTCAATTAAGCTTCTGCTGTCAGGATAGAAATATTTCCATAGGTTGATGTTCAATGTATTGTCTCTTCTTATTCAATAAGGTAAAGAAAAATTACACTAAAAATGTTGATGATGCATTCCAAAATCTGAAAGGATGAAATTTCAGAAAAGCTGCAAATTCAAACAGCAGAAAACTCAAACTACTAATGTAATATATTTCTCCATTTTTTAAGTGTGTATTAGCAAGGGAGGAAAGATGCATAACTATCACTTTTATATTTCTTGAACACGTGGCAAAAGTTGTCAGCTGAGCCTTTGATTTGGACAAACAGGTTAGTGACCTGTATTTACCCAAGTTTTGTGGATGTAATACTAGTTAAAAACCTAGCATAAATTGCATTAGTATAGATATTTATGGCTCTTTCATACAAGATACCTGTTCCTAATATTTGTGTCCCTTTTCAAATAAAGTAAAAAAGAGAAGTGAAGACCAAAAAATGAAAATCAAATCAAAATGTACACAGGCTCAAGTCCAGTTTTAATCAAATCCTTGTGCCCACTTTTTGAAAATAATTATCTGTAACACCAATCCCAGAACAAAATAACAGGCTTCACAAACAGAAAACCTAGCACATTAACTATTATATGAGAGAAATTACAATATGAAGTAAAAGAATATAAAAGCAGCTCTGTGGAGCTGGAGTGCAAATGGTTCATGCTCTACACAAAGACACCAACTTATGGCAGCACCCCTGAAACAGCACTCTTGTGAGGAACCTTGCTACACTGCAAACTCACTGCTTGCACACAGAAATATTTCCAAATGCACTTTTGAACATTTACTTGGAAAAAAATCCATTTGACATTTTTTTCCCATGACCAACAATCAAATACAGGAATTTGTCCCAGAAGAGAATTTGCAGTGGAGACAAATTTTGAAAATAAAGTAAGATGCCAACACTAACTATGAAAACCAGCAAAAGCAAAAACATCAGCATAACCACTAACTTTAGTTTTGCATGCATCTCCTTAGCTTATAAAAGAAGCAAAGCAACTAAGGGAACGATTTCAAAATGTGCTAAAAAGTGTAGAAGCCCAAATCCGAGTGGAAGTCAGAGATTTAGGGAAGATTATTATGATATTTATATAGTGTTTTATTCAAAGTCCTGTTGGATTAACAGGATTAAAATTCAACTCCTGGCTTTGCCACATAGACATAAAGCAAAGAATCATGGAACAATGCAGATTGGAAGATACCTTGGAAGTCATCTTGCCCAAGCCCCTGTTCAAAACCTAACTTCAGAGCCACTTCTGAAGTTAGAGCAGGTTGCTCATGGTCTTATCCAGCCAAGATTTGGAAAGATCCAAGGCTGAGCATTCTACATGTTCTGCAGGTAACTTCTCTGGCAGGTCATTCAAACAATCTGACTACCATCTGTAAACTGGAGTAAGGGCACAACCTTATTTCAAACAGTTTTACAGAAAAAAATGCAGTGCCTATACACATACATTGATTATATCTACATACACACATAATCAATGTGTCTAACTCTCATGTATTTGAATATCTCTCTGCTAATATTTCAGAACTTGGAAAAATAATTTGAAAAGGTCATGGATATCAAACACTTCTGTAGGACAATTCTGATTTAGAGATCCATTTTGGAATATTTTTTAATAGCACAATAGTTAAAATTATTGGAGAAACTGCAATCACCAGCTTCATGAAGGTCTACAATATGTTCTTATTTTTTCCAAAAAGTAATAAAAGCTTCCTGAGAGGAACTGTCCATTACCTTGTTTTTGCACAGCACACTGCAAAGCAAGCCCTTCCATTTTCCTGCCTTATTTCCCTTTTAGTTCAGGCCTTTTAGAGCTGCTATAAACCAAAATTGTAATAGTATCTTTTAATAAACCCATTCAGACTTTATAGGCAATTGTTTTTGCCCTAGAGTGACCCTACCCCAATTCAGGCACAGATGCAGACTGCCAAGCAACAACTTCAGTCTAAAACATTTCCTGATACATTTTCTGTAGATTAAGTTAATAGCCCTGAGTCATTGCCTCAGGCCATCAACCCTCTCAATCAGTCATTAATCCCCTGAAATTGCCCAGAGCCACAATTGTTATTGCTTTAACAGACTAAATTAGGTTTTGAACAAACAGAGCAAATGAAGGTCAATGTCAGGAAACAGAATTCAGTGAAAATTAAAGCAAATTTTGAGAAGTATATAATAGGTCTGGATCAGTTCAAGGGATACAGGGACTGGATCACAAGGTCTTCTCTGGTTATTGATGACAAGACCAGAAGAACAGGGAGTTTAACTTCAGTGGGATTTAAGACAGATTTTTAATGCTATAAGCTCGCACTTCTGGCACAGGGTCAGGTCATAAAAGACACCTGCGAAGTCAAAACATTGAAAACAAAATATAGTCGCAGAATATTTTTAGCTATCTTGGGGGTAAATGATGCATTTCAAACATAATCTGTCACAGAATTCTACAGATATTGGGAATACTTCTTTCTAGACTTTAAAAAGAGAAAAAGTATTTGGGAGCTAACTTTATGATGGATTTTGTTTGCCCCTCCCCTCCCACCACACATACACAAAGGAAAGCACATTGCTCTTCAATGTTACAAATTATAGATATGATTCCTTGTAAAATTTGTTGTTTCCTTTCCCCTCTTCATTCTCCAGACCCATTAATTAATCATTACCATTCCTATTAAGCATTTATAATCAACATTTCTAACCAAGAAACAAGAGCATTACTTGCCAGCTTTCTTTAGTTCAATTTCTCGTTGGTGTAGTCAGCTGACCATACCTGGCCCACAGAGGACTCCTGCAAAGGTGAATCCCCTGCTTTTACAAAACCAGTTGAGGTTGCACCACTAACACCATCTTCCCTCCCAGCTCCTGGGGAACTCATACATGAGTGGACACTGCAGCAGCACATGGGCTAGTGAGGCTTAATGAGCCAGAATCAGCTCAAACACAGTACAAATATTTAACAACACAAAAGCAAAAGTGGAGCGTAACATTCACAAACCTAAGCAAAATAAGACTTTCCGAGTTACAGATTGCATTATATACCTGTGCAGCTCTTACAGAGAGTAACAGAGTAGCACTGCAGCAACTCAGAAGCTGTAAACACTGATAATAAACTGGTGTTGTACAAGTAAAAAATACATTACTTAACATCTGCAGAAAATGTCAACGTCATCATTTCATAGACCATTAAGTAACCAGTGAAACATGCAAGTTAGATAATGCCAAATAATTAGGTGAGCAGGACTTAATGATGCCTCAGGTTAGTCACTTCAGTCCATACAGGGAAACTAACAGGACAAAGAGAACTAATTTTCACCCACATTCAATATTTCACACGTGTTTTGGAAATGCTGTGTGAGTAAACTTCCCTGCTTGTGCATGGTCTCTGTTAGAGCTCCTATGTGCTGCTGCTGTACCAATAAATTGCTGTATTACACAAGTAGATCACCTGACTACCACTACAATGTAAGCAAAGATTAGGATGAAAGATTTGTCATTTTCTTCTACTTAATACATGATTTTTGTTAGTGACACCCAGCTTTCACAGCTTTCTAATGCAGTGTAAGAGCACAGGAACTGTGTGGGCATTGGTCACACATGATCTACATTACAAAAACTAGTTCTTGTTATCTTTTGTGAGCATCAGGGACTGTGCCTGCCATGGAACATGGCAGATAGTATACTTTTATCCTCATTCCCACTTTTGTGTCAGATAAATAAATGCAGCAAACAGATGGAGATTCTTATGTACTTCATATTCTGCCAATATACCCCAACATTTTTACATCTTACCCAGCTATTTAACTCTCAGGAAGGTCGAATGCTTTGTTTAAAATCTATCACTGTCTATTGAGTCTCTTATTAAGCTGATATTATGCACTGACTAATGCACAGCCNCTGGACCATATGCTTATGACCAAAATTTGCAGCAGTTTAGAATTCTTTTTTTTTTAGCTGTTGCAAATAAAGTCTTGTCAAAGGAATCACTTTTACTCTGCTACAACTGCTTGCTAAGTCAGATCAGATCAAGATAAAAATATCTCAGTTCCCTGAGAAAATGTATGGCACATTGAGTAAAAGTAAGCCAAACACAGATGACCAGCTGTTCACCTGTTCCAAGGAAATAGGGATTAGCTGTTAAGTACCATGTGCAGCCCAACTGGCCTCTGTCCTTCAGCAGTCTCTGGATCAACATTAGAAGGTTGTAATCAGAGCTAGCTACTGTTTTGGGAAGCAGCCTCCCACAATAGCAAGAGCCGCTACCCCAGCACCTCCTGGCAGCATCAGGAAATCATCTGCCTGGGTTCCTGATAGAAGCCTTATGGAAAGCTTCCATCTGGAAGGCTGCTCCCTCCCTGAGCAGCCACCCAGGAGACACAAGGGCTGCTGCTGGGAGACACAAGCATTCTTCTATGGTGATCCAAGTGCAGGCATAGCATTTTTATATGAAGGGGACTGGAGAGGTACAGGCCCACCTGAGAGCAAGGAAACCATTCCTCAGTCTTTGAATATCCTCTGAGCACTCTCGGCTCACCTTCCTTACCAAGAATCCCACTTCACCAGCACTCTCTGGCTGTCTACCATGACCCTCTGGCCAGCTTTGCATCACTTCTGAGGTTCACTGATCCCCTCATGTACTTCCAGCAGGTCCTCAGAACCCCTACAAGTCTCTTCCTAGTCCTCCATGCCAGCCTCCCAAAGCTTCCTCTGTTCCTCAGCCCCACATTCTCTTTAAGTGAGACATACTGGTTGCATTTCAAAAAAACAGCTGAAAAAATATATGGAAAAAATCCATAAAGAATTTGACAAGGAAAAACCTGCTACATTATTGGCCTACTTTTGCACTCTTTTCCAAGCACTTCCTATTGGCCATTCTCAGAGTTGGGAAGCTGTCCTAGATACACAATTGCTCTGACATGCTTTTACAGTCATGGTCAAAAATAAATAGTTGTTTATAAAATTTTTTAAGACACTCATCTTTCTTAGGGTATTATTTTCTCTGTCATTTTGCTTGACATTGTCAAAATTACTTACCCTGTAAGCTGGACTCCCAAAGTAGTTGTCATGGAAATTAAGGGGATCTTGCAAACTATTTATTCAGCTATTATAGATGTATATGTTGCATATGTAAACCAAAACTGGAATGATTCTATGAAACTGAGTATCTAAATTAAACCCTGAAGATGTGATATGCACAGTTTTGTAAGCTCTTACTCGATACAAATGCCATTGACCTTCCTCTTTTGTTTAGGTCCAGACAAAAAGAGCAGCTGTTGATTTAATAAACTTGCGATAGAGACTCTCAAGTCTCTTGATTATGTTCTCTTGCAAAACTTTCTACCAGTTTGAAAGCTTCCATTATTTTATAGTTCTTCTACTCCGGATGCAGAAAATTCCTCAGACTGACAATCTCCAAATTAAAACACTGCAAGGGCAGCCATTGTCTCTCCTTGCCCATTGAGATTTATACCTCATTACTCAAAAAGGGTTGCATGCAGATCGTGAATAGCTAAAGTAAACCCCTACATCCACTTGATTTTGTATTTACTGACTTCTCTTTCTTCAAACTCCTGATGAACTAGACGCATCAGAAGATTACGTCACCTCTTCAATGCTGCAAGGAAGAGAGACCAACTAGAATCCTACCTACTATATTTATAGCACCTCCACTTAACATTTTAGGTACTCAGGATCAGGATCTCAGCTCAATGGCATCTCATCATACCTCTAAGATATTTCTATCTTATAAAAGTCCAGCTCAAACTTTGTACTTATGATAGGAAACAAAAGCTCTTGCTCTCAAAATTACTGTTTGCTACATGCTTCTGTATTTCAAGCTTCAAAACCTGCTAGCTACAGACTCAAAACTGCAGTTATTTGCAGGTTTAAGGTTTTCTGATTAAGGTTGTATTTTGGTTTGTGTTGGGTTTTATTAACCAAATAATTAATTGGTGGTAGCCAAGGTTTCGAAAAGAGGAGCGATTCATCTACATTTTTTACAGGTGATCCTGCCAAGATTTGGAGGGAGATGCTAGAAGTGAACAAATGTTGAAAATCAGGATACCTAATTAGGCATGAAAATGAGATTTGGGAACTATATGTCATGAATTTCAGTTCCGAAATCTTGGAAATAAAATTATTTGCTATATCATCAAATTAACTTCATATCAGGGTTATACTTCATAATAACTTTGTTAAGAGTAAGGTTTTCAGAAATATTTCTTTGAGAACCATAAATGAGAACGGTGAAAAAAAATCCAAAAACCCACAAGATTTTAAATTTTCAATTAGACCCTGTGAGCTGCTCTCGCTTCAAAATTTTAGGACATTAATACCCAGGATTCTGACTTAGCCTATCAGACAAGGTTTCAAGTGGTGTATCTCTACATAGAAAGGATACATATGCAGTGGATGTTGAAATTTACTGCTATTTCTTCATCTACACACACCATTTGAAATGCTTATGAATACAAGAAACTCTTTTGGATCCTTGAATATTTCTCCTCATCCTAATCAGACATTGCAGAAGCATAAGAAAAATATTGAGACAGTCAGCACAGTAGGTTTGGGTCTGCTTGTATGTTGGTTGATGATCTAATTCTAAATCTAATTTGTCCCCATAAATCTCATGGAAGCATTACCTTACCCCCAAGGAAAATGTCATTTGCTCTACTGGATTTTTCAGTTCCTTCCCTTCCAACTATACTTGCCCAACAAAAGAAATAGTAGTTGGAAATACCCCAGATTTGAAAAGGGAAAGAAACCCCACAAACCTATCTGCCAGCCCCCTAAGAGCAAATTTCTTGTTTTCTTTACTGTCCCTTCTTTTCAGTACTGAAAATAGTGGAAGTACAGCCTACAGCTGTTAGCCAAGGACTCAATCATGGCAGAATAATTATAAGCCCCCACTGTCATTTCCCCTTAAGATACGAATGAAACATTGTTTCAGTTGCCTACGCTTTTAGCTTTTCCTATGCCAAAAAGAAGTGGGATGTTAACAGAATAGTGAAGTAGCTTTATCCTCCTTTCCAATACTTAGTGTTATTAAATAGTTGTGGGAGGACAGAGACAATACTTGTCACATGTTGTACTTCAACCTTTAAGGATTCAGCATCTTCCATTTACCCTTTTTGAACGTACAAGCATTGCCGGAAAAACCCCAATGAACTGCACACTAACCGGCAAAATGTGTGTAATTATCTAATAAAGAGGCTGATGGATCATTTTGGATAATTTTCTTCTAATGCACTGCCCAGATCATCACAAAGTGCATAGTATTATAAAACCAGTTTAACTTCATATACCCTACATATCACTTAAAAAATTTTGGCAGATTTTTACAGCATTATTAACAGAGATTAACGGCATTAACAGCAGGTCCAAACCCTGTATTTTTAGCAGTCTGCTGAACTGCACAAAATACAGCACATGTTTATACACAGCTGCATAGCTACAGTGGTTTGGAAGCTGCTGCTCTGCAAGTACATGCTATTCAGGTGTTTATTCTTCCAAAGCCAGTAAAGTTGTATCCTTCCTGGAGCTAATCAAATTTAAGTTAATGCATATTCATTAGGACTAGGTTAGCAGGAGTTGAAAATAATTCTTAAAAATAATAAAAAAATAAGAAAGTAAAACTGTAGGATGACTATGTTAAACATGTTACTTTCCTAACTAGTGTACCTGGTGAAACCTAAAAGGAAATTCTTTTACCAAGAAAGCTCTGTTCCATGAAAAATATTTAGGCATATTTAAGTATTATATTTTCCTAAGATCTGACAACATACCAAATTCCCCTGAATTGTAGCATACTTAAGTGTTGCTTTTAAATGATCAGCATGTCAGTACCTGCACAACCAAGAGTCTCTTAATGATTCAAGTAATAATGTCTCTGGGCCTTTTCCCCTCAAACTATAAGAATCATTCCATTGTAGAAGAAGCCAAATACCAATGATTATGAAATTTAAAAGAAAATTCAGAGTCTCAATTCTTCTGCTATTCTAAATCCTATTTAGCTGTTTCAAGATGCTTCTACATATCATAACTGACAAAAGGACCTAGGGACAGTGGTAATATTATTAATCACAAACATGTATATATAATTTCAGAACTGTATTCCTAAGGCTGTTGCTGCGTATTAGATCACGTAAGCTACAGAAGCTCTCATGGTGAGTTTGTCAGCACAGACCCTGATGATAACTACATCATCAGCACATAAGGAAGATGATAAGGACAGACTTGCATGAAAGAAATTTAATTTTACTATTGTGCCATGCTAAAGTGCCATGCTCTTTCTACACTCCTGAAATAATGCTGATGGGGGCTGGGTTTACACTGCATCTCTGGGACAATTCATAGCAGCTCAAAAAATTTGGGATGATAGGGGAGATCTCCATGAAGCTCATGGTGCAGCAGATGATCCCTCTTGTGCCAGAAAGCACAAGTCCTCTACACTGTCAACTGCTAATTGGGGCACTGAGAATGGTGGCTGTCCTCAGCTGGAACATGCTGAGTAACTTGCTTTAACTGGAACTGGCTTCATCTCCTTAAAAATAGTTCCAGGATTCTCAATCCTGATCTACCCCCTGAGAGTAGGAAGATGCTGGCTCTAAGGGATCTGCACAAGGCACATAGACCATTGCTAAATTTCCAATAATGGGAATATGTTACCATGACAGAGTCCTCAGAAGAGATCCCAGTGAAGCTAATCAGGCATGGGTGTCAACATCATCTTTCCCCCTTTAATTATCCACGGTGGTATATTTTCTTTTCATAGAAGAATGAGTGAATCAAGTAAGGTGATGATGAAGTTTTACTATTGTATCTTCAGAAAGTTGTAACAGAAGCAGCTAGGCAAGCTGAAAAATGTGTGCTAATTGAGACACAACAGAAGAGTTAATTCAAAAGATGTCATGATGAGGGGCAGAACTAACAGCTGAACAGAAGACTTCTATGATCCTGTGATTTCCCATTGCCTAGTCATTGCTGGGAGAACGAAAAAGAAAATCCTTTACAGGACTGGAAACAAAGCTCATGTTTTACAGATTGACCAAAAATAGCAATATTAACTAAGCTGTTTTCTCTTTGCACACACTTCTGGGTAAAGTGAGTGGAGGATCCGCAGAGAGTGCTTTGGCAACAAGAGCAGGGAGGGTGGGGAGAATTTCACAGGCAATGACAGCCTTGGGATACAAAAGTGCATTAAGATTGTCATCCCCCTGAAGTGGAAAACACTGTAGCAAATAAAGAACAATTAAAAATAAACAAAGCAAACAAATACATTTGCAAAATATATTCTAAAATGTGATTGTGTGCTCTCCTTTCATAACCATTTTCATCACAGCAATGTTTTCATCTTTATATGAATAGGATAAAATAGAACCATTCTTTCATGGTTAAACCTTGTCTAATAACATAATTTATTCTTGGTGATCTAATTAGTAGACTATACAGTACTTCTCAAACAACATTAGAGAAGCTGTACTGCTGTTGCAGCACCCCACATCCAGATTAGGCTCAGGGGATACAAGGGTTTGTGCTGTAACCCTTCCCCTGTAATCCTTGCTGTCAGCTCCTCAGCGCCTATAATCCTCATGGTCAGCTGCCTAATTCAAGGCCTACCTCTGATTAAACACAGCTGCCTCACCTTAACTCAGACTGCTTTACACTTTTGAGTTGTACATATACCAGCTAAAGACATGCACCAGCCCAAATATACCAACCCAAAAGGGAAAAAATGTTCTCCTAACAAGAAAACAGAGAGCAAGAGAAGCTCGCAGCAACACCAGCCAATGCTGCATTACTGCTCAGGGCACTTACTCCACTAAATAGAAGCATTAACAAACACAACTACTCCTCCCACCAAGGCAAGATAAGAGCTGTGCCAGGCAGACAAAAATCACTCCAGTGGCCCCAGGCAAGCTGATGCAAATTATACCTCTGGCTACAGATCACCTTCAATAGTGTTTGTTTAAACTTACTTTTTTAATTCTGAAATTCCAATACAACAAAGATACCCAGCCAACTCAATTTCTTGAAAAACCTGTGAATCACTATTGAAAGAGAAAAGATTTCTCAGATACTTTTTCCTTCATGACCTGGCTTTAGATGTACTATGAAACAGGATTGCCATCTCTAACTCCTGCCTGTAGCCTTCATTACAAGAAAACAGAAGTGACTCTGACGAGTGATTTAGAAATGTGAATGTGCTGAGAACAAATACCTACTCAGAAGCAAAAATCAAGAGAACAGATCTTAGCCTAAAAAAAATCAGCAAAAGAGTCAGCAATTTTTACACCTGAGAGGAAAATTAATGGATCCTCTGAGAGGACTTAAGCAAACCTGAATTTCAATCAGCAGCTTGTTTCACAGAATTCCTAATGTCTTCAGTTGTTTTTTTCCTGAGGAAAGAGGAGCCATAAGAAGCCATAGCCCTAATACAAGCCATAAGAAGATCAAATCCATTATGTTGGTTGGTAAAGACCAACAGTAAATTGTTAATTAAGGTCAACATAATTTTTCTAATATTTTACTTGTGGGATTATCAATGTCCGTGACGTCCTCAAATCCTTTTTTTGCCAAAATTAACAATTTACAGGATTCACCAGGCAATATCTAAAAATATTCAGAAATATCATTATACAAAATTATGTCTGAAGTGCTGTTCAGCAATGCAAAACTTAATGCATTTTTCCTAATGTGCTGCCCTACATCTACCAGATAGGCCTTTGTCAGTTACCATGTAAGTACAAAGCAAATACTAATTGTCCCTACTACATTTATTGCTCAGCATCTTCTTCCCAAATGCATTTGAAAACCATAATACCTCTTCTGCTATTAGGGAATCACAGAATCATAGACTTATAGCATCATTTACCTTCAAGAAGGCCCTTAAGGTCATCAAGTCAAACTGCCACCTCCACTAAACCACTTCCCTAAGCACCACACCTACATGTATTTATGGCCATCCAAGCCATGAGAGGCCAGTTTCTCCAGGAGAATGCTATGGGAAATGTGTCAGTGGCTTTTACTAATCTCTAGGTAGATAACATCCACAGCCTTTCCCTCACCCACAAGTGAGTCACCCTGTCACAGAAGGCAATCCAGCAGGACCTACCTTTCATAAACACATGCTGGCTGGGCCTAATCACTGGATTATTTTGTATGCGCTGCATGATGTCACTCAAGATGATCTGCTCCATCATCTTCACCAGCACCAAGGACAGGCCTGCAGTTCTCTGGCTCCTTGTGCCTTTGCTGCCTCATGGATCTCCATCCCCTACCTCCACTGAAACAGCAAGCCAAAGGACCTCCCTAGCATACTGTCCCCCAAACCTTGGCATGTTACCCACACACACCCCTCTACTGAGCCTTGCTTTATCCTATTCCTCCTTCAAATCTATTTTAAAGCTCTTCCAATGAGCTCTGCAAACTCCTAAGGTAGTGAGACAGTGGTACCCCACCTGTTACACACAGACTTGGTGTTTTGTAAACTGACCCATGATCAAAAACCCCAAAATTCTGCCACTGGCAACAGTCTCAGAGCCAGCTATTGATCTGCTGGCCCTTCCTGTTTTCTGCATCCTTCACTGCACCTGGAAGGAGAGAGGTGGACACTACTTGCTGTCCTGATCCTTTAACCAGTTGTCCCAAAGCCCTAAAATCTCTCTTGGTTGCCCTCAGACTTGTTATTGGAGATAATAACCTGACGGCCATACCAGGGCAGGAAGCTCTCCACATCTTCAGCCTAGGCACCAGGGAGCAAGCAAACTTCCCTGTCTGCATATAGGCCCTTCTGTTCCCTTCAGAAGGGAATCTCCTTTGACCATGACTGATCTGTTATGGAAACAGTTTTGAAGCAGGGCATAGGGCAACTTTAACTCAGTGACACCTCCAAGCTAAATGAACCATCATCCTTTTTAACCATCATTATTGTTCAGTTCCACTTGTGGATCCTCATCCTCTTATGCCAGGGCACCTGGGAAAGTGTCTAAGGCATTCCCCACATAGTACTACTACTTAGTCAAAGTCCTCACAGAGCTCAAAAGTTCATTCTGTTCTCATATTAGAGGAACAGCCTAAACCCAGATGACTACTAGCTTGGTTTTTGTTCTTTAAAATCTAACTATAGATTTTATATCAGCCAAATGTTTCTGCTTTTGCTCGGAGGTATGACAGCAGATTCATTCAGCCAGTAACACTCCTGTGCCCTCACTTCTCACAACTTGCGTCATCATTCATTGGAATTACTAATCCCACTGCATGATGAAAAACAGGAGTATTTTTGAAGGATGTGAAGTCACTTCTTTGTGTCCTGACTGGATTTTATGCTTCGCCAAGAAAAGTTAACCCATGACTCTTACACTAGGGCCAGAAAAACATGGAAACATCTGTAATCAAAGTTTTGGTCAATTGAGGTTCAAAGATAAACAGCTATCACGACTGTAAACACAAGATTGTATTCAAATTATAGGCTCTTCTGTGAAATCTTCAGTCAATCAGTCAAGGATGAGGAAAATGTCAGATCATGGATATTGAATCAAAAACATAAACTTATAATATTCAAGGCTCAATGTTTACATGAGTCACCTGACAACATTTGGAAGTAGTACACAATAGAAAAGAGAAAAAAAAGCAGAATAGAGAAAAAGAGATTCACAACTACAGTTTTGATGACAGATTTTGCAGAGTTTGTACTGAATGTTATTGAGGTTACTCCAATTATCTTTTTACTAGAGATTTTGCACAACATCAAGAAAATGCAAAGACTGTTACTGAGTAGGTTTCTTATTGATAGATTTTTTAAAAAAGGATTTGTGTAATTTTTAAAAAACCCTTAAAAGACACCAAGTGCAAAGGAATAACTATAAAATATTGATTAAATATACCTGGAAAATAGGTTTTTCAGCATCATGCAGTAATGACTACTCTTCATAAAGAGATGTTCATAGGAGGGCCTAAATACTGCAGGAACATATAACTTGTTTTGGCAAAAATGTAATGGCTTGGAAAGAGCAAGAAGGAAGTCTAATCCAAGCTGTGCAAGTTTCTACAAGATAAAAATTCTGTACAGCAGGGTATATCCTCAAGCTTAAATATAAGATTCTACATACAGAGGACAATGAAAATTGTGTTTGGGTGTACATAAATTCTTCAGTCTGGAGGCCTTTGCCTTAGAAAGTGTGCAAAAATTAATGGGGATCTTTCAATACAAAGATCAAACCAATCATAAGTGAAGCCTCCATTTGCCTCTGAATAAAAGAAAGGGTACTCATACCTTCTTTTCCATGAAGATATCGGAAGTCAAGCTCATACTGTTTTCAGCCTAAACCCTGTTTTCAGGGTTTCCTACCTCCCATTTTTTAAGTTACTTATACTCACAGAATAATATATTGCATACAAGATAAAGACACGTGTATAAGGTCTTACTTAATGCTCTTCAGGAACAGTATCTAAGTAATTTTATAAAAAGTAATGTTATACCCACTTATGGAGGGAAAATGGAGACAGACAGGGCAGTTAACTTTGCTACGGGGCCTCAGCCCACGGGCTGCATATCTAAGAACCAGGCATCCCAAAGTCCCCTTGGGGTGGTTTTTGTCTTTCTCACAACACTGAAAATTACTACCAAACTATAGAAATCACAAATTCAAACTATCACAGAAAAAAACCCCATGTTCTCAACACTGGGAAGTGGTTTAAGATAATTCTTTCTTTTCATGGCCAACTTTGAAAACTTAGGCTTATGTTACTGGCTATGTCTCTAAGCTTTCCTCCTTAGGCATACTAGACATAAATAATTATGTTTTTCAGATGAAAGTGCATATGCTAGTGCCAACCTTACTCCAGTTACTAGGGCAACAAGAAGAACACACAAAATGCACTAGGCCAGATAAAATCAGCTTCTGTTTATGCATGAGTTATGACTATCAGCATTGGCAAAGAATTTAAAAACAGATGACTGGCACTAGGCTATTAAACAGACAGCATTAATTTTACTCTTTCTTCTGCTATATGCACTACATTTCACTTACATCCTTTTGATTCAGTTCCTAGCAGAAAATTGTTCTAGCTTAAGTATGGAAGTTATTATCATTCCTTCCTTCAGATTCAGGCATCCAAATAAATGAAACTTCAACAGTGCTTAGCATCAAGCAGCTTCCAGTCTCCAAGGCTAATAGAACTGCTAGGATTAAAAGGGGTAAAAACAGGCTTAACTATCTGGAATAATGGAGGCAAAATATCATGCCATTTTTATGTGAAGCAATTAGATAGTGAAAAAATAATATCGAGCCTTACATTGAACTAATCAAGGCTAAGTTATAGCATCACATCAAACCTTTATTAAACTAATCTTTGGAAAACAATTCTCAGAAGTTCATTCACTCTATCAATAACACTTTAGTCACAGCAGTTGCTGTTCTGCTGTAAACAACTTGCTAATTGTATTTCTCAGTCTTCATGGTGAGAGACATGCTAATAGATTTAAGCATGTCATTACAACAGAAGAGTCCCTCACAAGAAACAAAAGCTCACAAACAAGCTACTCTCTCCAGCTGAATCATAGTCACCCCAATACACACCCACAGGCACTTTGCTTCTTTCTGAGAGCTTGCATGGGAGATGAGCAATATCCATTGTCAGTATAAGCATGCAGCAGAGAAATGTTCCATCATTTGCAAGATCAAGTGCTAGCATAATGGAAACAGTGCTTTAATTTGACAGCATATACAAGAAGTCATACGTTCACTATGATTTCTTCAAGTGCCCCTGTAAATCAGTGGTCTATAATCACTAATTCATTGTGTGTGCTGATTTTGGCATAATTCACAACACATGACAAGACTTAACAACATTTAAATCAAAATTAATGTAGAAAGTTACAGCAATATCTTCCAAACATAGCTGGGCTTAACAATTTGCCTAAGTTCACAATATTTTATATTTTATTTGCATACATTTCATTAAAGAAGTAATATGCTATCTGCAGGAGCACAGTGAGCATTTCATTGTATATATGAAGTAATTCTTAGAAGTTCTTCATAAAAACATATCAAATCCTCCAAGTGCTCTAGGTAAATTATAAATGTGTCATTATCTGCTTTATTTTTGAATCAGATAAGTTACATGTCTATGACTTATATGCCATGAAATTAATAAAGCTGGTAATAAAATAATGTGTTAATCAGAACCAAAAGTTCTGAATAGCTGTATTTTCACAAAACTATTAAATCTAAACTGGAACACAATTGTATCAAGAATGCTATGAAGCACTGCTGCTATCTACGCAAATTAGTATTGAAGAAATTTGGTATCTTTTTCCTTTGCATTTTGCAGTAATATTTTAGGCAGCAGCTTTAGGAACCTTACTGCTGGGATAATGATGCAGTTTATTGAACCTTCTTGGCTTTTTTTCCTTTTTGTGTATCTTTTCTCAAAGGAATACCTTTTTCTTCTGCTACGGCTCTCTAACAAAAGTTAATCTTGAAAATTTAATTTAATAAAACAAGGCATTTTTGAACACCATCATTTTTGAACACTCCTGGAAAAACATCCAGGAGACTAAATTCTAAGTAGTATTCAGAACAACTCTGCTTAAGTATAAGAAAAAACTCCAAGGAAGACTCATTTCCACTCACCCATATTTCCACTATCTCACCATGTAACCTCCTGAATACATCATAGATATAGTCTGTATATTCTATAATCCTGCATTTATCTCAGGTATAAATTAATTCTCTCCACAAAAAAATCCTAACTCTCCTGTCCAGCCGCCCTATGAATAACCTAACTTTCATTAAAAAAGGTCAAGAAAGAAAAAGCTCATATAGTGCTGGACTACAGCCAGTGTTTCTATGTCAGCAAAAATCTTTCTTAGTTCATAAAAATATTTCTTTTCTATGGTGAATATATTTAAAGCTTAGGGTTTTTTCTTATAAATGCTAATTACTTTAGCCTTTTTAGTTATCAAAGAGAAATTATTAGAGGGAAATTGCTAAGAGAAGAACTCTCAGGGAAAAAGGTAAAAGAAAGAATTTGTATACATTTTAAGGGTGAAAGCAGCAAACACAATGCCCTTTTTTTAATGTATCCTCGCAAGAGCTCTTTATGCCTCAACGTACAATTCTGTTTACTAAACCTCTCTTTAAATTGCTTAATCATTATTTCCTTCATTTGGGAAAGAAGAAAATAATTCTAGTTTTCTGTGGACATCAAAATGTGAAACATAATCATTGAGTTTAAGATGAGATACAACCTGTCAATAACTGGTTGTGGAAAGACCTTGCCTTTAATTCACTGAGTTGAAAGTCTGTTCTTTCCACTAATTAATTTTGTGCTCAATTTTACTGTAACCATGGCAAATATGACAGTTGAGAGATAAAAAAGCAAAACAGGATTAGATATAAAGTGTATAGCATAAAAAGGAAAAAAAGGCAACTTCCAAATAAAGGACCAATAAATTAGACAAAGCAGAATGGTTTTATTGCATACTCAACCTTTGAGGCAATATAAGTGCTATGCACTTGTTTGACAAATATGTGTTTTATTTAAAGTCGTAAAAACAATAACAGTGACATTTCCCTACATCTGTACTGCATGGCTTACCACACTATCCATGACTAACCATTTTAAACTAACTTCTGTAAACAAAATATCTTCTCTGAACAGGATAAAAAAATCAGTTCAGTTTTTAAGTGAAATAATTCTTAAAACCAATTGCATTTGCCATGGTAATAGCAAAGACTCAAGAAATATGTATTTTATACTTGTTTTGCATAGACAACCTGCCTCCAGAAAGGCACACAGTGAGAAAATTAAATGTCTATAGGAAGACAATACCAAGGCCAGATTCTTATTCTACCAGCATTTACACATTGCCATGAAGTTTGCATGCTGACACTATTAATTAAGCTTGGCTGCCTCCTTTTCGATCTTCTTTTTTTTAGGCAAGTAATTGGGAAATTTTATTACAGTGAAAAATTCCTGGCCATACCCAGCTCCCAGGTAGAGACAAGCAATCTCATCACACCCCAGTTTCAGAAGGGAACAAAAATCTAGCACATTTTGCTCTTGAGCCATTACACAGAGTTTAAATGGGTACCCACCCAGTATGGATAATCAGGGGACCAGCATGACCAGGGGTGCTAGAGAGCTCACATGCTCCAGAGAATAAATACTGTCTACAAAGCTGCTGGTCCCCTTCTAACTAGAGATTCCCTGTAGCACATCACCTGAGATTCAAAGACCTAAACATGCTTGTTGGCTTTGTCTTTATAATTGGCATGGCAGGTTGGGAAAAAGAAAAAAAGAAAGTGGAAAGAGAGAAGATTGACTGGACTTCTACTTTCAGCATCTGTCTTTGGGGCACCAAAACTATGAATGGTGACAGTGATGGTGTTGGCTCTACCCTCCAGCTAAAGAGACTTGCAGCCACCTCATGGCTTGAGGGGGCATAATAGGATGTAATGAAGCACATGCTGTGGGGCTTTATGCTTTATATTGTGGAAGAACCCCTGCAATTTTTTGTGGGAAACAGTAAGCACTTTGAGAAATTAAAGGCAGGTATAGTATATCTCCTCTGACTTTAATCTATTAACTGATACAAAAAACTGAAGGCACCTCTGATAGTAGTGAAGTTGGTAATATGGAGAATTAGAGCTTTGCCAAAGGTGTCAGTGTTTAGTTTTGGGTGACCAGCATGAAGTTATTTTGAAAACTATTGTGTTAGCTGTTGCCACAATAGACTCCTAAGCAACTACTACTTCACTGAAACTTAGGAGCACTTTACAGTCTAGAACTCTAAGCTAGAGCAATTCCACAAAGTCAAAAACATCAGTGCATGCTTAGCATAATTCCCCAGTATCCAATTCAGTGACATTCAGGACTGAGAAGCAGTCTGTATGCCCAAGATTTTTTCAGTTTCTTCCACTGATGAACCACAAGAAACTGCAATTCTAAATTATATTGACCCAATGGTGAAACCAGAATTTTACACTCACTAAGTCATGGTGCTTCTGCTCTTTCTATAAAGCTACACCCACTACTACTTTTCATTACATTCAAAACCTTTTCTTCTCTGTATCACCTCATGTGGTCAGCCTTCTGTTGATGGCTATATCCCAAAGGGGAACTGGCAGTCACCTTTCCAAGGCACAGAGCACTAGCACCACAGCCCTCACAGTATCTCAAAATGCCTCCTGTGTACACATATCATGCTCAGAGCTCTTCTCAGAAAGAAGGCAGAACTTGGCCTTTGCAACCCTAAGGGGAATTGACAAGTAGGTAAGTTCTTTTTGTAATATAAATAAAGACTTGGGAGTTGCAAAAGTTAAAATTTGAGTCATAGGTCCTACATTGACTCATTGCGTTAAGGTATTTGCCATCAAATACTGGATTTAATCATGTGAGTAAGATTCTACACATGTTCCAAACATTCTACGCAAGCTCCCACAAACCAATTTTTCAAATGCCCAAGTCTGTTACTACTACAGTAGAGCTAGAGATTACCTTTACCTTTCCACCACTTTTTCTTGACCTCTGTACTGTGCTCATGCATTCTGTACTCTGGTGAGAGCTAGAAATTCCACCAGCTCCAGTTACATTCAGATTTTCATTCCACCACATAAACCACATTCTCGGCAGCAAAAAGACCCAAGTTATATTGCTTGCAACTGCAGTAATGCCAGACAAACATTTCAATTATTTGATTAGACTTCAGAGCAATACCAGAAGATTATTATACCAATAATATGAATTTTGGTTTTAATTTATATGTAACTGATATACTGGAAGACAATTTTCAGGGAAAACAAATAGAATCATTTCATATTTAATAATGCTTACTTCTCACTTTAAATAAATAATCACTTTTAGATGGATCTCTAATAAAAATTGATTATGTTGCATTATTTTTATTCAAGGTTTCCATTAGAATAACATGGAAATTGTCAGTTGCAATGTCTAAGCCTAAGTACATCAATGAGCAGGGACAGGGGAAGTTTGAGGAAGAACCTTTAGCACAGGTGAGAAATTCCATTGGTTGTAGGGACCTGAAGAAGAGGAACCAACACCTTCTTGCTTCACCAGAGAAGAATTAAGACTGTCCCAAAAAGAAGAACTGGTAACAAAGTGAAGGAGGAGAAAAAAGTACAAATAGAAACAGGAAAATTTTTAGCAGGAATAAAAGGAAGAAAAGCAACCAAGTACCCAGAACAGTAATGAAAATCTCACCCAGTAACTGTGTGAAAATTGCAGATTAAATAGAGATGAACCAGAAAAATAGGCTTTAATCTGTCTGGTTCACTGTGAACTGGAAGTCTTTTTTTTTTTCCCCCCTTCCCCTTGCAATGTCTTTTATTTTCTTCAGCTGTTAAGGTCTCCTTCAGTGCTCTTTGGTCTAAAAAAATGAGTGTTTCCTGTCTTTCCACATAAGTAATTATTGCTGCTCTCTTCTGCAGTATTTCCAAGTTATCCTTTTTTATTTTTTTTTTTTATTTTTTTAACAACTGAGATTGCCAAAACCCCTTGGAACACAACTTCTTTGGCTTTCCCCTAAAAGACAGGATAAGCTCCTCCCCAATGACTCACACCTCTGACCTACTGTCTTGAAGAAAATGTGAAGGTGCGGCTCACTCTGGTACACACACACAAATATGTTGTTCATTTCCTTGTTGGTAAGCCCTGCCTCTCACCTTGGGGGAGTGATGGCAGAAAAGGACAGCCAAAGGATATTCAAATGGAAAAGGAGGTTGAAACCTTTCTCCCATTTTCTCTAGACTCTCTCACAGCTTTTCTCTGAAGGTTTCATTAAAAACAGAATCTAGTTCACTAATCAATTAAGAGCTTTCATCACACTATATGCCAAGTATGAATATTTCATAGAACAACAGGTTTTGACTACTTATTTATACCCTATGGTTCCTGAAGATTTTGACACAAGCAGACTAAAACATAACCCTGTAAACTTAATCCATTTTCTGTTGTACTGAAGATTAACTGTATTACATTTTAATCTCAGCAAGAAAATAGATGTAAAATTAAGACTCTGGAAAAAAGATAGGCTTAAAATATTCTTATGTTCTTATTACTGCTTTAATACGTATCATCAGGAGACTGAATCCTACTGTAGGTACCACCTTCAGCATCTCTAACCAGCCAGACCAGATTCTTCATGGATCATTTTTCTTACCTGCACAGTGGAAAGGTATTCCCCAGGCACCCTCAAAGAGCACTTGAGATATAAAGTAAGTACTTGGTAAAATTACAATAAAGTAAAATTCCTACCACAGCCCTAATGAAAAAAAGAGAAAGCAAAGGCGTGCCACTGTGAAGCCCATGTTTCACATGTTTCTCTGTGAAACTCTTCCAACTGCTTCTAAAGATGCACATGTAGCCTTTACACATAACACAGGCTGACATGCAAAAGCTTATACTATGTCAATACTGCTGAGTTTATACAAGCCTATACAGAGATAGCTTTAAATTATTAGAAGAGCTGCTAAGGTATTAAAGCTACAAAAAAAAAAAAAAAAGGTGTTCTTTTTTTTTTATTCTTTCCAAAGTCTCCCTAAATTGTAAGGAAAAAAAAAACATGCAGCTTTTATTAAGTGCTCCAAAGCCTGTGATGGATACATTAAGAAAACCAAGTAAATTTGGAGTAATTTAATTCAGATTTTGAGCTACTATTACTGAACAACTATTGGAAAAACATTACCCCTCTATAATGGACTCAATCAGGATAACAGTAGCCCATGCCTTCCAATCAAGTTATAGTAGAGGATATACTGATTCTGCAGCTCTATTTTTATGTTCCTCTATTTTATATTCCTTTTCTTTTTTCTTTTATTTTCTTTTTTTTTTGTCAGAAAACTTCATATTTTATCAATGGGTTATTACAATAATAATTATCATGAGCAGAAAAATATGTTATCAGCTATGAAAAATATGGGTTTACTGTCAGTTGGATAGTTAGGATTCTGTATAAGTCCTTGAATAAGAGCAATGGTACAGGATTTTTGATCAGCTCTTTGCAGGATTTTGCAAGTTGTAATAACTTGCACGAAAAGATCTTCATTTACACAGTTCCACTGAGGCTACCTGATTACTCTGAGTGACATATAGGGGCTATAAAGCATCTTCCTGTGCATGCCAGCTACAAACAGTTATTAGAACAAGTGATGAGCAGCTGAGCAATTTCAGCACAAGGGAAAAAAAGGGAACTAGACCGGACCCAATCTGAAATGTAAATCATTAACACAAGCACTTTCAGTAGGTGAGCCTTTCATTCTGTGACTAGCTGAATTCTGATTCCTAAAATCAACACAGCAGAACAGAAGGTGTCGTGCTAATGACTCTGTTTGCTTACGTTATAATCGCACTTATTCAATACATGATTAATGACTAAGTGTACAGTAAATCTATAAAACCCAAGGACACAAGGTACCAGGAGGTGTTCTGCTTCATTGTTCCTTTGGAGACTAATGTGCTTGGTATCAGCTTGATTGGATGGCTTCTCTCAAATCTCCAAAACAGAACAAGGTTTAACTATAATATTTTACTGTTAATTTTAGTCTAGGGAAGCTACCATTTTATCTCAACAGAACTTGAAGACTCATATCAAAATGTATTGTGGAGATTATGTGAGTATAATTATCTGTTCTCTGAAATCTTTCAAAACTTTCCATTCCTCTTGAGCTGTCATCACATATGTTGGGATCCATTTCCCTCCATTGGTAGAAATCAATCTTAGGTGACGTTAATTTATTTGTGATTTGGGTATAATCCTGGTGTTACTTATGATATATATCAAGTGTCTGAAATGAAGATTAAAATATAAATAATTATCAGTTCCTGTCTCACAATTTTAGACCTTTCAAGAAAAAACAACTCAAGCCTCCTTGTGAATTTCTGTATGTGGGTTTTCTATGCTTGCACTTAACTGCTACACAAGAAACTAAATTACATACTATCACCTAACTGTATTAAAAATAAAAATGTGAATTTTTCCAAAGATACCCATTCCTGGCACTATTTTCAGGGGGTTATAATTTCACAAGACCATCCATAGCTGCATAATGTAACTGAATAGCTTTATCATTAACAAAAGTTTGGTTTTGTTCATAGTATGATAAATATTTTAAAGCAAAGAAATGCTACCTCTACAAGAGCCATAATGCAGGAAGAGTTATCAGTGATTGTTCCCCATCAAAAAGCTGTACAATATATTAAATGGCTTCACTAGCACTCTGCAAGAAAAAAGACATTTCTAATGCAATTTTAAATCTCCATTCTGGAAACTATTAGATTTACTATTTCATGACAACAAAATATGAAATTGCTTTCTGTACCTGGCATAGTGATAATTATGTTCTCCAAGGTTTTTCTTTTAATTATTATTAGTAGGAATAATGATTCATCCCTTTCAGAGGCTTTATGCATGTACATTCCCAACAAACTTACAAATCAATATAGAATTTTCTAAAGGATAAATATTTTTCCCTTACTTATTTTAATAGAAAGTATAATTGACTAATTACTCCAATCTTGCCAGTAAAGTATTTCTTCTGCTAAAATTATATTGCATATATATGCTTTTCTAAAGTGATTGATATTGAATCAAGATTAGTAATACATTTGGTTTTCTGCAGTTTGGGATCTTGCATCTTTTACTAAACAGTAAAGAACTTAAAAGAGATTTTCTTGTTTCTTTTTTTCTTATCTTTTAGTTACAGTCATTCTGTAATGTATTCCTGATAATTAAAGGAAGACAGAAAGAATAACTCTACCTGAAAAAGGTAGTAGATCAGTTTCAGTTAGAGATGTCAAGAAATTCAGTTTCTTTTCATCTATTGATTTATTGAGACCAATTGTATTTAAATAATTGACACTGCATCTGCATATAATATGTTGTCTGATATTAACAGTAGTACCGTATAAAATAACTTAGAGAAGAAATTATTTCAAGCCATTACAATTGGCAATCATCATATTTGCAATAATAATGCAGTATTTTCAGAACATTATAAAGAAAATCTAATAGATAAGACACTTCTTAACTGTGGCAGATGTTTACAACAGGTATGCAGGCTTAATATAATGTAATCATTACACATTAGTCAGCCTAATGAACTACTTGAGCAGAGGGAATGCTTAAGTTCCTAATTCTGATCCACTGAATTACATCAAAATATTCCAAAATAAATGGTTTTAATACTATCTCTTTTTTCCCCCCTTCTTCTAAACATAAAAAGGCACACTGATAAACCCTTTGTTTTTTCATAATCACAGAAACAAGAGAGCAGAGAAGCAACTGTAGACAATGAGGAGCGTATCAGTTCCAGGAAAGACAGGAAAACCTGATTACAGGCTTTCTCTGAAAAGTATTGGGATGGATTCTCAGGTTAGGTAAATTTTTACTCTTTATTCCAATTTCCATGTGTTATGGAATGGAAAGGGAGAGAAATTAGGTATTTTTATGAACTAGATCACTGGATCCTAGGAACAGACTTCCCTGCTGAGGTATCCAGTCAGAATGGGGACATGTAAGGCAGAGTCGCACATAAACGTTCTCCCCTGGATGCCTGCTGGTTCTTCAAGATAAAGCTGGTCATGGAAGAGTGGCAGTTTTGTCTGAAGAGAATCAGCAACAAAATAGCAGAAAAATCACTCTAGTAAATCTCAATCAAGAAAACAGGGCTTACACATGACTGAGTGGTGAGACTGTCACATTAATCTCTTCTTAAATACAATTTTAGACTGAGAAGAAGTCTTAAAAGCACACTTCAGACTTAGAGATATTTTTTAAGGAATCCCAGAACACTGAATATACTATTAATTCAGAAGCATAAGAAAATGAAAAAATAATTGGAAGAATTACTTTCAAAATATGCTTGCTTCTTTAAGAAAATCTGCTTTATACTTTATGCTAGCCATATTAGTAATTACATACATAATCTGTGAACAATCAGATAGGATGGAGTTCCCCAAGACCAAGAATTAGACGTACAGTTAACAGCAGCAGCCCTCCCAGATTCAGCAATGCAAGGCATCATTATCAGAGATTATATACACAAAATTGTTCCCCGTAGCACCATAGGTAAAACTACCAGAAATTAGAAAAGATGACATCTGTGACCTCTCTGAAATACATATACAGAGAGAGACTGGAGGCTTTGGAGAAAGAATTTTCTGTGTTTAGAAGTATCCCTTCCACTACTGTATCATATATTACTGAAATTAAATGTAACACATACAATAAACTCACAGCAAATCAAAATGCTCATTAAATTTTTATTTAATAAAGTTGCACACAAAGGATATCTTTGCAAAAGTATAGCTAGTTCATAGCATGTAGATAGCTAATAAAGAAAGCATTCTATTTTAGTAGACATTCCCTATGGGAAATATTCAGACTAAGGAGTCTGGCTTTGTTTGTTATCAGCAGAATGACTTACTGAACAAATATTATTAGAAGATTGTTCACACTTCAGAATGCTTTTTCCATCACAAGACTGAATCGCCTGAATTTACACATCATAATTTGATAAAAGCAGCCTCACCTTTTACTGATACTTTTGTTGAACTGCTTATGACTTTCATCAGAAAAAGCTGTTACTTTCCTGCTCTTGCACAGAAGGAAGGTAAATTCAAAGTACAATTTTCCAGAACTATTATAAATTTTTCAGTCCCTGTCCAATCTCTTTTGTTGTTTTGATTCATTCCACCAACACCACACAAATCTGTTTCTCTGCTCAGCTCATTTTGGAATCAGTTCCTTACGGGTGAGTTAGAAGAACATGTGCAAACGCAGAGAGATATGTATAAAGTGCCCACCTGGGCCACCTCTGTGGAGACAGATCTATGTTTTTGAACATGAGGGTATCCTGGGATCAGAAAGAGGAATAAATACCTTAATGTCAAAAATCACTGAATCGCCTCTGGAGATTTGCTTGCCTTATCATTAAGTGCTTGGACACTTTGTGAGGAAAAAAAAGCAAAATATTTTTGATTTTCTTCCTTCTGAAAAACAGATATCCCCTTCACTAGGATGCTGCAGAGGAAAGACAGTATGAAAACCATTTTTCCATGTTTACATACAGCAGTTTGTCTAACCTAACCCACAAAAAGGCCAAATTGCTCTTGGAAATTACTTTCCTTTTTGAAGGCATTTTCTTTGTAATGCAGAAAGCTCTGCCATGCTGAATCCTAAACTTGAGAGGAGAGCTCCAGCAAAATGGTGAATATGTCATGAGGGATGCTGAATCCAGATATCAAAATTAAAAGTATTTTCAATTGGGAAATTTTCACATCCTTTCAGTGACTATACCATACATTCCCACCATTTTCTTCATAAAATTTGACTCTATTTCTGCACATTTGTCAATCCAAATGTTCCTACCAGTAAGTTTGAACCTTATAGTGAATTTCAATTGTATTGGCAGAGGAATGCAATCTCTTCTTAAGTTTTGTGAAAACACTGCTCAGTGGGGGTGAGGGAACCTAATTCTATTACCAGTTAAAAAATACAGCAGTTGAAATGCAACAGTCATTTATTCCATTGGCCTAGCATTAGCCAAACAATATATCCATACTTCTGGCTCAGTCACAGGACAAACCACATTTTACTTAGCCAGTGGTTGTCTCAGAAAGGACCTGATGCCTCATAAGTGTAGATGGAACAAAGAGGGGAAAATAACTGTAAGTAAGTAGGAAAACAGAGACAAAAGAATCAGAAAAAAACCCTCAGTTGTTTATAAATGCAGTGTTCACAGAACAAGTCACAAAACATCGAACATGTATTGTTTTGTATTTCAAAACAATACACCCTCCGAATATCCACAAAATCCACAAATTTGCACTCAAATTGAGTAACTGAATCTGATACTGTTTGGCAAGCAAAACACCTGTGTTTGCACTTTTGAGGATTTTCAAGTGCAGACAACTTGAAGGAAATGTTTAGTTTTCTGTATCCTGTCCACTGTACCTAATGAATATATGAATCTAACATATATATATAATATATATTGTATAGGTCATATATATCATACATGGATATGCAAATCTAGAAAGAGACACAAAAAATTCATGAGTTTTTACAAGGTACATTATGAAGGTAGTGCCAACGTGCACATAAGTAATTAGGATATTTCAAGTATATCTGGGTAAGAGAAGAGTTAAAGACTATCTGTTTAGCCATCATCTTGCATAAAACAGAATTCTACTGATTTTGTCACAGTTATGTACATTTACACCAATTGAGGACCTAGCCCTTATTTCTTTTCTGTGTGCTTTTTAGGTCAGCATTTCCCTAAGGCAATATTTAGATATCCCCTCCACCCCCTTATTTTTTAATGAATTACTGTATTTGACATGAAAGATATTAATAATGAGCTGTCTGCACTGATTTTGATCTTCTTCCAGATGCTCAGAAATTCAGCTCTGCAGTTTCAATATTTGCCAAGACCCTTTGGAAAGATATAGTTACCTTCAGACACTGACGAAATAGCGAACACCTTACTTACAATGGGATCTGTCCTAGATTATTATAAATAAAACCCCTTTGGGGAAGGAATATTCTTAATGTGATTGATTTATGACTGATAAACTGGCTTACTATAGCTTCCATACAAACATTAAAGTTAGGCTCCCTTTACATCATAGAACCATTTAGGTTGGAAAAAACCTCTAAGATCATTGACTCTAACCATTAACTGAATAGTGCCAGGTCCACCACTAAATTATGATCCAAGTACCACATCTCCATGTAAATAGATCTTTAAACATTTAAGTATCCATAACATAAACAACAACTTTATATCTGTCCACGTATCAAAGTCTGTCGCTTCTAACAGTCAAATCTCTTAGGCTTCTTGTTCATTGTACCTTTGCTAATTTCCTTTTTGGAAAAGTGAAAATGCATAAATAAATTGCCTATGAAGTTCATCATGGTTTTGTACTGACAATGTACACCATTCTTTCCACTCAAATAATCACATTAAATGCACCAGTGATCACCAATACAAATTTCAAGGTCTGTGCCTGATCCTAAGAAAAGTTCAAAATTCTTCAAAGTGTGTGTCTGGAATTGGTGAACACCCTATGAATTGTCATCCAGAGCATCATGCAAGTTTCTTTATCATTCAATCCCATATTACTGAGACTAATGGGTGCTTGATAATGTTCAATTATTTCAAAAATTTTATTGGAGAAATTCCTTTTAATTTCTTTATTTGAAAAAAAGTATAGAATTATTAGATTGGGTAGAGGGTGGGTAGGCCATCTATCCCAGCCTTTGCTCATTAAAGGCATGACCCAAAAGCTCCCTGAAGTCAATTAAAATACTTCCATTGATGTGATCCATGAAATTAGGATAAAGTTCTTGTAATAAGAATGTTAAGTAATCCAAA
The DNA here is from genome assembly GCA_013400915.1 of Pardalotus punctatus. Taxonomy (NCBI): domain Eukaryota; kingdom Metazoa; phylum Chordata; class Aves; order Passeriformes; family Pardalotidae; genus Pardalotus; species Pardalotus punctatus. Next base: position 257,320 of record VZTX01010332.1, on the reverse strand, counting down.
AATTTCCCTGCTCTTCTTAATTCACAAAAAGGTTTCTGTTACTTTTTCACAGTTTGTTTTACTTGTATGGATGGGTTGGAGAGCATTGTATTTAGAGAAATGATATTCAATGAACATAAACTCTTCTTCTGACATCATCAAGACAGCAACAATGCAACTTTCACTTCTGTAGATTTACCATGTAGATTTGCCATGACGAGCAATTTTTGTTCATCCTGTAGTGAACCATCTTAAGCCATGCAAAAGAAAAGTCATGAGATCATACTGGTAGTTTTGCTATGCTTTCCAGATCTTAGGGAAGCAAACAACATTGTATAAATAAAACAGAAATAGCCATAGACTCAAAACTGGTCCTCCTGATGTCAGAATTCAGTACTCTCTCACTAGGTTCTTTTAGATATTTCAGCCATAGAGGCTGTAATGTATAATATCAAGTTAAGTGATTTTACACAGGCTTTTCCAGCAGAGTAATACAAAATGTACTGAAAAAATAACACAAATGTAATACAGATGAGATCTGCATTACTGCCTTTCATGATATGCTCATTGCTGCAATGCTGGGCATCACAGGGAAGGTATACATGGGTTTAAGCCAGCTCAAGCGGTTTCCTTTTTTCCAAATTATTTTGCTACTTTTTTAATCTTTATACTCTATGCTGGGTTTAGACAGGTATTCACTCCCCTCATGCTGATCTGGCCATTCACTCTCTTTCACTGAAGTCAGGTATAAATATTTATACCACCAGTTCATCCTCTCAAATGTTGACAGCTACACTCAGTCCGCTTTGTGTTGAAATAAAATAAGCTTTATTTGCAAGAGCTGTGGTCAGCCACATCCTGCATTTTTCCCTGAACTCCATGGGCACACTGCTCCAGCACATCTCCACTGAGCCTTCTTCTGTTACAGGGGTCAGTCATAGCTGACTTCAGTGGAAATGAATGAAGTGAAATAGCAGTACATGTGACTACATCCAGGTGTTCAACCAATCCTAAAAATGCTCTGCTTCAAAACAGGGCAGTAGAAATTCTCTAGCCAAAAAAACCAGGAAGGAACAATCTATTCACATGTAGTTGCCTGTTCCCTGATCAAAATTCAATCTGTTGCCCTTTCAGTTACCAAATGCCTCTACTACTCTTCTCCCTCAGTTTGCACAGTGATGAACATTGTTGCTAGCTAGACATTTCCTAGGCACATTTAGGCATGGCAAGCCTGTGTAATTTTGGAGGAAACATGATTTTAAACCTTGGGCCCTAGGTTCTGAAAGCAGAACTTCCCTACTATGACGTCTTGATATATTTCCTCAATTTCTTGAGGTATTTCAAGCAAAAGAACATTGTAACCACAGATGCTTCTGAAGTATGACAAGATTGTAACAAATCTTTGAAAAACAAAATGCCTGCCACAACATTCACGCTTACATCTCAGTACAGGAGATTATTTTAAGTCTTGCTCAACAACTAAAAACTATACCACCTTTCCTTCTCCCCAAATAATGACCCAAAAGGGAATTAGAATGGACATTTGCTCAGGAAAAGTAAACCTCTTGAATTTCTGCATTATGTTAGAAGCAAGGTTTTCCTGCTCACCTGCTGTGTAGCATCTTGTCACCACAGGACAGTAGTGCTGCTGTCCCAAATGCAAGCTCATTACCTGGTGCGCAAACACCAATTCACACACTGAGGTGAGGTATTTCTATTTTTTAATTCTAATTTGCACAAGGTAATGAGCTACCTGGTAACCTGCAAAAGACCAGCTGCCTGATGACCAGAATTTTACAGTGTTAATAAATTTTAACAGACAACAGCATTCACTGGTTACAAATTACATAACTTTTTTGTTAATTAGTAGTCAAACCCCTGCTTGCTAGATATCCCTCTTGCTTCTCATGGCAATTAGTCCACAAGTGCAGTTCTTACCTCCATTTGAGTCTGGGCTCTGTGCTGGGTAGGTAGTCCATGAGCTGGTGGTTGTGAACTCCCACTGCCAGAATTACCTCTCCTTCAGTTACTGCTCAGCTCCGCTAACTTCACTCCTGGTGTCTCTTGTCCTGACACCCCATACATCTTGGGATTATCTCCCCTTTTCCTTAAAACAAAAGATTACACAAGCATGTAAGATTAACAATGCAATTGATTAATTATAACTGTCTACCTTTATCTATTGATTAACAACTAAAACAGAAATTTGCTGGTTTGGTTTAAGTCTTGAAGCACTCAGATCCTGATGGGCTTGGTACCAGTGCCAACTGCCATCACAGCACTAAGGACCATCATCAGTGATAGCTGTGTGGATTGTCTGCACAGCATTTACTTCAGAAAGGCACAGACAGTACTGTTCATCCTAGAATCAATCCCTGTCTCCACTGGACTGTCTGCAGTAAATTTCCTTCAGTTTGCCTTTTATGGCAAGTATTGCACAGCACTCTCAAAAAAAAAAAAAACCCAAAAAAAAAAAACCTGGTAGAGCCCATATTTCAAAAATGCAATGAAAGTAAGTGGAATAAGTTTAATAATTAATAAACACCTTAAAATTCTGAAATTAAGTGTGTAAAGAAGGGATGCTTCTGCAGGCTAGTCAAAGACAGAAACTATGAAAGAGATTGCAGAAAAAACTGACATAGATTGTGATGGGGATAAATCTTCCTAAAGGAAGTAAACTCTGCAAAGTAGCAAAGTACTTCCTTCAAGGTATATGACATTGCAACAACTCTGTGAGCTATGCCAGCAGTAAGACACCACTAGTTAAGTAAAAATTATTTCCGGGACCCTGATGGCATGTATGCTGTAAGTCCTACATCTCAGTTCAGAGAACTGATACACATTGGCAGATTGCTGAATTTGTGAAAAACCCCTCTGAAAATCCAAACACAAGGGACACTGAAAATCCTTATCAAAAATGTCTTCTGTGAGATGGAAAGTGAAGTACAATATATACACTATAAGAAAATTGTACTCAAATTTATTTTATTCAATTTTATTAAAAAAGAAGTTATATTGGACTGTATCTTCTAAAATATTTTACCTGAACCTTCATATTTAATCTGGCTCTACTTAAAAGCATCATGTTTTAGATCCTGGATAAGAGATAGGCATTACTGGATAAGGTTTAATCAACTGATGGTGAGCCTCAAATAATATGACAGTGAATACTTTACCAAAGAGGTGTTCAGCAACTCTGCTGAACCAAGGGAGAATACAGCACATTCAAAAATCCATTAGTTTACCTGAAAGATACATCACAAATGCTGTGTTACCTTTTTTGGTCAAAAGTTTACATGTCTGCAAATCTGTATATTCAAAACTGTCTTTTCTATGAGCAGTTTCTCCCTTATATTTTTGCAATTATGCATTCATGCAAAGTCCTTTTTTTATTTGACTGTTTCATAAATAAAGATATATATTCAGAAATTATACATACTTATGTCCATTCAAACTGAGAGGTAATATATGCTTTAAAAACCACTTCTACTAATGTTTCACTCCAAGGACTATGCAGGAACCCACCCTTAAAGCATTCACTAAGTTAATCACTTATGTCTGATTTTAGTGCACGTATCATAAATGCTGAAAAGATCAGTGATTTAGCTGTTCATTTTGTGACACCAAAAACCTGGATGTGAAAGGAAATACTTTGAGATAACTGATCTTTATGGGAATTAAGCCTGTACAAAGCTGATGCAGAGATGAAGAGTCAGCACCAGTATTTTAAATTAGACTCAAATAAATGCACATCCTACATTTTCTCTTCTCCTCACCCTTCTGACCAGTGAGGGCTGTTATGAACTCCCAGTTTCTGAAGCCAACATCTGTGGATCCCTATCCTACATAGTATATTAAGCGCCAAGTGAGGCCCAGGGTACACAGACAATTCTCACACTGATAAAGGAAGATGGGATGAAGCATATCTTAAGAATGAGTCTGCAATTCATTTTAGATACAACAACATGTATCAATCTAAAGAAATTGGCTTAAGTGTCACTGTGTCCTCTATGGCCAATATTTATCTCCTTAATTCCAAACATTTATTTTCTCAGCAATTTCCCAATTGTTTCCTAAGTAAAAAGGCCCTTCATACTTTATGTTCAGTTGTAAAAGCTGGACCTTGGATTTAAATGATGAACAAACTGCAGAAGGATGTCTGTCTACTGGTAAGTACTTGTTTGTGTACAGGCATGCTGCCCTATTAGTACTTTTTAAAGTAACTCCTCCAAAAATCTGAAATTTCTGACAATGCACTCTTTTTCTCACTTAGCCACAGACAAGTTGTTCCTACCTTTGCTTGGTGGGTCTAAAGTAATGATCAAATATATCAAGAAATGGTGTCTTCCTTCTCATCTAAAATACAAACAATTCTTGTTTGGCACTTTTTAATTCCTCTACTTAGATTACTCTACTAGCCAGGCAAGCATGACTAGTGGTCATGCACAAAACTTGTGTGTATGTCATTACTACCGAAGGCACAATGTACAAAAGACTTTCAAGTATGTGTATATGTAAAGAAAGCAAGAAAACAAATTAATTAGTGTAATCCAGGTTAAGTCCTGATTCTAGAAAGTATTTGTAAAAGTACCCCACTCATATTTCTAAAATATATCCCATTTTTCTTTGAAAAGCAAATATAAAGTTAATAGTGTCATTTTAATCAGATGCACTGACTGAGTCCAGGAGTCATCATAAAAGAGAACCTTTATACTTCGTACATCAGGTAAAGTAGATAGAATTCTCAGATGAACTGAAGAGGTTAACCAGGAGACAGAGCTAACTATCTGTCAGCCTCAGTTATTTTCTTGTATGTATTGGTCTGTGATTCTATTAAAATTAGTTATGTTTATTATTCACAGATTTCTTAAAAATAACAAGAAAAAATACATGAAATAAGTATCCCTGAAAATGAGCTGACAGTAATATAATCAGTTACAAAGCAACTAGAAAAATTGTGTTGCCTTCTACATGGCACATGTCAAAGCTATCTCACACTTAGCAGTAACATCATCACTTTAATAAATCACTAGGTTTGTAAGCAATCTATGGATCTCATTCATCATTTTCTCACTAGTCCTTTGAAATTAGAAATGCCATGAGGAGTAAATACTGAAGAATGTCAGGGATACCATGGATTAACTTTGAAATATAAAATATTTTCAAAAAAGGTTGGCAAAGGGATAGACATTAAAATGTGGTCACATTTCAATGCAAATCCTCACCATTTTTTTCTTCCTATTCAGGCCTAACTCATGCTAGGGGCAACATCCTGAAATATCATAGGGTTAACTGCAAGTTTAAGTTCTCTTTCATAAATTAAAAACTTTACATCTTGCTCCCCATGAAGCAAGGAAATTTTAAATTATGAGGGTTGATTTTCAACAGAATTATGTATACAATGTTAGAAATGTTAAACACCTCAATTAAAGTCTGCTTTTTCCCTTTGCAGACACAAGGAACGATTCTTCCTGCTCCAAATTTTAATCCTATAATGGATGCCCAGTTGCTAGGAGGAGCCCTACAGGGAATTAGTGAGTATCTTCACCAATTCTAACATCAGTCTCCTCTTTTTCAGAAAGCTCTCATAAAACAACAAGCATTAGGAAAAATAAAAACTCATAAAATTCAGTGTCAGCACCTATCTGTTGGTTCTTCAAGGAATCACAATAAGGCACACTGATGATGTCAAAATAAATCATTTGCATTTACAGGAAATGAGAGTTGATCAAGATTAATCTAAAATCTCTACCAACACTTACAGTAATGAACAGTTCATTGAGAAAACAAGAAAATGAAAACAGAATTCTGTGTTACATCACTAGAGTGAGGGCCAAGAAATGAAAGGATTTTAGTTGTAACTTCAACAATTAACTGCTACCAACGTCTGCTAAGTCTCCTAATCAGTCGTCAAGAAATACAAATAAATGGAGTAGGAAGTTTAAAGAATTTATTATCTTTGCAATTTTTTCTTTTGGCGTTTGTTCCAAAACCCTCTGGGTTCACAAAAGCATTTTTCTCTCTTCAGATTTATGTATTTTCCTGTTGAACCTTGTTGGTATTGCTGAGAGTCAAAATATTGATCTATTTTTTTACTATCTGAAATGTTTTCCTCACTTTAAAACTGTTTTCTGTATCAGAGCTTTTATACCCCTTGGGCTTTTCACAAGGTTGTACAGCACCAAATCTTGCATTCTGTTTTCAGTTTCTTTAATGAAAATGTGAGGACTCTGACTTAATGTCAAATGAACCACAATGAGCATTATTGATCAAAGGGAATATGAAGTATCTTTATGACTAAGTTGGCTACAGATGAAAAGTTTTAAACATCTTCCTACACTTCAACCAGTACTTTTCAAGTCATTTTGCTAACATGAAAATATAGAGATGATATTCTTCACTTAATACTCTAAGTACAAGCACATTAACCTTGATTTTAATCTTCCTATCAAAGTACATGGAACCAAGTTCTAATTTAAAGAACAATTGACAAAATAAACAGTTCAGCTTCAGAGGAGGTGAAGTCACCATATCCTTTGCAGGCACTGACACCCTGACCCTGAGTCCTGCACATGGCACTCATTCTTATGAGGATGTTCAGTCACATACGTTGTCCCACTGATACCAGTGAATAAAATTTTATATTTATGTTTTATAATATTTCCTGGATCTGGATCCTTCTTAGTTTTTACTATAGAGACTATGTAACTGTAATGATTCCTAATGATAACTATTTTCTGAAAAGTAAAAAGAAACCATTATGCACAGTATCCCAACCCTTAGGATGCAAAAACCATTTTAAAATTCTAAAATAACTTTCTGAATATGCTAATAATATTATTTTGCATAAGCAATAATACTGATTCATTACAGAAGTTTAGTAGTATGTTCTAACTATCAAGCAAATCATCATATATTACCTTCAATAAAATGCCCTTGGAAATGGGGTAAAATACTATTTTTTAAAACTTCATAACTTATTTTATACAGTTCCTCTGAAATGATAACTTTGAGTTTTTCAACAAATGGTCTGACAGCAATTTGTCATCCCCATTAAAAGAGATCCCCAATTCTCAAATGACAATTTGTCAATATCAACAGAGCACACAAGCATGACTTCCAAGGCTTAGACACAAATCCTGCTACTGGGCCTAGTTCTGAATAAATTAAAGCCCTTACCTGTCTTATTGATGCTTTCAAATCCATTGAGCTTGTGAGAGGTGATGATGCAGCTGGTAATAACAGCCTGCTTCACTTTTCGATGGTATTACACCAGCAAGTGCAAGATACGTAAGTACAGTAAATATAACTGATGTTGGTAAATACTAGTAGGATATTAGTCTCTTGATCAAGTTTTTCAATAAATTAGTATAATGTTCTTAAACAAAACATGAACAATCACAAATGCAAGTAAATAACACCACTTTGTTAATTTAGAGTCTGTGTCATTTCCTTTCAGGTTGTGAAAAAGACGTGTTGATTGATATCCTAACTCAGCGTTGCAACTCGCAGAGGCTCATGATTGCCAAGGCCTACAGAGACATGTATGGCAGGGTAGGACAGAAGCCCTTTGTACTTTCATTACCTCTTTCTCTCCTGTCTGCTGTGCAGCTGTCAGCCCTTCTCACAGGTCAATCATTGGAACCAAAAGCCTGTCAGACAGCTGGCTGGCACCAACAGGATGGCACACAACTTTGCTCGTTGGCTATTGATACCTCTGACAGTATCAGATTGTCATTTCTACAGCAGAAGTATGTCTGCCACACAGAGTTACAAAAGAACATGGAAAGCTCCTTCTTCTACAGTCCATGCTTCTCTATTGACCAACCTAAAATTTCTGAATGGACATATTTCTTCCTTTACGTGCTTTTGGGGGGTTCTGAAATATATTTTTCAAGTTTTTGGAATAAATAAGAAAACAGTATTGTAACCGAAGAAAAACACCACACAAAGAGTTACAGGCTCTTTATCTTACTCACATAATGATTAATGTTCACATCTCAAGGAATGACATTCTCACACCTTGTTCCATGTAATTCCATCCATATACGAGGCACAATACTCACCTGAGCTGCATAATGTTAAATTTATGAATCTTTGACAGGTATTTAAAAAATGTTAAGACATAAAAAGTTACTTTTTTAAAAAAATGTATTTTATCCATACTTACTATATATAACAATGTAATTTTTGTTTTAAGAGTTCTTAAACATACACAGAGATAGATATTCTATTTCCAAATCTGCTATTCTAACGAACTAACTTTGGGAAAGTTGCAATGCCTGCACTTTCCTCAGTTACTACAGCTATATAAGGACAAAAATAATAGCAACACCTTTTGCAAAATTCCTGTGAAAGTGATGAAAAATGCAGTGTGAAACTAGATACTATTGGATTAAATTGACTAGACATGCCCTTCCCTTGAAAGAAGCCAGATAAACACTTAAAATCCAGTTTTCTTCATTTCCTGAAGCCCGTAAAACTAAGGGCTCACTGGAAAATTCCTTGAAGGTCAATATCTGCTTGCCATTGAATTGATCAGCATAAGTGAGAACAATGAATTTGCATAAATGCTACCACAGAGCCATCTCTCCTAATTAGGGTTAACTAGAAATGGTTCATTCAAAAACTCCACATTATGTGGCGCTCTTACACCACCAGTTCATTAAACAGCAGAACAGTGAATTTTTTTTTCTTTGGGTGGCAAAGAGGTTTTCTAGAGACAACCTTTGTGGCAACTCTATAGCAAGATACCACAAAAATGTTGACTCCTAAATAAGCTCAAACACCCACTTACTGTCCTCTAACTGGAGGAAAAAGAGCTGGATTTAAACAGAGTAATGGGCTGATTTTTGGTTGTTACCCCATCTCCAGGAGATCAATGACTTTATTTAGACTGTTAGAAAAAATCAAACACACAATACTTGTTATATTTTTAGATGTAGCCTTGAATGGATAAGTATGTTTTAAACAGACCATAAAAGAACAATAACTGAATCACAGTTATCCACCTTCCAAAGACTGTGACAATGATTGAAATCAGTGCACCTAAATTATTAAAAATGTTTTTTCAGTTATGAGGCATTTATTACGTTACCATAATACACACAAACCACCCAAGTTCAGTGTTTATCCATGCAATATTCCTCAGTGAGTTTTAATTTTACTTATAGAAAACTAAAGTATGTCAAGCTACCCAAAGGTGCCTGTGATGTAAAGCACCCAAGACCATTCTTCATCACGGGACAGTCCTTCTCTACTCCATCCACAGCAGCTGGCTGGTTTGTTTTAACCTTTTCTCTAGAGTGTATCAACTGGACCTATCACTCTAACAAGGGAAAATATTTTAAAGCTCCATGTCATGTTTTTGTCTTTAATTTCTACTCTCTGATACATGAGGATGATCTAGAGATAACACAATATCACAAATAAAGAATTGGCAAATGTCCTTCAGGAATGGAGTAATTTCATATTCACTGAGAACAATTATTGACTTGCTCATCACTGACCTAGTTAGTTGTTTTTTTCAAATCAAAAATAAAAATTTAACAAATCAATAAATCCCTATGAAAATACATCACCTTTAAATTCATACCTCTTTCAGCCATATGAGTCAACCTGTAGTGATATAAAGCCAGTGGACACAGACCTAAAGATCTAGAAGAAAGAAAAAAGCCAAAGAAAACCTCAGATGTCCTTCTTAAGAATTTCAGTCTCTAAATCTATGAATAATAATAGAAAGGACAGGCAAGCAAACTGTTTTCATATTCCAGCAATGGGCTACAGAATATTCTAAAACTCATGGAACATACTGCAATACACCCACAATTTTAATTCAAATTAATTCATTAAGCTCTGGGTATACTTCACAGTGCAAGATACATCATGATACTCTTGACAGTTTCCAAAAAAAACCCCACCAAGAATGTGATGTATCTTGCCTTGAATTACTGCAGTTTGTGCTTTGAAAGATAATTTAGCACACATAGCATTTCCCTGGCTGTAATTTGTCCTACTGGTTATATTGCATTGAGCAAATGTGCCATTTGGCAGTCCCACTTTATGAGTGGTAAACACTGCAGGACAGAGAAGACACATAGCAGTTTTGACCTTGTCAGTTCAATTTATGGTAAACCTGTTGGTCCAATCCTCTTCCCTCTATTTCACTTCAGTCTGCTCAATATGGTAACCACTATGACCATTTGTTAGACGAATGTAAACTGTTACACATTAGAAGGAAATATAAAAAAAGAAACGAGCTGAACTATCTGCATGATTCAGACATGCAGAGAAGCTTTAAGATTCCTTCTTACAATTAGCCTTCAAGGATTTCTTATAGCAAAGATGATTAGGAAATTAAAATAATGACAACTTAGAGTTGTCTTTTCTTATTTTCAGTACTTCACTTCCCTTAGTTCTGATTGCAGGAGTAATTTTTAAGTAATTTCCATTTGTATTATTAATCCATTTTCCCACAGGCATGTTGTCAGAAGTAAAATGTCTTAATGAATTAATTTCTACTTCATATGTGATTTAGTGGTTGTCAAATGAATCTAATGTGCATTCACTGAAGACTGTGTATGTTTCTTCATCATAAATTTAATTTTTAATGTGCATATGTCATCCTTCATTACTACTCTGGCTATTAAGTTAATTACATTCAGAAATGTATCAAAAATCTAAGCACAGGCCTGAGAAAATACAGCTCTGAAAACATAATAGTTTATATCATGGGAACTGTTTTTGGCATGCCTTTCAATTCAAACATAGACCAGAACATATCTGACAGGTGTCTAGTGCTGCACAGAAAATATCTTTTAAAAAAAAAAGGCCTGCACAAGTGTCCTCATCCTCAATCAGAAACATCAACAGTAAACTAACAAGCTTCTTTTGGCATTTGTAGTGTTTTGAAGGATGCTACAGGGAATGGGGAGAATGGGGAGGAAACTCTGATCCATTACTCAGCTACCTGGCAAGGAAGAACTGAAAAACAGGGGGAAAGGGGGGTTTCTTATTATTAATCCAGCAGCTATCAAAAGCAGTGAATTCAGTTTGAATGTACAATATACCTGAATTGAAGCACATAACCTTCCAGCAATCCAAAGCCAATATTTTTAAGTACTAGGAGCAATACAGATGATTTTTTAAATTATTCACATAGTAACACTGAAAAAAGCACAAGACATCACCTGTTCTATGAGATTCACCTTCCAAAAATGTTTACCTCTCTCAGATTCACACAGAGAATACTTTAAGGGAAGCTGCAGAAGCTCTCTTGTGATACTTAGTTTTCCAAGTCTTTAAGAGTTGTACTTAAACACCTGCATTTTCTTCCCTGTTCTAATGAACTGAAAACCAACAATCCATTGTGGTCTACTGACTCGTGTACCTATTCTCATCTTGCCCATACTAGTAGAACGAGCAGGTACTATTTAAAAGAATCCTTTTTTACTTAACCTTAGCCAGAACTAATCTTTGACAGTTCGTCCATAATCACTTACAGAGAAAACCACTAACATTTTTTCACAGTCTTAATAAAGTGTGATTATTGAGATAATCCTGTCTGAGCATGTTCTTTTTCTTTTCAAGGATCTGATAACAGACCTAAAAGAGAATCTCTCTCATCATTTCAAAGAAGTTATGGTTGGCTTGATGTATCCACCTGCCTCCTATGATGCCCACGAGCTTTGGCATGCCTTGAAGGTAACTTCCACATTTCTCAATTGCTTAGAGTTTCAGTCACTAATTAGAGCACTGAACATACATTAAATTTTTTTTCTTTTAACATTTGACTGGTTGATAAACTACTGAACGTTAGTACACTGGAGTAGTGTACTATCACATAGTCCACTAGTCATCAGAAATAGTGCTATTTCAAGTTTATTCATTGGTATGCTAAAACCAGCATAAATAATATCCTTGCCACATAGCAAATACAACCCATTTAACACCCATGGTAAACTCAGCAAATGAAGAAATATTTATAAAGGGAAATGTAAGGTACTGTTTATGCAAGCATTTATGTATGGTACAAATCAAATTTATTTCCACAGCCAGTGCCATGTACTAAGACTCCACCTCTCAAAAGACCAATACTTCAAAGAACATGTCTTTGCATGAGCACTTACGAATTACTGTGACAAAGCAACGATCACTCCACTGAAACAGAACTGATTTCCCATTTCGAAGAAAATATTTTCTTTTCTTCCCAGGATCTGCGACTGCAATCCTTACACAACTGAAGACTTCAAACAAAAACATTTTTTCAAATATCCATTAAATGGTGAAATTCATTCCTACAGGGCATTGTGGAGACCAAAAGCACAAATCAGTTCATTAAGGTCTTCAATAAATTCCTTGAAAACACACTGACTGTTGACTATTGAAAATAATAATCCTTCTGAGGAAATTCCTGAATTGCCAACTCCTGAAAGATAGGAAGGCATATCAGAGTTCAACACCGTTTTCCTTTTCTTTCCATGAATATTTGCTACTGTCTGCTGTCACAAGCAAGACACAGTGGTCTCGGGTTAGAAACAAATTTTCTAGGTGAAAAGCACTCTGAATAAATGCCTCCCCCAAAGCAAAGGTTTCCAACACCCCCTCCCTCCACCACAACAGAATTTCTTGGATGAAAGTGGAAACAAACTATTTATTTAACAAAATACGCAGGGTGCCCTGTAAGGCACAAGGGAAGGGGAAAGGGGAAAAGGAATTATTAAACCTGAGTAAACAGCTGATGAACTTTAATGTCCTTTTCCTCAGGCGTAGCTTCCCCTCTCCCCGGGTTGGAGGGGGGGTGGAGTTGCTCCAGTGGCTCCCTGGAGGATCCTTGTCTACTGCCCTCCGGGGGGCTTCTCAGGCGAGAAAGCAAGTCGAGGAAAACAAAAGTCCAGGGAACGAGATGATGAAGCAGTCCCAGGGAAAAATCTAGCAGTGGCCACAGCAGCAGCAGCAGGCAGAGAGGAATGTCCCCTCCTCCCCCTCACTCCTCGGCCGAGAAGCCTGGGGGAGAGTTTCAAACAACCGCGCCCGGCAGAGCTGCTCCCGCCGGCTGGATGCAGTTAAAGCTACAGGACCACATTTCTGGGCATACACACAAACAATAGGGAATACAGAATTATCGTAACATCACCCCAAGACACACAGATTACATGACTTTGGGCAAGATGATCTATGTGGCCAATTTTGAGAATTGCCCCTGCCCAAAAAAGAGAAGTTTTTTCCTGTTCTTGAGACACTTAAATCAATGTAGCTTTTTAGAGCTACTGATATGTCTTTATTACAGTTGCCATTAAAAGGATTGTAAAATATCATTGCTAACAAAGGAATCATGTATTTTATTAATAATATTGACAAGACTGCCAAAGTTTATTTTTTCTTAAATGTGGATCAAAGTTGAACTTTCTTTTAGTATTCTATCTTGATCTGGATTTTTATGGCCAAGTTAAAAAAAAAAACCAAACAGGCCATGTGCATCTATGGGCGCTAATGTTCTTCCATTATCCCAAATGCAGAATACTCACCAACACTATATAAGTGTGTATCAAAAGCAGCATATGCATCACATCTTATGTCAATTGAAGTTTATAAAATTAATTAAAATCCTGTAGGAAAATACAGTGAATTGCAGCACTGCATGTATGGCCATGATGCTTTCCTTTAATACCAAGTTCTATCCTTGATATTACAGACTCTATCATTCCTAAATAAATTAAAAATAAAAATTTTAAAAAAAAAAGAAGATAGAAGACCAACATAATAGCTGTGCTCATGTCTGCTTCAGAATTCCTGAACACTTGCTAGTGATGTATGCTCAATCTTTGCATTTGATTTCTTTCAGCACACCATAATTCTTACTAAACCTCTAAAATCATTCCCATTATGTTTGTCAACACTAGTGTTGTTTCATTCCACACTTGCTAATATACATGCTGAAATTCAGATTAAGGAGAAACATATTTGAAATACACGGTTTTACTACTAAAGTAATTTAAATGCGTAGACTATGCAAAAGTACACTCTGTAGAGACTGCTATTATTTTGTTAGTTCTGATGTCCTTATCAGAAATTACTTTCCTCTAAAAATTGTGGTTTCTACTGCACAACATCTTTTCATATTTACTTCTTTCCATATAGGGAGTAGACACAGAAGAAAACTGCCTAATTGACATATTAGCCTCAAGATCAAATATGGAGATCTTCCAGATGAAAGAAGCCTACCTAATGCGTAAGGTTTTTTAACAAGTGCACAGTAGCAGTTGTACCATGTGTGTTCTGGAGGTATTAGCACACGTGAAGGAACAGAACTACAAAAATGACTCCTCAATACCGACTGCTTCCCTTCCCCATCCTCTCCCGTAACTACATACAAGAGGCTAAAGCAATTGGGTGGGTGGGCAGGCGAGCAGGGGCAGCGGCTGCGGCCCCCAGCCAGGGCCAGACTGACGTGCCAGTCCCACGGCCAGGCCCTGATGTAGAACCTGCCCAGGTTACAGTGCAACAGACACCACAGTAAATGGGCAAGTATTTGAAGCCTATTTATCCTTTATTGGATAATCTTCATTTATACTATTCTGAGCATGTTCATTTGTGTTTAGATTATATGTTTTTGGTTTAACCTAGAATATAATACTGATCTTCAACAAGATATTGATTCTGAGACTTCAGGTCACTTCAGAGATACACTCATGAACCTTGCTCAGGTACTGTAAAAACAACTAGTATGACTTACACTTCTAAAAGATTCATAATGACTTTCAACAGTATTTAATAACTTTTACATTTTAAGGTGATTGTAATTAAACCTAGTTCAATTGGGCTGCACTTTTGAACATGAGACAGGAGGAAAGCAGGTAAGGAAGAGAAACTGAATTCCTTCATCTACTCAGACTTTGGCTATCAGCTGGAGGCAAAGGTAAACAGATTAAAGTCTTTATAAAGTATTTGAGTATTATAAAGTATTTAATTCATAAAATTCAGCTGCTGACCCTTGGCTCCATCTGTCTCATCACAATAGGAGTCTACTTGCATATACAAATGAGATTGTCATATTTAAAACGTGTTTTCTCTGTTATCAGAACATATCATAATCCAGTCAAAACATTATGTGAAAATAGACATATATTCATATTTGACTAAGAAATAAAGAATTAAATAGTTCTCTGCTTAAAATACGATGCTCTTTGTACTATTGCATATGCTAAATCACAACATGCTTGCACAGAGGCAGTGTCACTTTTACACATCAACTTTTATTACAGTTTTACCAGTCTGTAGTTTATACAACAAAGTGGTCATCCTTGTCGGATCATAAGCTCCTATTCTCTTTGTACTCACCGTGCTCATTACCTTTAAAATCTTCTGTAAACCAGAGTAACAAATAATGACAAAAGGACCACCAGGAATTAACAGCATATATAGGGTATATCGGTATTTTTACATAAATACATGTCTGGGGGAAAAAATTTTACAAACATTTGAATTAGCAGCAGGCGTCACTGAGATACAGAGGGCAGAAGTTTCAAAAGTAGAAGCCGTAAACTAGAAATATTTTTTTTTCATGTTAGATGTTTTTTCCCTAATAATGAAAATTCTTCATTGCTTAAAAATGAAGAGCTAGAGGTTAAGCAATCTCACTTCTCATCTTTATTAAAACCAAGGGACATATTTTACCCACCAAATTAACCTGATTTAAAATAATCTCAGACTATAGATTACTAGTCCTTATTTTCTTAAGCCCCAAATATCTATAAAGAGGCCTGAAATGAGCAACTTCTTAGCTAAGATCTGCTGTTTCTCTCAAGACAGGGGAGAGTTGCAGGAAATTTCACCTTTACTCAGTTAAACTGTACACTTCTGAAGACTGTTAGTTGAATCACCCATGCTTGAATATGATCTTATACTAAAACTCAGTGATATTTCATTAAAACATACCCTTTCTAGTTCTGTAACCATGCAACATTTCCAATGCATCCTTTAATGCTTTTTTGCAGAAACCCTTTGCTTTGATTTCTATTAAGTCTTGGTATTGATGACACACATCAGGCTACTGAGAGAAGTAAACATGCTTCACATATACAGAGCAAAGTGTTCAATTGCTATAGGATTGTATTTATCGTTTTCACATCCAGCCAGAAGCAGATTAGAAGTTATACGTTATAGTCCCTCTTAAAGAAACTAACAGAGTTAAGAGTTTAAAATTCAAGCTAATTAATATTCTAGTCTGAGACAAACAGATTTTATTCTATTGTCTTTTTGGGTATTCTCTTTCTTTGGATACTAATTGAAATATGATAATTTCTACAATTTAAAACATAATTATATAACTGTTACTAGAGAAAGTGGGAATTTGATTCATGTAGAGTATTATTATTTTATTGTTCACTTGCCTATCTTTATTTCCTTTGTTTTCTTGTGTATGTAACTTCCCGCAGTCATTCCATCATAATTTACTTCAAATAATTTGTTACTACTAGAAATTTCATTGTGTGACATTCTCACCATTTAATTAGAATGTAAATTAACATTTCTAACAAAAAAGAACTACAAATAAGTCATTCTACAAGCTGACAGCCAATACCTAAGTTTAATCCTCCCCTTCACATTTAAGGTAACATGACTGTAAATTTTAAACTAAATTGCTTCAAACACATACTATTAAGGCAGTAATTACATGAGCTTGAGATTCTTAAGAGTTCTGCAACCAAGATTCATTTGTATCCTTACAAGATGACTGTGGTTAAAAAAGCAATTCCAAAAGTAGTATGCTTGTCTCTTTTTCTGACAATATAATTCAGATCAGAGTGTGTTTACTAGAGAATTTAGCTTGTTTTGTGTAACTGAAAGGCTATTAAATGTATGGGAAAATTAGATGTATTCTTTTGCAGTTTGTGTATCAAAGTTGTCAAACAATTTCCTAGTCTTGGATCTTAATTTTAGACAATGATTATGAGCAAGAAAAATTTCCATTATTTGATGAGCTGGCTCCTATGGTTTGTGCAGGAGGAAAAAAACATTGAGAAAAGATTTTTCTGGTCATACATATATTGATAAGAACTAACCAGTGAATGGTAAATGTTACTCTTATCCTTGTTTTTCCCTCAGAAATACATATTAGAATAAGCAATATAACATCCATAATTCTGAAAGTGATGGTGGGATTGTGGTGGTCAGGAAAAAGCTTATCTAAAATAGGAGTAAAAATGGGATAGGTTTACCCACTTCCCCTGCTCTTTCCTTTCACAAGACTGTTTGTCATTCCAGAGTACCTCTTATTAAAGAAAATTAAGACATAATGTGACAGCTTGAAGATCTTTACTACATTTGCAAATTCAACCATGCAATATACGGATCCATCCTAAAAGCCTACATATGTTATCTCAAGAAATACAACACAGCTTCATATACAGAGAACTTTATATTACTACAGTGGTTTTTGAAGAAAATGTATCTCTTTTTTCCCCTCAGGGAACAAGGATGGAAGGATATGCAGACCCTTCCACAGCTGCTCAGGATGCAATGGTAAATATGCTCAGATGTGAACTTCTCAAACATTAAAAAAACCTAAAAAACAAAGGCTGAAAAGTGATTTAGTAATTATTTTAAAGATTTTGCTCTTTCTTTTTCCTTTTTCTGATATATTAGATTCTATGGGAAGCATGTCAGCAGAAGACAGGCGAACACAAAAATATGCTGCAAATGATTCTCTGCAACAGGAGTCACCAGCAGTTGTGGATGGGTAATCCAGCAGTTCAGCTGTTTGAACAGAGTGGAAAGGAAAAATATGACTCCTTAATAAAGCCATTCTTTGCATACCAAAATGGTCAGTGTCCAGCAGGACATTGGCCTGAAACCTAAGTGTGAACTGTTGGAGCTCTCAGATTCCCACTGATGATAATGGGAATTTGGAAGTAATGCAAACTGAACTTTGCCCAATGAATACTGACAGCTGTAGACAGAACAGACAGACATCAGAATGCCTAATAACACAGGGAAGAATGCATGACCAAAGAAAGGCAAATGCTACAGCTGCACTGAGTTTATGTGACACAACACGATGAGGGAGATTTTTCTTAACTATTTTATTCATTTTTCCTAAGCAACTCTTATGAGAGAAAACACCTTGGGAGAACTGGATGGAGTATTTTCAACAAATGTTTGTATGTGAAAACACATACAAGCTTTTCCTCAGAAATTTCAAGGAAGTTTTTGATGGGAGCACTTCAGTGTTCACATCGACTCTCCTGCAATGAACAAAACCACAGAAACATAAGCACCACTTTTATTTAAAACAGAAAATCAGACATAGCTACAGATTGCAAGAAATTTATGCAAGCTCATCCAAACGTTCCATTGTAGAAAATAAACCTATTGTATCTGTCTGGCAACAAGTTTAAGTTTCTGCCCTGCCGTGGAAAAAGATTCTGTCTGCTGACAAGTCTATCACTGTGCAGCCAGCTGTATTTCTTAAGTCAACTTCCAACAGTAGCTAAGAACTACTTTGCTGTCACAAATCAACAGATTCATTCAGCTAGTGATGATAGGATTAACACACCTGCTTTATGTTCTGCTCTCTTCCTGAGATTTGAGGGCTCTGCCTGTACTGTAGTCCTCCCTAAGTTTTGCAGTAAGCAATGAGCTAAAAAAATTTTCCTCCTTCCCTAAAGGAGAAAGCACACCCTGTATATTTTCATGTCTGGATACCTGCATCACGCAGCAACTGTGCATGTCATGCAAGCCATGGCTTCTGGTCACAATCCGTGAATGTCACCAGCTTTAGCCAAGCTGAGCAAGGAAGTTGTCTTACTAACATGACATTCTTACACATTTCATGAGCAGATGTTGCTAGAGATGTGACATGCTTTCACTTTATACTATAGACTGAAGAACCCAGGGGGAGAATGTCCTGAAAGCCAGGTTTCAGTCTACTCATTCAGATTGCCTGACCTGGGGAATATAAGCATAATGAAACTGAGAATAATAAGGGGGAAAAATAAACTCAATAGTGATCGTAATGGGGAGAAGCAAGCAAAAAAACAAAAAAGCAAGTTGATCATTATTAACAGATAGTGAATAAATAGAATAAAACAAGATTTTTTTTTCCCCCACCAAGTTTTCCAGGAGTTCCAAAGTATCTCTGGACAAGACATAGTAGATGCCATTAATGAATGCTACGATGGATACTTTCAAGAATTGCTGGTTGCAATAGGTAATGGTAAAGATATTATTTTTACTAGCAGCAGTGTCTTAATAAATATCTAGTACGTTATCCCTTGTGCATCAAGGATATTATTATTCTGATATTTTATCCACTTTAATATCCTATATTGTGCAATTAAACTTTCAGAGATAATTAGAAAATTTTAACTACTTTCCCACGTTTGTGTAAATCTAAAACTGTATCTATGCAGCACTAGCTTCTGACCAAGCAGAACTAGTATCTAATTTCTATTTGAAAACAAATTCTGTGTGATCAATGATATCACTGATTTCCAACTGATTTTACACATATTAAATAACCAGCAAAGTTTTCAGGACTTTGGTGGGGTATAAACAAGTTTCAAGCTTTATGTACATGTGTCCTTCATTTATAGAATAAGGATAAAAATATTTCTACAAATAGAACATGTGAGTGTATTCATTGATATTTAATAGGCCCTTTGATACAACAGCAATGAGGACCCACTCAAAACAAATACCAAACTTCAAAAATTATAAATATATGTTAGTGAATACTGTTAGCTTAATTTTAACCTGAGGCATGGACAGTACTACGCAGCTTTATATTTCAAGGAGCCCAAAGCCAAAAGAAATAGTTTTATAATAGTCTTCTGTTTACCTGTTGCAACTCTTCCCTCCTAGTTCTCTGCATTCGTGACAAGCCTTCCTACTTTGCTTACCGGCTTTATAATGCAATTCATGTAAGTAATCATTCTTATTGACATAAAAAGCAGCTTCCCTATATATTATTTGTTTGTTTGATTATTCTTAAGTACTTACAAATCAGTCTCTTCAATCTTTAAGGTGTGATTGTATGTTTTAAAACTGTTGGCACCGACAGAAATTTCAAAGCAGTAGTGCCTAACAACTAGCGCAACAGTTAGAATTCAGCATTAAAAGGTTAAGTATTTAGATACCTTAAAAAAACATCTGTCTGGTCAATTTTTTTTTTTCATTGAAGACATTTTTTTTCTATGGATGGTATCTCCCCTTGCTGTGCAGAAGTCCACGTGCACTTTTCTTACTATGTAATTTTTTGTCTCTAGAGATTTAATAAGTATGGGTAATGGGTAAAAATTAAATAATAAATTAATGTTACTTAAAGACAAACAGCCATATTTCTTCGTAGGACTTCATGCAGATTCTTTTTTTTGTGTGTGTGCTAACTTCTTTTGACTGTTTTTATTGCCACTAGATGTCCCCATTCTCCACACAATTGCATTATGAAAACGTATTTAGAAACAGTTAAAACACATCAGAACACAAGCCATGTAAATTATAAATCTGAGGTTAAAAATCTCACTGAATTCACAAGGCAGCAGTTGTTGTAAAATAGATTATTGGCCTCATTATAGTTTGAATGAACTCCACAACAACAGTCACAACTGCTACCCACAGACTGAATTGCTAAGAATACTGACAAAAGTTCATCAGATTTCCTTTTAAAAAAAGTTTCAGAGCATGGATAAATCACTGGCATACGGTAACCCACTGTTATTTAGTAACATGAATTCTATTGTTTGAGTACCTAAAAACTCTGTAGGATAAAACCCTTACATGCTTAGACTCCTTTTAAGTCTAGGATACCGTTACGGGTATATCTTACATACCCTATATACTTATATATCCTATATGGGTATATTTTATCTTTATCTATTAAACATTAATATGAGTGTACACAGACAGGCAAACACATATCAGCCAACTGTCAAGTTTCCTCTCATCTTCTTTTTTCATTTCAGGACTTTGGGTTTCACAATAAAACAATTATTAGGATTCTCATTGCCAGGAGTGAGATTGACTTGATGAACATACGACAGAGATACAAAGAGAGATATGGGAAATCACTCTTCCATGACATTAAAGTAAGTTTTTACAAACTTTTGCATACATTCAGCATCGGTATCACACAGACTGTGCCACTCTGTTTAACCATTTGGTTTAAAACAAAACAAAAAAGCAAGGTAAAAACAATAGCACATTTTCAGTGTGTCAGTTTGATTTAAGTGAGCAGTGAATTCTCAACTCCCTCTCTCTGATTTTATCCCTCCCTAATGCAAAATGTGTATAAAAAATGGGCATGAAAGTGTGTGCTGAACGAGTTTGTATTAAAAGTTTTTACACTAATTGATAACATCTTATTTCATGTTTCTCTGCAAGGCTAAGCTGACACCACTTTTGTGCAAAACTGAAATAAATATCTGGTTTTATACTTGTGCTTAGATAATACCTTCACAAACCCTGTTCCTCTTCTACTCCTGGTCTTTATCTTAAAACAAAGCTTTGAAACTGTTTAATTGTAAAAAAAAAATTTTCTTGCTAAGACACCACCTTTTTTATGTCACTATAATCCAACTGCAAGATGTGCAACAACGTTTTGAAATCACTCCTGATTTTTGGTATTGAACTTGAGAAGTAAGAAACAGATTTGATCCATCCTTTCAAAGGTAAATTGCTTCTAGGTGCCCAAGCAACCAAAGGCCAAAGCATGTGAAATTAAAAAAATCTCACCCTAGAATCTTTATGAAAAGAGTGTAATGTTCCATAAAACCTTACAACAGTCTAGTTCTTGTGACACACCAAGAAAAAAAAAACATAAGACCTGTAGTCACAGAAATGTTTAATTTTTTTTTTCTTTCCTTGCAGCATTTTGCTTCAGGGCATTATGAGAGTGCTTTACTTGCTATCTGTGCTGGTGATACAGAAGATTATTAAGTAAGAAGATGAACTCTGAAGGCTGTGCAAACCTATTTTAAATAGAAATTGAAACTATATGCAATGCACTAACTGTAAGAGATCCCTATCTCACATATTAGATCAGCAAAATCAGTAGTGTACATTTGCTAATATTAAATCTTTCTTGAGACAGGAAAAAATGTTGGCAGGAACATCATTTTATCCCTAGTTCTAATTAATATTTCTGGGTTTATGATTAATGCAAATTAATGGAGCAGGTGGTAAAATTACTCCATGTAAGCATTTGTTTATCATTTAGAGTCACAACATCCCGAACATTTATCAACAGGCTCTGGAAGAATTTATTCACTTCCACACTGGAGAGAAAATACATTTTGCTTTATTTACTTTTAGCAAGAGATTTTCTTCCTTTAAGGAATTGTTTTTTTCTCTTTCCTACTTCTTGTATCTCTTATGGTCTTGAACAGTATTGTTTTAGTTTCTACCAGACTAAGCATCTGCCCCTGTCTATTGTCACTCACCAGAGTGCTTTTGTATTCTCTTTCATTTAGCTCACATAATGGCCTTTCCCCTACTCTGTTTGAAACAAAAGTAAAAATTAGAATCAAGTACCCCATCCATTCCAGCACCATGCGTGGAAAACTTGGAAGATGAAGCACTAGTTAGCTTTGAGCAGAGATATTCCAGAGGATTAAACTCTGAATTCCATTTTTACCGATTTCATTTTAACCATTAATTAAATACTGACCTTCAGAGCATGGAGGTATATCCAGGATGCCGTCGGTGGTATAATTCAGGAGTTGAGTACTAGTGGGTAACACTGCACTTCCAGGTGAGGCTGAAGGACAGTTGGCAGCATGTGGAGTCAGCAACTCCTGCCGCAATGAGGAAAGGCAGCAGACGCGACCTCGAGTCCTCATCCCACAGCAAAACCAGACGCTGCTTTTAAATACCCCGGGTCTATTCAGGGCAGCCTATCCATGAGGCTTCCCAGCCTACGCGTATGTGCCTCCTGTCAGCCTCTTACGGAAATAGGCAGAAGTGAGGGCAAGTGTGATAATGTTCACTGAAATATCGGCCCGGGGCTTTTTTCCCGCCGCCATAAGATGCCCAGCTGGTCACAGACTTTCCAGATATTTTCAGAGGCACTTTCTGCAGGTGCAGCTCCGCGTGACTGAATAAAACACTGCTACAGAAAGGTACAAATACGTGGTTGCTTTTGTGCAGTTCGCACTTGTCGCTTCCCTCAGCCTCTGGAAACAGCAGTAATTACGGCGTATCTAGCTTCTTTGCAAATACTGACTTCGTGTTACAAATATATTGATTTATAACAAACTTGAAATTTCTTTCGAACCTCTCTTGAGTTTGACTTATTTCCAAACACTTCGGGCGGATGGTAAACTTGTTAAGCCAGAACTTTGGGAGGAACTGCTCTGGGAGTAAAGATAAAAAAATGGGGGGGGGGGGGGGGGGGGGAGGGAGGAAAACGAGCTGAGCACTGTCCCAATTGCTCAACGCTAACATAATTCTACACCGAAGTTTCTTCTGATTTTGCCAACTGTAGCTGGAGGTAACTCCCAGCAGCCGTACCTCGGCACTGTGGAGTCACTTAGTTTCAACTGTGCAGGTTTGCAGAAAAAACAAGACACTTCTCTCGACTGCAAACGCGCGGAGCTCCCCCGGCTTCCCACAGGACACGGAACTAAGCTCCCGCCAGCGAGCCCGAGGCTGGAGTTCCGCTAAGAGTCCGTCACAAAATGGCGACGGCGGCGCTAGGACCCAACGGGCGCTCCAGGCAGGAGGCGGGGCCCAAGCTGCTCTGCCCCGCCCCCATGCCCTCGCCTCCTTTTATTGGATAAGGCGATGTCAATCTCGCGTCCCCGCCTATCGCCGACGCGCCTCTCCTCGCCCCGCCCCCCAGGGCCGGCCGGCACTCCTTGGGAAGTTGACGGCTGGAAGTGGCCGTTGCAGTACGGCCCTCGCGGGGTTTGGGGCAGGTCGGCCGCAGCCCCCTGGTGCCGTAGAGCTGAAAGCGGCGAGATAGCGGGACGAACTGGGCCTGGAGCAGAAGCAGCAGGAGGAGCAGCGGCCGCTTGTCTCCTCCTCGCCGCCGCCGATGGAGGCGAGCCTGACGTGCGCCGTGTGCCTGTCGCTGTTCGAGGAGCCGGTGACGCTACCGCTGTGCTCGCACAACTTCTGCCGGGGCTGCGTGCTGGAGTGCCTGGCCTCGGCAGAGGCCGCCGGCCTGCAGCAGGTGCAGCGGAGCCCAGGGCAGGCCCGTCTCGGCCGCGGGGCGCCGGGGCCGGACCCGGGCCCGCCCTGCGCCCGGGTGCCGTGTCCACTGTGCAGGAAGCTGTGCCTGCTGCCCCGCGGCGGCGTCGCCGCCCTGCCCGTCAACACCACCCTGGCGGAGGTGGTCAAGCTTTACCGGTCTGGCGCGGCGGGCGCCGCCGCGGCCGGGGAGGCGGCACCGGGTGTGAAGCCGGGGTCCGACCTGCTTTCCTCGCAGGCGTTCGGGGGAAGCTGCCAGAAACACCCGAACCGGCAGGTGCAGCTCTACTGCCGCATGTGCCGGCAGGCGGGGTGCGGGCAGTGCGTCTCCGAGGAGCATCAGGGCATCTTCCACTCTGTCAACCTCATAGACACGGTGTACCAGGAAGAAAAAGTAAGTGCGGCGCTCCCCCTCCGCGCCAGGGTCCCGGCTGGGGGGTTGGGCTGTCCACTGGAGATCCCACCGGGCACGGGTTGCTTTTACTCAGAAACACAGGAAGAACCGCAGCATGGTAGGCAGGAGAGAGGCAGAGGACTTGTGCTGCTTTGGGGCAGAGTCGGGAGTTGCTTCTGGCCTGCCGGGGTGTGCCTTCCCGTGCTGCCGGCAGACTGCATTCAACGCACACGGGACCAGGCGGTATTACAGTAGCTACAGACTTGAACCCAGGTTACCGAAAGACCTGGAGAGTTGATTTTTGGGTGGTGGCGGATTTCTTTTGGTTTGATGGGGGGTGGGGAGGGGAGTTTGGTGTTTGGTTTTTTTGTTGTTGTTTTTCCAAGTTCAGGAAGATGTAACAAGTCCAAAAACCACCCACAGATGTTTTGTTTATAGGCTGTCTTGAGTTGCCATAAGTAATTTGGGTCATAGATAATTACACATTTGGGAATAGATAGTTTGGGAGAGTAATAATGTTAAAACAAGATGCTTTCCAGCTTGCATAAGAAAGCATGCCATAATGGTTGGTTCGCTGGTTGTAGACGTTGTAATTTTAAACAAAATAGCGACTATTTGGGTATTATGAACTTTTCATGCCCTGTGCAAATTGGGTGCAGGGTGGCAGGTCTGTTGTGAAGTATTTGAAACAACTGCAGGGCAGTGATGGAAAGTACGAGTATAGTCAGTGCCGTATTTAAACTTCTATTCTTTAAGACAAAAGTTGCTTTCACACTGATTTTCCTCCTGCCTCTCCCATCACCAGTTGTGTGTCACTTGGGAAACCAGGGGAAATCAGCCTTTGCACTAGACATACTATGTAAAGTAGTGATACTGTAGAGAGATAAAGGAGCAAAACTCACTGATGATACTAATTTAAGCCCAAACAGAAATATCTTGGTTCTGAACAGCTTTTTATTTTAGCAATGTGAGAGAAAAAAGTGAGTATCACACAGTTTTTTGCCAAACTGGAATAACAGCCTTAAAACTTCTACTGTGATAGATGTATGTGAGGGGAGAGGTTAAAAAAAGCCTGAGGAAAACAGTGGTTTAACTATAAAATAGTCATTCTATCAGTATGCTTTGTAGGTGAGCCTAAGAACATTACTTTGAGAAACACCAGAAGAAAGTTTGTGTACTGATCCAGGAAAGCATTAAATGTTAAGTGATGTTTTGGATCACAAGGTTTTTTACTATATTGTACAGAATAACACAGAATTGATGGGGTTGGAAGGAAACTCCAGAGATCACCCAGTCGAACCCCTTTGCCAAGGCAGGGTCACCTGGAGCAGGTGACACAGGAATGTGTCCAGGTGGGGTTTGGATGTCTCCAGAGAGGAGACTCCAAAACCTCCCTGGGCAACCTGTTCCAGTGCCCTGACACCTTCAATATAAAACAGTTCTTCTTCATGTTGAGGTGAAACTTCTTGTGGTTCAGTGTATGGCCACTGCTCTTCCTCCTGTTGCTGGGCACCAGTGAAAAGAGCCTGGCACCCTCCTTTTGGCACTCGCCTTTGAGATATTTATATGCATAAATGAGATCCCCTTTCAGTCTTCTCCAGACTAAACAGGCCCAGCTCCTGCAGTCTCTCCTCGTAAAAGATATGCTCCAGACCCCTGACCATCCTTGTGGCTCTCCACTGGACCCTCTCCAGTAGCTCCTTGTCTGTCTTGATCTGATTCTAGATAAGCACTGAAATGCATTTAATTATATCCATTTTACAGCATGGGTAAAGTTGTAATAATGAGTGTTTCAATTGTCTTGCAGTTAACCTTCTTTAGCACTCTGAAACAAATGAGAATAATAAATGAGAAGCTGGAGAATGAGATCTCAAAACGACTGAATGATATAGATGTGAGTTACAGATGCTGGATATTATATATACGTGTGTGTGTCTTTGTTTCTCTTCTCATGATAGTTTAATCACAACCTGGAGCATACAGGTGCTCCTTGTGGTGTAGACGTGCTCTGAGCTTACATAGAGAAGGGACTATGTGTGGATATTGCTATTGCATTTGCATTTATTCTTATGTTCTTGTGCTTCTAGATAATGCTGAAAAATGATATGGAGACAATTGAGCTGAAATTCGGAGGAATTTTCAAAACTCTAGAAATGAAAAAACAGCAATTACTAGAAGATGTTGAAAATGAAAGAGGTAAAAAAGAGAAAGAATTTCAGATTTGGAAGAAAATGAAAGAAACTCACAAGAAGACCATTGAGAATTTTTTGAAGGATTGTGAAAAGCTTGTCCATGAGTGTGATCCTCAGTGTTTCCTGGAGGTGATGGCCTTTTGTTTTGATACCAGTTGTATAAAGAAGTCAAATAGAGCCTGCTATATTGTAGATTGTGATTGTGATTGATCAGGAAAAACAAAGTCAACAAATTATTAATACAGACTAAAATTAGTTAACACTGCTTACTTTTTTGTAACAATGTTTTTCATTTTTAGAAAAGTTTGAAAAAGCTTTAGTTGCAGCTTATCAGTGATTTTTATTGCAAGCTTTCCTAAGAAACAGCATATTGCTGATTTCTGCAATGGGTCTTTTTGCTGCCTGTAGATAAATGGGAAGCTAAGGAAGTATAGAGTTTGACTGTCTGGTAACAACTCATTAAGGAAAATTTAACTTTTATTTGAAATAAAAGCAGCTCCCTCTTTTGGAAGAAATATTGTGACTCCAGTGATTAGCATGTCGCTAATCACTTCCACATCTCTCTCTCTGAACTTCCTCCTTTTCTTCTTATTGTCCCTCCCCCTCTGCTTGTTCCCTATTCCATTTCTGTCTTCTTTCTCCTGTGTCTCCTGGTTTGCTTCATACTCTGCCTGTTCCTTCTGCATCTCCTATGCCTTCTGTTCTTCTTCCACTTTCACCTTTGGTTCCTTCTTAGCCTCCTCATCTTTTTCCTCCCATTCCTCCTATTTATCTACTTCCTCTTCCTGCTATTTGTTTTCTTCCTTTTTAACTTAGCACCTCCCCTCCCGTCCTCTGTACTAGTACATTTTTTTTGTTGTGTAAAGATCCAGTACAGTGAGATCACCGGTTTTTTATAGGGAAGCAGCTCTAATCCAGTCAGGTTTTTTACTTTGCATTACATGTTCTTTGGGGAGCCTCACTTGACTACAGTGCAATGCACTGCACTTCTTGCCACCATTATCTGCCTGATTTAAAACTAAAAGACAGCTTTTTTAATAGTATAATAGTATTTTGAGAGCACATAGAAGAGGCTTTCCTCTCCAAGAAATACAAAATAGTCCTTCATTTGAATGTTTACAAATATCTGAACTTCTGAAACTGATTAGGTAACCGTATGAGCCATTATTTGAATGCCTTCATTTGGCTCTGAAGGAGTTCTTTTTGTCTTTATCACAAAGTATTGCAAGATAAATCATTGTCACAGACATACTTGTTTGGGTTGGGGTTTTGTTGGTTGGTTGTTTTTGGGTTTTTTTAATGTTAACAGGTTTATTTTCTTTAGTTCTGTGAAATGAAGACAGGGACTTTGTCACTACTATCTCAAGTATTTTGATAAAGGAATAGCTTTCTGACAGTTGGAGAAAAGCTCATATCTTAAACATTCTTGTTTTGTTTGTAGGTTGCCTGTGGCTTGAATACAAGGTATATTTTTTCATATTTTGTTCTCTAGTGTTCTTTTAGATTTTTAAGATTAAAAACTAAAAATAGCTATGTTGGATATCATAAGATAAGCAATTTTAAATGAAAATAGTATTGAGTAATTAAGAGATTAATTTCAGATTTTTGGATGCCCAATATTCCAAATTTTAGGAAATGTGTCAAGAATTTGAGTTATATACTATCTGGGATTAGAGATAATCAAGATTTTGAATTATCTCCTGTGAATTATCTCCCTTACTTTATAAAAAGTGAATATAGAAATTCATTAATACTTGGTGAATGGATATTTTCAGATGTCTTATTTAAACTCAAACAGTAAAGCATGCTTGAAGCTTCTGTAGAAATCTTTCAGTGTAAGAGTGTGTGTGGAGATTCTGCAGTATCCTTACAGTGCACATACCCTGTAATTTCTTACAAGGTTTCTTAATTATATCTCTTAGACCTTTTAACCTGCATTTAAGAAAGAATATCGGAAACAGAGTTCTTTAAAATACATTGTGTTTCAGACTAACATTAGCAATGCCATCTGAAGAAGGAGTATAATTTAGATGTGGGCAGTGTCCACCAAGGAGAGTGGAGAGGGGTAATTTTTTGCTGACCTGCCAGTACTATTTCTTGCAGTTTTCATTGAGTATGAAACCTAATTAAAGTGAACAAGTTTTAAGAAAAAAAAAAACTAGCGAACCTGACATTTTATTGAAGACGTAATTTTTCTGATTCCTTCTCCTTCCTAGTGATTTCTCAATTTTTTTTTTTTTTTAATATATATTAGGCAGGTCTAATTTAGCTAGCATGTAAACATGAAGAAAAATGTTTAAGTTGGTTCAGTTTTTGTTGTTTTGTTGTTTTTCCTTTTCCAGAATGAAAACTCAGCTTGATGTGATGAATATAGCATCCAGCTGGGAAAAACCACCAGTGTATATGACAAAGAAGATAGATATCAAACCTGTAGTTAATGAAATCTTAGCATTGGAGTTCACACCTGTTAATGTTAAAGGTAGGGAAGAAGGACTTAAGATTTGGGAAGTCTAGAAACCTGGAACTTGTGGAACCAATTGCTTATAAACAATCTCCATGGCAAACACATGCAAGAAAGCATCTGAGAAAGTTAAATGAATGCTAATTTATTTGAAGGTTTTTAAGTGCATTTTATGAATGTGCTTTCTCCAGGAAGTTCCTAGGCTGTATTTTTGGAATCTGGGTGCAGTATCCAACCAGCAGCACGACTGTCAGAAGCGTGCTGCTGAACTAGATGGGTGTTTGTTGTAGTGTTGTGTGAATGTTGCTTATGCTCATATTAAATGCCTTTAGCTCACAGGAGAAGGTGTTAGGTTCTCTGTCAGGGCAGGCATCTCCAGCATGTAAAAAACTGTATTACATACATGGGCTTCTTGCTTTATATCACAGAAACTTCAGCAAGGGCTAAGGTCTCACTTAGGGCACTGTACTTTTGTTCTTAAATGGAAACTGTTTAGGTGCACAGGAACCTTTCAGTGTTTTCCATATTTAATATATTCACGATCACTATTCTTGTGTTCTTTCTAATAGATCTGCCTTATGAAGGAAATGAGAGCTCAACTCTGTTTAAAGATGTCTTAAAGCAGGGGCAGGACCATAAGAATGTACCCAACACATTTCTTGTAAGTTATTGGCTATGTGGTCTAAAACATGGTACTATTTTGGCTTATGAAAATTAAATATAATGTCTGCTGCTAAATATTTTTCAGCCTGTAGCAGGACAGGATGAAACAGATGGTAGGAGGATCCCTACTCACTTTATGTCAATATCAGAAATGCCAGCATTTCAAAATATGAGTCATGAGGTATGATTGAACATCTGTTGTAAGTATAGTTAAGTTACTTTTTGTTATAATGCAGCTTTCTAAATAACCTTTTTAAATGTATTTCAGTTTCCTTAGCAGAAAGTTACCCTTCCAATTCTAGAATGAAGTCTGACTAGGTATTAAGACTGTCAGAATTTTACTTTTTTTTTTTTCTTCAGAAAGCTGAAACCTAATCTTACTACTGACTTCAAATACTTACTTTTCTATTTAGTGTGGCTTTTTGAGTCACATCTGTAGCTTTCTAATCCAAATAAACTTCCCTCATATCTATTTGAAGAGGAAGTAATCTGCTTGTATTCTGTTTTCTAGAGATACTAGGGTTCCATCTTGAAGACCACATAAAATAATTTGACATGAAACTGAATCCAATCTCTTTTTTGTTTCATTTCAAATGATAGTTACACAACTGGTTTTTTGGGGTTTTTTTGGTTTTTTTTTAATACTTACTAGCAGCTCCATGTGGGTGGCTGAGTATTGTTCTGCACAGAATGATTCTAGTTACAGTTAGTGAAGCATGGCCGGCAGTGAATCACATTATGCATCTTCTAAGAATACCAGTGGCAGATGATTGAATTAAAATGTTGCTTAGGTCCTTTAAATACAGAATTTTTTCTTCTGTATTATTTTGGAAAATACCTGTTTTCTATTGCCATTAGGAATGCAATTATATAGAAGAACAAAAAAAGCCCAAACAAAAACCACACCACCTAAGTCAATTTCAGATGACTATTTTTCGTGAGAATTTATTGTTTAATAACTTAGTATTTTTATCTATTTCTGGGTTTGGTAGAGACTTTAAATACAGTTTTCTGTAGTCTCCTCTTTCAAAACCTACTTTGACATCAGAGTTCTATGTGTGTCTTGTTTAACTGGTTTTAAAGAATTTTTTTCTGTAATGACTTGTTCTGTTGCCTTCCAGGAGAAATGGAAAAATGCATTATAAATGCTCTAGAATATATGAAAACTTCTCTTCAGTCTTAGTCATCTGTGAGTTTTATAACCTCTGAATCCACAAATGCCATTTTAGATAATGTGTTTGTTTTTTGTTTGTTTTTTTTTTTTTTTGGCTGTAATTGTAGGAGTTACGTTACAAATACTATATGGAACTTCAGAAACTCCCCAATGTGTTTAAGACTGAAAATTTCTCTGCAGATAAAAAGTATAAATTTGTAACTGCTGAGGCCTCCAAGGATAAGTCCTCAGGAACTTCTTTTGTTTCTTCACCTCCCAAAGCAAATAATACAGATAAAATAAAAATAGGAACCCTGCAAAGAGCTGGTGGCTTTGACAAAGGAAAGTTTACTGGAAGCAGTGCTCACAGCATCCCATCCACAAATACGATCTCTTCTGAAACGAATGGTGACTTAAAATTATTTCATGAGGGAAGTTCCCAGGAAGTATCTGCTCCAGCCTTGTCAGAAAATTCTCCAGACCTGCTAATTAAAGAAAAATTGCCAAGACAGGCATCAGCAGTTACTGTTTGCAATGAAATGGAGTCTAATTCTAGTACTTCATCGGACTTGAAGCCAGGAGCAACAAGGGCTGTTACTGTTTCAAATTCAGAATCTCTAGGTTTTTCTGCAGAGAGACCTTCAGGTGTACCTTTTACTTTCAGTGCATCTAACAACTCATTACCAAGATCCAGTAAAGATAGAGGTAGATTATCCTTTAAAAAGCAAGAGAAGAAATGTGCTTTCCCTCAGTTTTATTTAGGGAGATGTGATAAGGTGGATAAAACC
This sequence comes from Pardalotus punctatus, assembly GCA_013400915.1. Classification (NCBI taxonomy): domain Eukaryota; kingdom Metazoa; phylum Chordata; class Aves; order Passeriformes; family Pardalotidae; genus Pardalotus; species Pardalotus punctatus. The sequence continues at coordinate 225,501 of VZTX01010332.1, read as the reverse complement.
AATAACCAGGATAAACATGGTCCTGAAACCAAAAATACAGTTTGTGATGCTTCAACCAGTCCTAATTTAAACTCAGCAGAAAGTGAGAAACCACACATTTTGTTTCCCTTTGGCAATTCAGAAAGAGATTGCTCTGTGGGATCCAAACCCAGCAATTCATTTAACGTTTCACCATTATCCTCATTTTTTAGCCAATCTGAGAAGCCATCTGACAAAAAAACATCTCACATGAAGGAAAAAACACTTTGTGCAAAGGAACCTGCAGGATATGGTACACAGAAACCATCTGTCTTAGGGGAACAAAAACCTCACACCTCAGAATCCAGCACATCTGTAGCTTGCAGTACTTCAGAAACCAACTGTGCAGCTGGGGTGAATGGTGTCTCCAAGTCCCCCCTTCTCACAAGTAACTGTGCATTTTCCTTCAGAAGTAACCCTCCATTGCCTTCACCGGTGTTTTCATTTGGAGGCATTGTCAGAAATACCTCTGAATTTCTGTCTTCTTCTGTGTTTTTTTCTGGAAACAGAACAGAAAAAATGGAAAAGGAGAAGATGAAATCTGACAAAACATTTCTAAATTTAGGGCAGCCTGTATCTTCAGCGTGTGCAGAGCCTGCTTCTCTTCAGAGTCGTCCAATATGTGAAGGCTCATGCTTGCCTATGAACTCATCTAAAAACACTGAATGTGCAGAAAGGCTTGGTGGTGGTAACACTCCTTGTCAGCCTTTATGTTCAGGAGTCCTTCCCATTGAATATGAGAATGCATCTTCCACTCAACTCATTACAGCAACAAAACAAGAAAAAAAGGTAAAATATGAAGAAACTGTTGCTGAAAACAACTGTGTGTGTTCTGGAAGGAAAGATGAACCTGAGCGTGTACAGTTTCAGAACACAGCTTGTTCTGTTCCTGGCACATGCAGTGATCCATCTTTAGGAGGTTCTGTGCTTGCACTAAGTGAGACAGGAGGAATGCTAAGAGACAGCACTTCTGACACAGAAGAGCCAAGTCAAACATCTGTCTCTACATCAGAATATTTTTCTGTTGCTGAAGACAACATGTCTACTAGAAGAAAATTGGATGTGAAGAGAGACTGAAAAGGAAAATAAATTGGAGTTAAATTCTATGTAACACATTAAAAGGTGGGGATACTTGTGATTTTACAGCTGCTCTTTTCCCCAGTTCTTGCTAATCGAGGTATCTGTGTTGAAAATGTAACTGCTTATGAGCAGTACAATGCAATGAAGTGATTTTTATAGTATGCTCACAAACTCAAGAAACAACCAAAAATGTCATGTCCTGATCAAGACCAAAGTATGGCCATAGATGCTGCATCTTCAGGAATGCAAACCTTCTGGGGTATGTTTGGGGGGTGGAGAACTGCGGTGTCCCAGAAAGTGTGTTGGGTGAAGCCTCAGTGGCAGGAGGCGGTAAATTGCTGTCTGGGTACACTTGCACTTCAATGGGTACAAGAACACACAAGAGCATTCATCTCACAGGCAGGGAGGGAGGAGAGCTGCTATGAAAATGAAGGATACTGAAAGCATTACTGAAAATGGTTTTGCCTTTCTCTCTTTGGCTGTTTCCTTTTACTTTTCTGTGATGTGTTTAATGTATACTGAAGATGCAAGTTCTAGTGTAATTTCAGTAACTTCTCTTGCACTTTTGAAATCAAAGCGTCGCATCAGTGTTCTTGTTATATGCTGCAGAAGGGTGTCAGCTACACTTCTGAAATGCTGTCTTCAGGAAAAAGAAACAACTAAATTTCAGCTCTTTTTGGCAACAGTTTGGGAATACTTAGACAGATACTAACTTGCTGTTTCAATGAAAAATTTTGGAGAATCTAGCTTTTAAAACACAAATTTTCTTTTGAAATCTGTCTGTAATGACAAGAAGGAAAACAGCACTTCTCTATGTATTAATGATTTAGAACTCATGGAATTCTTAGTTTGAAAAATATGAAACAAAGTAAGGATAAGAAGACCATCTTGTCTACTTTGATGGCCATTTTGTTGGATCCAAGAGATAATTGTGCTTTAGTTATTGGAATACACAGACAATAGTACTATTTCAGAATAAAGCTTTCATTTACTGTTCACTCTTCAGCAAAAGCTGATGCCAGGTTTTAAAGAAGTTAATTCTGTATTAGATAAGTATGTCAACTAGCAAGTATTAAATCAAAATGCAGAATACTTAATATTCCATCAGAATTTTTCACTGGCAACTAGAAAAATCAATAATCTGCAAATTACCTCTGTAATGTTGTAAGTAAAATATTGCTTAAATATAAATCTCTGCACTACTTACTAATATACTTACTGTGACATAATACTTAGAGAAACTATCCCTGTTCTAGGAAATGTTGACCTAATTTTGTGTTCAATTCTTGGCCTCAACTTTTCTGTGGCAGTGCATTCCTTTATTAAATGTGCTGAAAAAAGAGTTTCTAGTATTTATATCACTTAATACTATTTTTCTGTCTGCACTGGAGTAAGGAAGGTGGTGAAAATTCTCTTTATGGTTAGTTTGTTAGTTCTTGATGTCCATCTCTTAAATCTTACTCTATTTCAGTCTTCTCCTAAGATTTTTTTCTGCTGTTGTCTCCAGACATGCTTGTCATGTTCTGCATGTATAAGAGAGAAATGTTAATATTAATTCAAATCACTGGAAGACAAAGGCTGAGTGAGATGATAATGGTAGAGTGTCACAGGTGGAGGCTAGTCTCACTCTAATAAAAGTGAGAGAAATAGCATAATTTTAATAAGGTACCTGTACAATTCATTGCCAGACAGTTGTAGAAAATGTGTGTTTTCTTCTAGAGTGACAAAAAAATTCTTGATGGAGGGTTAATCAGAAACTATAAAAAGTTTCTTAAACATACTTATTTTCAACCTGTTTTCTGTTTACTTCTCTCATGTCATGAGAGCTTGATGAAGTTAAACTTTCAGGCAGATACTTTGTCTTTTAGTGAAAAGACACCATCATAGAATCATAAAGCAAACAGACTACAAGGTACTGTTTTGAAAGTAGAAATTGTGGGTGTGGGGGTTTGCTACAGTCCTAGGGACTGCTTTTCAAGCATTGTTGTCCCAGGGCCTTATAGGTCACCATGAAGGTTTTACAGGGTCGGTTAAGATTCACTCAGAAACCCCCAACAACAGAGATCCTCGCCCACTCTCTTGGCCACGCTACGCTGACCCAGAAGGGAGCCCTTCCCAGTTCCCTGACAACGATGTGAGGTGGTGCAGAATTACCTCTGCATCCTAGGCATGCCTCCTCCTGACTACTGTAAAAATTAACCCTGTCCTGGCTGGAAGCAGGGACAGTCAGTGATCTTGGATGAACATCAGAGCTAATTCAAAGAAATGGGATTCAGAGTTGTCCTTACTGCATATTTTGCATATTACAGAGAATAACTTATATCGCCATCTTGGTCATAATCATAAAATGCTGCGTGGCAGTGAGGAGTGTTGTCAAAGCCTTACTTTCCTAGAGTATCTAAACTTAGGTATGTGTGTCTATATTTTCAGCTTACAGGTAGACAAAAAGGCAGTGTTAAACTGAAGCATTTGTCTGAAAATACTGCTGAAAACCTTGCCCTTTCCAGAATAAAAAACCAAACCCCCAACAAAGCACCAAGGAAATAGTAATTTACTAAACTCTAATTTGTATTACAGTTTTGGATCTTTCTGACTCCTTAAGATACAAGAGGTGAAAAAAAGCAATTCTATATATGGTTGGAACATTTTATTAATCAAACTTTGCTGTACTGGTATAAAGCCCTGTATCTATTTCAAATTTTGTAAATTAAATCTGCAAGCCAGTTTAAAAGCTTTTATAATTGTTCCTGAAGATACTACTTTTTGATTTAATAGATACCTTGGAAAACAGTTAAAACACTTCATTTGATGTTAATTGCTGAACCTACTTCACAAAGGAGCTGGAAGTTCCTGTAGCTGTTCAACGGCAAGGCTGATCTCACCAGGTGTCAGAATTGTGTTGTTTGTTTGATATATATATGAAAGCTATATTAACATATATACCACTATCTGAGAAAAAGTGCAACTGAAAGATAAAGTACAATTACTCAGTTTTGTAACTTTAAAAAAAAAATTATTAAAAACAAGTATTTAATTGACATTAGAGCTGCTAAAATGTCAATTTGTAAAGGTTAACTTCCTAAAGTAAACTTTGCATTATTTTGTATTGTTGGTTTATTTATTATTGTATTGTTGGTTATTAACTAAAGCTTTACTCTGAAATTGCATTTGATAACTCAGATCTAGTAACTTTCTAACTGAAAGACTGCTGACCTGTGTGGTAAGAGTTACATATTGCTGCTTTGATTGGTTTTTGTTCTTCAGGTAACACACTTCAGTTTCTCATCATAGTTTTCTCCCAGCTGTTTAAATGCCAGTAGAACATTATCACTTGGATCATACACAGTTCACTCAGACTTATTCTGGTTAAAAAAAAAAAGTAAAAGAGAGCATTGTTCCATTATAAGTTGCTTTAAAAATGAGATATATATTGTATTCTAAAAAGCACAAATTTATCATACCCTAAAGATTTAATAAGGAGTGAAAAATCCTTCAGTGTGTAGTAAGCATCTCCTTCATTTAACCTAAAGAAAGAAAAAAGAAATCAAATAGATACCCACTGGAACTGTTTCATTGTTAATAAACCATGTTGTGTAGGCTGGACTAGGCTGCAGAGAGCACATGCCATGACCTCAAATACTGACACACTAGATCCCTGGGATCACTGTAGGACAGCTATAAGCTTAAATTAATAATGCTACAGAGGCTCATGTTTCTGTAATTATGTTGAACATATCATACATGAGTAATATTAGAAAAGATAATTTATTAATACTGTCTTGAGAACATGGTTTCAATTGTTTGAACAACTAACCTGTTGCAAGCTAAACTGGAATACTGCAGCCAAATCTGCTGGCTAAATTGAGCAGGAAATTGTGTAAGCTTTCTATCAGTGATGAATACCCTGTGTTTTGCAAAGAGGACCACTAACTACTGAAAAAGAACTTAATAAACTCAGTTCCTAGTAATTAAGAATAGCACCTGTTGGTTTTGGTTTTTTTCATACAGTCAATATTTTGTTGAAGCAGTGGAATTTTAGAAGGGTTTGGGCTGGAAGGGACTCTAAGCCCTATCTAGTCAATCACCTGGGTTGGGGCAGTCTTAGGCACAATCCAAGCTGAGCAGAAAATGTATTGAGCCCTGCAGAAAAGTACTTGGGGGGTGATGGTTGATGAAAAACTCAACAGGAGCCAGTGATGTGCACTCACAACCCAGAAAGCCAACAGAATCCTGGGCTGCATCAAGAGAAGTGTGGCCAACGCTTCAAGGGAGCTGATTGTCCCCTTCAATTCTGCTCTTGTGCGACCTCACCTACAGTAGAGCATCCAGCTCTGCTGCCCCCAACATGAGAAAGACGTGCCAGGCACAGACAAGCACAATTGGAAAAAGGAGCATCTTTTATTACCATCTTGTGATGACCCACCCACAAAGGGAAGGAAGCACCCAAGATTGCTTAGGGATGAAAGCAATGATAAAAGCCAGAGTGTCCACAAAAAAAAATCGGAAACTTTTGTTAAACACTTGCTTTTATCAATATGTTAGTATTTCATTAATTTTACTTACGGAATTGCTATGTTAGTCCCTGACCTGCTACAAAAACACCTGGCAGTGGGTTTGGGGTAAAGGGAGAGGATGAAAAGGAAGAGAGAAAGGAAAGACATGAATTAAAGAGGGGAAGAGTGGCAGAAAGAGAGGAAAAGAGAGAGAAAAACGGACAGCCCTTGGACTCTGCAGTGTTTCCCTTTGGAAAGCATGTAGTTACCAATGTTGAAACAGAGAGATGACATGGAGTCCAGCAGATCTTGTCATTGGGCTACCAGTTTGTCATTGCCCCATTTCTGTTGGGACAGACCTTGGCATCAGTCATCTTTGTCCTCTTCCTCCTCCTCATCACCATAATGGTTGGGGAAATTGTACTTATTACCAAAAGAATGAGACATTATTTTGGAGAAAAAATGTTGTGAATGAACTTTCTGGCTAGCAGACGTAGACAATGATTTTGTATCAAATCTGATTTCCTAGTTTAACCTGAAGATGATTCTCACAGGAATCAACAGCTTTAGCTATAATAGCAAAGTATACTTATATGGGCCCTTGGCCAATTTCTCCTGACTTTTACCACTGTCTAATATAATAAAAGAATTTATTGTGGTGATAAAACAAGGCCTGAAGGGAAGCCATGTTTTCAATCTACTGTTCCAAAGAAAAAACTTCAACAACTTTTTGGGCTTTGCTCCAACCTGGGTAACTTAACAATACAAAGTTAATTATAAGCAGCCAAAAGGAGAGAATTATTTTTAGCCTGGATCATGCCAGTGTTCCATCCCTACAGTTTTGTACCAATACAAACATCAGGACGACTACATTTGCACTTGCAGCTGATGAGCAGCAGAGGGAGGAAGAGCCGCAATCTGTCTTCTACACTGCACACAATGTATTTGATAGTGAAGTACAAGTTAGTGTGACATGTAAATTGATGACAGTTCATTGCAGCTGCTGGGAATATTTCATTTTCATAATACCTCAAATTCAGCCCTTTTCTTTCACTCCCTTTCCACACGTTTCTCACTCTCAACTCTACAGCATCATCCCTTTTCTAGTTTATTTTCTATCACTCATTTGCTGATTCAACTCACTAAAACGGTAGAAAACTGCCCCAGTGCAGAGCAGAGCAGGACGATCCCCTCCCTTGTCCGCCTGGCCTGATGCACCGCAGGACACGCTTGGCCCTCCTGGCTGCCCAGGGCACTGCTGACTCTTGTTCAACTTGCCATCGACCAGGATCCTCACGTCCCTTTCCCCGGTGCTGCTCTCCAGCCTCTTATTCCTCAGTCTGTACGTACATCCAGGGCATTTAGAGATGTTTAAATCTCCTGAGCAGCTCCTGTCAATACCCCCTGCGCCTGATGGGCTGCTGACGGCTCCCAGGTCCAGATGGGGCTTGGGGCTGCTCCTTGTATGTCCCTGGGACTGGGAATCCCCCTGTACAGCTTGATACAATCCTCACTGCCAGGCTTACCCCAGACTCAAAATTATCTTTGAACTTCATTTATTTCTTGTAATGCCAGCATCTTCATGTGCACACCCATAAACATATTAAATAAAATTCACAGTGTATGGTATTACTGGCCATGTATCTGAGTAGAAATTTTGAACCCTGAGATCTCTGTCTTCCTCTCTTCTCAAAATGGGCAATGGCCTTGTGCTTCAGATGAAATCGAGGTACTCCCACAACAAGAGAAAATGTGGAGATCTGTTTGAATGTGTTCTGCATTCTGTTAATGCAAAGTACATCCGAGCATGAGCTATTCCTAATGAATAGCTTATTTGAAGAAATGCCATACAAATTATTCAGGTATCAGTGTAAGAAGAGTTAAGAAAAGCTTAACAAATCAGCTGTACAAACTGAATAGATCAAAGAACAAGATGTAACAACAACATAAAACACATACCAATATATCAGAAATTATCTGATATTCAGTTAAGGATTTTAGCACACAAGCTTTGTGCTTTTCCCAAATATGGATACAATGTGCTGTATTTTTTAGGGAGGTAAACATACAAAATACAAATTAATTCAAAAGAAGTACAATTTCTGGAACTTTAAACTCTGCTTCAAACCAACGCAAAAAGCCATTAAGGCAGCTGAAATATATTTACATACAAATTTGATTCCTTGTAGGGTAAAAGAGACAAGACAAACTTCCTTCTTGAATGGGAACATCTAATGATAAGATTAGATGATCAATCATCTCAAATCTGACCCCAAATATCTGATTACCAGGGTATTCCATCTCAATTACAATGCAGTACTAGGTAGCATATAATAATCCCATGTATGTATCTTTATTAATAATGTTTGTCAGTTACAAGTTTTAAAAGATACAAAGGCACAGTGGATAAGGTTGCCTTAAATCATAATTCCTTATTACTTCTACTAGCAAGGAAAGGAGTTTTACCCCTTATTGACTGGAGCAGATTTAATTAGGCGATAAAGAAAATCACACTTGGTCTGCTAAGCAGTATATGCTTTTCTGAAAAGAAAAAGAAGCATAATTTAGAGAGAATATTATTGACATAATGTGGAAGTGAATGGGATTGCTGGAGAGTCATTTAAATCTGAACAAACTGTTGGAGGACACTGAAAAGAAACTGACTTAAAAGCTTACACACTTCACAGGGAAAATGCTTCTTGAGCACCACCATCTGATATGCAATGAACCCTGCTGTGCTAGGCATTTAAGAACATTTGTAAAAGGAAGGAATGTCGTAGATCTAGGGGTTAAAGCCCTGGTGACAACATGTTATGGAGTCAGACCCCATAATAAAATTTGTTCTTGCCTTTTTCCTTGTAAAGAATATCAAATTACATTTAAAATACTACTACAAAGTCCTTCTACGAAGTTTTTGCACTTTTCAAATTCAGGAATGACAATCTTAACATTCACTCCATTTTTTGCCTACAAGTAGTGTTACCTGGAATAAAACACAAAACCTTTCAAAACAATGTTGAGAATGATAATATAAAATCAAGTCTTTAATTGAAAGCTTTCAGGTGCACAATATGGCTATATGCACACGTGACACAGTATTTCTACAATTTTTATAAGGTTAGTTAATTAGTACATCTAAAAAATATTGTCCAATTAGAGGAGCAGTTGGTTAGGTAATTTCCCCCTGGGTTCTGCCCCATTGGAGCCCCCCCATCCCACTCTTTTAGCCCTACATTTTATTATGTCTATGGAATAAGGTGCAAAACAAAGTGTCCTTGATAGACTGAAAAAGCAAGACTAAACAGAATTCCAACAAGGTAGCATAATATGTGATAAAGTGCAACTACTGTGCTAAAGTGACAAAGTATTAGAAACTATACAGCTATATATTAAAATCCATAAAGATACAGATATATAAAAAGCAAAAATCTTTAGGCATCAGTAGTAAAGGCAATCAGAAATAGTGCATCTCTGAACTTTACAGTTTTTGATTTTGCAATGTAAGTATGTCTCTGTCAGGGTTTTCAAATATTGTTGTTGCTTTAAGATTTTGAGAAAAACAATACTAACTATGCAGCAACAAATACATGTTGGAAAAATGGAAAAATGAAAAAATATGATTATTATATAGACATAAACTGTGAATAATTCAGACAGTTTATCAAGTTCTCAAATCCAAAATATCTAAGGCATTTGACAATCCTCTGACTCGTTGTTGTCTCCAGTAAATCATGCTATTTATCCAGTAGAGAATGGATTTTTGTCATGCTTCAATAGTTATTCTTAGATCTTTTGTTCTTCTGCCTTGGGGAAAAAAGACAAACAAACAAAACCCAACAGCCCTAATGACTGCTGCATTCACTAATTATGCTTTTAAGAAACTTTCCCTTAATGGAAGAAACTCTCAAAAAACAGTGATTCTCGCAGATGTCCCAATTTGTACAGAAATCAGCATACATTACAGGTGTACTTGAAAATGAAAATGCATGCATATTCTCTCTGCAAAATACAGCATGCATTTTCCTGTGGTCTCCCACCACAAGCATCATATTCCAGGCCTCCAGTCCTATAAACCTTAGGCACCTGCTGATCTTGGTGAATAGCTACTGATGCCAGCCCACCCTTAATTCAGTCATTGCTTCAGGTGTAACTAGGTGTAGCTAGTGACTAGGTGTAACTTTCCCAGTTATTCTACACTAACTGATGATATGCTAAACCTGTCTGTTAGGTGATCCAGCTTGAAAACAAAACAAAAGCCTGCAAGAAGTTAGTATGCAGAAAAATGGAAATTATTAGTATGAAAATGTCAAACCAAAGGCTCATGCAAGTTGTTTATAATTCCCTTCCATTCCTAGAGAGTGTATCAGTGGGTTCATCAAAATAGATCAAATCGAAAAGCTTCAACAGTCCTGAACTAAATGGCCTGTGGGTCTGGGCCACCACAAAATAGCAATGCATCACCTGATCCTGCACCAGAAACCCTGGCTGACACTGCTGAGGAGGGGGTTTACTAGGCGGAAGAGAGGGCATTACCCCCAGTGGATGCACACCTCAATTATGGGCCTTTTTACACCTCATTGTTCATCCTGTGAAGGATGTATGTTCATCATCACTGCTAGGAATTTAGTAGAAACAGAAATGCACTAAGTTGTGTGAGCTTGACATAATAAGTACACCCTCAAAAAGCACAGTATGGGTCTATTATGTACCTTAGCATGTTTAAACATTCTTTCCTTTTCTGCTACTCAGCTGGCCCAACATAATCTACAATATACCTATTATGAAAAATTACTTCTTACAAATCTCAGATAATGCCAAGCTGATTAATTGCTGTTATGCCTAGAAAACTCCTCAGATACAGGATATGCCTCTTGCACAAACTAATTTTCTTGAAGTGATCTGAGCTGCACACAAAACTCTTCGTACGAAAACACTATACCATTACAGTAGGCAAAGTTTATTAGTATGTTCTTCTCTAGTCTTCACAGAGTTAATTCTTGCTATCCCCTACAAATAAACCACCAAAAAATGTACACTTACCTTTATCTAGGGATTGTTCTTCCTACAGTTGAAAACAGACATTCAAACCAGACATTTCTGCAGTACATTTCACAGAATTATTGTGGCATGTTTCCAGGAAAACTTCTACCTTATTTATTCCAGACCTAAAATTGTGTTTAATTTGGCTGTCAATGCAAGGATTTTTCCATTGTTTGCACTTTTTTTTCTCTTCATATTTTATCCTTTTCTGATTTTGTTCAATGATTTTTTCTGCTTTTGAATTCTATTGATTAATCAAATTACATATGAAGTATTTATGCAATTTTAGCTAAGAAATGCTAAATGTCTTCCATAAATTCCAAGTTAATTCCTTTATAAACCTGATTTATGTTTTCTATTTCCTCTCATATAAAATATTTACAAAACAAAATCACAGTCAGTGCATATAGTAGTTACCCAGTGGTAATGAAATATATCCATACACTGTGAAAAAAACATGTCCACAGATAAAGTGGTACTAAGGCTTTGAGAACTCTTCGATCTTTGTTCTGAGTAAAAGGACACATATGTATCATTATATGAGTGGGTTAATAAAAAACCCACACAAAGCAGCAGTAATATTCAATTGACTACCTCACACATTCAGTCGAAAACCTTTTTTCTATTTTATTATTCAAACTTTTAAAAGCAATTTTATATTTTTTCATTCTGTATCAGCCACTATAAAAAAATGACATTTAGAATAAACAACCATTTAAAAATAAAAATATAATCACTCNGTGGGTTAATAAAAAACCCACACAAAGCAGCAGTAATATTCAATTGACTACCTCACACATTCAGTCGAAAACCTTTTTTCTATTTTATTATTCAAACTTTTAAAAGCAATTTTATATTTTTTCATTCTGTATCAGCCACTATAAAAAAATACCTAAAACATTGATTCCCTTGTATGCATTTGCCATTCCTGTGTCCTGTCCCATTTTGTGTGTATTACCCAAGAAGCAAAATAATTGTTCTTCCCACATAAGTAGTGTGAATGACCTCACTTTTAGGCCTCTAATCCCATAAGAAACACTCTGAAAAGATGTGAGGGCTGCAAACTCAATAAAAGGCCTTCAGTGATCCTCTGTTATCACTATGCATCAACAAACAAGTACCAGATTGAAGAGATTTATAAAGAAGTCTTGTTAACATTTTGAACTATACTTTTGAGGAAATGTGTGCCTGCATGTATTAAATAACAATCGTGCCAGTCTACTAGGCAGAACCTAAAAACCAAACTAAACTTACACACAGAGATCATATGATGAAACACCAGTCCATTCAATATACATCTGTGCAATTCAGTAAGTTAAATTTCAGGAAGTCTTAGCAAACTATCCCAAGGATTATGTAATCACATCTAAGTATCTCTTTATTCCATGATGCAAGGTACAGGAATAATATTAAGGCTGCAAAATCAAATATTCAGAAATCAAATAACGACAAAATGAAAGGCTATGTCATGTAAACCATATGCAGCCTCTGTGAGACCTCAGCAGTGAGGCAGATGTCCAGTCTGTATAACTATGAGTCTGCACAAATGTACAATCTGCTTTCAAAGCTGTTCCTTTAGGAACGTGAAAGACTTGTGAAAAGACTGAAGTGTGTACATGAAAGGCATTAGCTTCTACTTGACTTACAACTGACCAAAATTTTAAAACATTTTCAAAGTTACCTATCCATGTAGAATGCAGGCAAAGTATCAAAACAATCATGTCTGCTCTAGTAATAGAACACTTAGAATAAAAACTCTATAATAAACATTACGGAAAGAGTTTTGATTAAAGGACTTTCCTCAAATTGTATGAAGTTAGCTTCCTACCTGGATTTCTGATTGGGGTGTTTTTTGTGAAACTCACTATCAATAACTGCTCTATTTCCTTTCTCCAAGAAAATTAGAAAATTCTCTGCACTTTTACTTTCTCCGTGATTCTCAAAAGATATTAATTTTTCTTACAACTTTAAACTGTGAGATTGTCATTATCATTTCCATTTTGAAAACAAACTGCAGATGCCATCACTGTCACCTCTCAGTTTATATAGGAGTATTAGAAGGGGTGCTCTATCTCCACATGTTACATTTTTTTAATATTTGTAAGGAAAAAAAGTCTTATGAGCTTTATTAGTTAAATAACTGCATAAATTAAGTCAATGAACTTTGAAAGATGACAGCTAACTATTGTTAAAACTTTTGTTAAATTATATTTACTAATTTACTTCATGAGGGTTTGAAGTCAATGGACAGCACCAACGCTAAGCAGTCTCTGACATCTCTTCTGTGCAATTCCCAAAACTGCAAACTCACTTCCACTCACACCAGTACAAGTGCAGAAAACAATGAAGAGCATCAAAACTGGCTATTCAGGAAACCCTTGAGGCTTCAACCCCTTCACTGCTTGTTGGAATATTACACCATTCATTCAATTTGGAGAACAAAGGTAAGAAGAGAGTTCTTGGTCAGACATAGCTAAAAGTCTTCAAAGGAGAGCTGGTAACTCCTATGGGCTTTTGAGGTAGCTGGCTCTCTGTTTAAAAACTCACAGTCAGCAGGTCCCAAGGCAAAGCTTTAAATGTTGATGATTCCTGAGACTCACTCACAAGACTGGTTTCAATTTAGGATTTAAAAAGCATACTCCAGGAAAATGCTATGAAAAATAGAGATAAGAATGATGTACTGGCTTGTTTATATAGATATTATGGTCACCAAACTGTGCAATGTATTCTCATCTAGCAAGTACAATTATGTCAAAACAATAAAATCTTTGCCTTTTTTAATTCTTCAATACTGTGTATTTACATCCTGTAGTTGTATGTGTTGATTTTTTCAATTATATATTATACATATATAATGATTCTTATATATTAATGCATGTATTATATAGTAATTATTATTTCAATTCCATATAAAATATATCTAACACCTCTTCTAAACCTGCTTACATCAACACAAACTTTCTAACTCTCCAGACTGTTTGGATTATTTTAGAATCTGAGTGTGGCAACAAAGTGAATTAAACAGTTTCTTGTTTGTTTTGGTTAGACTACCCTTCCTTCTCTCTTGTTCTGAAAACAAAAATCTAGATTGATTGGTTCTATTGGATCCTAATCTTGCACACCAGATAGGCCTTTATTTCTATCTGTACCACATGTGCAACAGTACAGTTAATGCTTTTGCAAAAAGTTTTTCAGTAACAGATTTATTGCCTAAATTCTGTGGGTTATAGCCAGGTTTTACCATTGCCCAAATTTCAAAGCAAACAATATATATATTAGATTGCTCATATAGCATCTTAGAATTTCAGAGCCTTTTGTCATAGCATTACAAAAACCTCCTCTTTCATCTGCCAGGTTCTTTGGATTTAGTCAAATTTTGATGGCAAAGCCAGAAATTTTATTCCAAACAGTCTGAAAGTGGTGTTTCCATTTAGATGAATTATTGTTTCAATGGCTCTCTCAGCTATCTCACTCATGATTTTAACTCTCAAATGCATACTTGCATCATCATTAAAGGGTGGTTGTCTTGGCTCTTTAGGCTGCTTCCTCCCAGATCTGCATTCTTCCTCTGACTCGTTGAATATTTTGCATGATTATCTGTGACATACCACATTTTAAAGAGAATTCATTAGTTCACTGATCAATCAGTCTGATTCCCTTTTCTAAATTAATACCACAAGCTCATGTTAGGACCAGAAAACTGCTGTATAAAGTACCACTGCAGCTCAAATGACATCTCATTGAGCAACTATGAAATACATGAATTTACAATTAATTATTCCTTCTTTGATACAGAAAAAACAAGACAAGATACACATCTGATACTGGAGAATTTAAAGCATGGAAAAACATATATTTCAATAACTGCATACTTTGCCTCTTTATCTTGATTCTAATCAAGATATCAGACAGAAAGGTGTGCACATCTTATCATGCTTTTTTCATTTTTGATGGTGAGTAGAACCTATCATGTTGTGTCTGAAATATAATTTTTAACAATTTTTCACCCCTGACTTCTGAATGTACTCAATTTGCTTCTGCTCTTTTTTTTTTTTCACCAGAAATGATCACTTTTTAGGAAAAAGCTGGATCCTGTCTAAATAGAGACCATATTTAACAGCTTCTTTAACTTTAAAAAATCCTGTCCATTTTTCCAATCCATCAATGCCAAATTGTCAGGATTGTACCCCATCAATGTTTAGTCATTGGCCCTGAAGCTGTAATGCCTAGAGAGAGAGATGGGCTTATAAATACAAGATCAGTACTCTGTCAAAATTCTCATTCTTGCTTTTCACAGAACCAGTGGATCCAATTTTGAGGTCCAAGCTCTAGAAATGGACTCCAAAATGAAGAAATAAAAGCATTCTCTGTGTTGCCACACAAGTTTTCATTGCCTCTGAAAGTCTCCTGCTCTCTCACAACCTCAAAGGCCTACTTTATGTCACTCCTAAAAGCATCTATTTTTAAAAATTGTTTGCTACATGATTTCTTTCTAAAAGGAAATTACTAATTTATAATGGCATAGTACATTTCTGTTTGAAGGACATAGACTCTTTAAACATAACCTATATATATGTAAATCAGACGTATTGTAGAACATTTCACCCTGGAAGAAAAAGCACATGTTTTTTGTTTTAAGCCATTAAACGTGCTGTGGTAGAACACACAACTCCCAAATTCTAAATGCAGGTGGTTGTATTTTCAACCAACATGAAACAGTCCTTTGTCTGATCTCTTTTCATTTCATAAGAGAGAAAGGAAAAGTTCTGTTACATTTTTACATGGTATACCCTATCATAAAACAAAAAGTAAGTTGCTGTTTCTTGTCTGTGTGATTGATATTCACCACGTCTGCAATATTTCTGCCACCACCTTTTTCAGCACCTGTCTGTTGGCCAATCAGAAAAAAGCAAAAGGCCTGAAGTCTCTCCAACTCCATGGAAACTCTTTCCAAAAATACCCCCAAGCTAAGTGTCTCCCTAATAGGAGCTACTGACTGACAAATCTCTCAGCAGTTCATTCTAAATAGCCAGCTGTGTTTTAACTTCTTTTTTTTTTAAATTTGGTTCTACTGAAGCTAGCAGTGGAAGTAATCAGCTGTTCCGTGTTCCTCCTTCAGCATTCATTCCTCTTTCCAGAAGTATGGATGTCACATTCTTGCACATTTGTCTTTGTTAGTGCTATGACTTCTGGCAGCAATACACAGCTGTCTACTCCTATCTGGCATCAGACATGTTTTTAGGTGGCAGGCTGAGGCTTCCTACAGGCCACAGGAATACATTTGGCATAATCAAAAACAGCGTGCAATAGCTATTACAAAGGTAATGTAAAGCTGTATTATGATAAAAGAAGAAAGAGAAGTAAGTATTTATTTTCCTAGAGATCAGCATCTCACAGTTTGTTGAAAGAGGCACATTCCTTTTCCAAAGCTAATCCCCATGTAAAGAAAGAAGCTTTTATCTGGTATTGAACTTCAGTGGTGTCTGTGCCCGCTCAGATCAAACACATTTCACATGCTAAGAAGGAATCCAAATGCATGACTGGCTGTGAATATAAACATGTAAAATACGCACTATAGGCTTGCAGCTAAAATTGATCTAATAGAGATAATTTTCCTCATGAAGAGGAAAGTCCAAATCTTAGCACATGCAACATTAAAACATGACACATGATGCTATAAAGCATTTTTCTCACTGCCCAACTATGGGAATTTTATGATATGCATGAGTGCAAGTAGTTTTTCTATAAAAGAAAAAATCAGATCTGTTTGAAATGTAATCTTCACAGAGCTACAACTAATATCTAATGTGAATAGGACTCCAACACTTAAACAGTTCCATACTCCACGGGGCATAGAGGGATGAACAACTTTTCAGATACAGCACAGGTAGTGATGTCAAGTGTAATTAATTTACAAAATAAAAGAAATTGTAAAGCCATATGAATATGACTAACATGTACAGCATACAAGACAAAATCAACTGAGAGAGGAATAACAAGAATAACTTGAAGTACTTAAGTTAAATGCAACTAGACAAAATTAGAGCTAAGGTCTTGTATATGGACTTCATAAAAGAAAACTTAATTTTAAGTACGAGACTAGTGTTAATTCTGCTTTGCATAGTCAGGATAAAAATTAGCTATCTAACACTAAGAGGTTGCTTTTCTTCTTTCAAACAGCCTGTTTAAGTTAGCCTGTTACTTTTGTGACACAGATATTCCACTAGAGTGTTTTAACTATAATTTATTGCCCTTGTTTTCTTTAGAAGATTATGTAGGATTACACTGAGCTGATACAGTTTAGATTTCTTAAATTTATCATATAATTTGAAATCTTTACATGCTAGACTATACAATCTCAATTATATTACCATGTGCTACACTTCCAAGTTCTGTCCTTGCTTTCTCTATCCTTGTGAGATTGCATTGGTCCTGCCTTAACTTTCACTCCTTTCCCACTTGCTTCTTAATTCAACATGACATTTATTTCTTAAGTTTTTGTATTTTATCAACATCAGCTCTAATACAGGCTTGCTTAAATTCTTATTTGCATACATTCCCAAACGCTAATATGTGGAATGGCCTTTCTACTTAAACCACAGAAGACTGTCAATTCAGAGTTTGTTGACACCTCATTTTTATCCCTTTGACACCATTAGATAATATGCCCTAAATATTTTAATGGAAGCGGGCAGTGGAAAGGCCTTCTCTAGGCCATCTCACAGCAGTGGGCCCAGCCCGTGCGCTGTGGCCGCAGGCTCCCGGCACGGCCGTGGGCCCAGCCCGTGCGCTGTGGCCGCAGGCTCCCGGCTCACCGCACAGCAACACACCCCGCAGGCCGAGCTCGGCCCGTGGGCTCCGGCTGCGCCACGCACGGCACCCCCGGCCGCCAGAGCCGCGCAGGCCGGGCTGCACTCTCCCTGCGCCTCCCCGCGCACCCTCACCCTGCCTGCCCCGCCTGAGCAGCCGCTCTCGTCGGGTCGTCACCTCCAGCACCATTCACCGGCAACATCTCACGCCTCCAAACCCGAGCCCCTCCGCCTTAACCCCTCAGTGCCTCACGCTGGGCCGCCAGACCGTGCGCGGGCCTGTGAGGAGAGAGTGTGGACAAGGAGCGAGGCAGGCTCGGAAAGCAGCGTGTCACGGTGACATGGCCCTCCCTGGAGGGACTCTGATGAACACAGGGCTTGGCAAGAGGCAGACTCAGGCAGCACCGCCCCGCCCAGGGCATGGCCCGCTCTCAGGTAATGTGGACAGAGACATTTCTACCCCGGGTGCAGTGTTTATTGGCAAAGATCAAACAGCTTTACCTTATGTTTCTTCACATTTGTGATAAATCCTGTGAGAGCACAATGTGCTTCACAGCCCCAGATGCAAAGGTGTATTCATCACAGTGCACAGGTGTGCAAATTCCTAGCAAAATTCCTTTGACATTCTAAGGGATGTTGGTGGCACTCATGACTCGTGTAGCTATTTGTCCATGTGTTCAGTTAATTCTTCTCTGACTAATAAAAATTAAAGAAGATGGCATCTTGAGAGAGAATGATATTACAAGTGTTGTAGTAGTCTTGAGATAAGGAAAGCAGAATTACAAGTTTTTCAGTGTGAGTTTGCCTCATCAAGACCTTGGACCATAGATCTTGGACTGATAAATTTTCATCTCTTTCCCAATTTAAGAAATGGTATTGGTTTTTTGTGAGTTGCTTGGCCTTCCTTTCTGTTTTTGGTTTCCTTTCCTACTCACACCTGTAGTAATTATGAAAAGTTGTGCTATTTTCAAGTTTATTGATGTGTCATTACGTGCAGCCCCTCAATCTCTTTGTTGATGAAGTATTAGGCAAAAGAAGGGTGGGAGTTATTATTGCTGTTCTGTTAACGGTTTAATTTTAACAATTGCTGTATTTCTTCTAGACCAGTTACTGGTACATCTGCTAGCAAAAAAGGCAGGTATATGAGCTTTCCCACTTCACTCCTAAGAAGATCCTCAGAGAAACTTGGAAACATTGTATTTGACTACTATTGACAATGCTTGACTATTTCACTACGTTCGGCACTTTCATATATATATGACAGGTAAGTACTTCCAACTCACTCTATGAAAATATAGATTAGCTTTAGCTATGTAAAAACATCTATTTACAATATTTTTACAAGCAAAATTAAACATTTGTGCATACTGAAGGAAAATAAAAGAACAAAGCTATGTATGGCATTGAACTACAGCAAGACATTGACCCAATCTGTTTAAGCACAGGCGAACAGATTATCTTTTTGCTCTTTCAGAGGTGGAAGAAAATGTCTGTTAGCAACTCAAAATAACTGGAGGTTTCTGTGGCAACTGGTAAAGGAGGTTGTATCTATCTCTGCTGCTTAAAGTAGAAGCAGTTCTTAGAGATTTCTATTTGAAGTTTGCTTACTGGTGTTTGACTTAAAGTCTTGGGGAGGAGATCACCTATCTACTTGTATTTTATCCTCTTGCTATTTAGAGTAAGATACAAAATAACAAGGACCATTAGAGCGGTGTTCTGCTTTCTCAGGTAAGTACACGAATCATTAGGGTAAAAAGCCATGCTTATTACTGTATTTTGATTTTATGCAATTAACGATGAAAATCTTTTGCATTATGTAACATCTTCATCGGCTGGATTTTATGGTTTTTGGCATGAGATTTGGAATGACTACAGCTTAGTAGTGTTAGAAAGTATTATTAAGATTTCAGGAAAACCTCAAATCTATTGGCAGTGAAAACTATTATCTCTGTGGAGTTCTGTTCATCAACTGAATTTTCCGTAATACTACAATAGGAATGGAGTGAGCATATGAGCCATATATCTCTTAACTTGTTTGATGTTCCTATTAATTTTAAAATTTTATATGCAAATACTAAATTATTACATCACTGCATATTAAAGTGTGTTTATCTTGCAAAATGTGTAATTGTTCTGAAGTTTTACTCTGCCATTTGTTTATAGTGATTTACTGCCTTTACTACTTTTATAAAGGAGAATACACCTTATTTTTGAAATAAAAATGGAAGGTCTTGATTGCAAAATATTCAGTACAGATCAAAGGATATAAACATTCCCTAAATCTTAGAAGAAGAACGTTGGGAAAATTTATTCATGGCTTAATAGAGCTGTATAAAACCTTGCCCTATTATGTTTTCAAGTTATGAAGAGTATTTCATTAACAGTTGAAGCAAAGAGGAAATAATTGAATACAAATCTTTCACTTTCTGGGCAAATGTTTCTATCATGCTGTACAAAAAGTATTTGGCATATCTGATTCACACAAAACAATACTGTATCTGTATTCAAAAAGCTAAATTTCTTTAAAAATATCTCTGCAGGTATCTCCAGGCAGATATATTTTCTTCCCAGAAGTGAAAATTTAAACACAATTGCAAGAAGCAGGATTTCATCCACCCACTCCCTGCAGAAAATGCTGAAGATAGCCCAAGGCAGCTTGTTGCTGTTTATATGCAGGCTATTTTTGGCTCACATTCCAAGGTGGCAAAGTCTTATGCATTTAGTGGAGATGCTATGGGTGCCTGACAAAGGACCTTGATTCTACTCTGTGGGGGTGACTGCTTAAAAATTAGGCATACTGTGGTTAACTCTTGAATAACCAGCTCCGTCTTTGTGCAGTTTTTATCTTGAAATTTTTAGAGTGATGATTCTGTTCTTATTTGACACGCTGAAACCACTGTAAAATTACCTGAAATAAAATCCTTTTAACTAATTTCATTAGGATCTCAAACTGCAAGAATGGGGTTTGTATACATTGTGAAGTATTCCCAGTCCAGCAGTGAATCTGTTCAAGCTTTGGTTTAGGGGACAGTAATTGCCTGTAGGAAGAAGTTCTGTCAACCACTGAAGTACAATGTGTGCTACTAGCACTTGTTAGTACATAAAGATGGTCTGGGTCCTATAGGGAGCTCTGAGTCTCTTGTGCACTTCAGGCACAACAATGCATCTACTGTACTTCCATTGGTGCTGAGGAACAAATTTTAGTGAAAAATGCAAGGCAGTGTATAGACGACCTTGAGCTAAGAAAAAATTCCAGTTTAAAAAATGGTTTCAAATCCAAGAACAGATATAACGGATGCTGACAGAAGGGATGGAGGTCTGTACCATCTCTTTGGAGCTATAATTTCTTCTATCCCCTCTGGAGCGTGTGACTCCCAATAGGTTGCAATCTGGCAGAAACCACGTTACCCACACATTGCTTTTATTTCTGGAAACGATGTGATAAAGTTGAGATTAAACCAACAGTCTTCATGTTTACTTCTTCCTTTCACTGAGTACCAACAGAAATTATGTCTGAAAATTGAACAGGATTTCCACAGCTTTTGGACAGATTTTTTTTTTTTTCCCTGGGACTAAATTCTCACAGGAGTTTTAATGAGGTGAAAGTACTTCCTTTACAGAGACAGTAAGAGAGAGCTGGCTGTGTTACACATTATGCTCTACAACTCTATAGAAACCAAAAATGTATTTTGATTGTTTCAGCATTAATACATGTGTCAGAGTTGTAGGGTATTTTTAAAGCATACATGTTTTCCAGGAATTTTTTCATGTCTTTTCTGAGGGAGATACTTCTTTTCTGATTATAGTATTATTTCACTTGAGATACGAAAATTCAGTAGCTAATTTATTTATACAGTGCAGTTTATGGTTACAGATTAATAACTATCAATTATTACAAAAAGTTGTACTATTTCTACTGATAACGCCAACCTAAATTATTGTGGTTATTTGTTTCCTAGAAGATTTTAAGGTACCCAAGGAAACTATTAATTTTAAACTATTCTTAGTAGAAATAGGCAATTATTTTACTTATTATCATGAAAATAATGTCGTTTTAAAAAATTTAAACTTTTTTGATAAAATGGTATAGAAAGGAAATGGCTGTTATCTGAATTTCTGAGTAGTAAGTGCACAGAACTTTGTGCCACATCCAGGCCTAATGTTGCTTCTGCTGGAATTCCAGATAGTGGCAGTCTGCTGAAACATGAGTTCAGTTACCAAATATAGATGAGTGGGGTACGAATTACATAGTCAGAGAGCACAGATGTAACACACAGGCCACAGTCTTCTCGATGCTTACTGAGGACCAAGCAATCTTTAGTGAAGAGCTGGAGCAACTTTAAGCCTACTTAGATAGAGAAGGAGAAAAACAACTTTACCTACTATTAACTATACTTGAACTCTTCATATTGGTCTGCTCATTGTAAGATCTGTTTTATATTTTCTGCTAAACATAATTGTTGTATGTGGGGAGTAATTTCGCAGGATTTCAAAATTCGGAGGAAAACTATGTGCCTTTTTTGTTTTAAAAAAATCTTACTAGATAAATTTCATCATTCATATGATTATTTTGAACAGATAGGCTTTGGGTCATGTTAAGTAATAATGTCTTATTTGGCAGGTTCTGCAATTTCAGGACTTTTTTTGAAATGAGTCCTTTGATTTTCCATGGTTTTCCATATTTTACTATATATCTCTTAAAAAGTTTAATTTGATTAGTTATTGTATTTTTTCTGAAATGATTGTAATCCAGTACATTTCAAATTTCATATTTACCATATGATTCTTTAGAGCATCTATATTGGGCTTTGCATAAGTACTTAAATTGCATGATATAAAAATGTGGTTTAACTTGGGAGTAATTTTTGAAAATATACAAATAGGACCCCACTAATAGGCTGTACGTAATAATGTTGAAAGTACAGGTAAACACTGATCTGCATGCAACAGATTATTTTATGTTTGTGTCTTTAAATGATACAGTATATGGCTTTGCAGGTTACCTAATGAGTAATGATGATGAAAACTGTTATAAATACATTGTACTCTAACTTGGAGAAGCTAGAAATAGCATTCAAAATTTCTAATTACGATCTTATAAGCTACTTGATAGGCTTAGTGATACTTCACCTCCAGTTCACTGTGGTTACAAGTTGCACTAAAAGAATAGTGGGTTTATGTATTACAATGTGGCTGAAATAAAGCCTTTCTCCTGGAAGCTTCCATTCAGCTCTCTGAAGCCAGACGTATGAATCTGTTTTTAGGCACCAGACCCTTCTCACCAAGAAGGCTTATCAGCATAAGAAATTGCCAATAAACCAGCACATTTAAATTCATCAACTTTATCTAAATATCCAGGGACAGACTGATTTGCCTAAATTTAGACACTAGACTTTGAAAATTACAATATATGTAACCATTATATTTTTCTAATGACAAAACTGAGTATTAGGAAGAAATACGTTAATTCATAATACATTAACTTTAATCATCATGTTGCGTGGCTAACAATAAGTAAAATTGTCTTACCCATGAAACAGCCCATTGAAACATTAGAGCAGCTTGGTGTTGGAAGTCAGGGAAGTTTATCTGAGTATGTAATGTGTCACTTTGAGATGTGAACAAGCTAGAAACCAGTGTGTATCAGATTTAAATAAAGATATCATTTGAAGTACAGATATTTACAAGTTGTCTAAATAGCACCTTTGTTCATTTGAATACAAAGCTTTAAAAAATAACTAAGGTTAAGGAGACAGAAACTCTCCAGGTTTAACCCTTGTTTCCCTGGCATTCACCCAGTTCATGCCTTAACAGCTGAGCCTCAGACCAACTGTTTGCTGGGCTTCTCAGATTCTTTCTTTAAAGCTGCTATGTGGTAGTCAGTTATACTGTATATACTTTTTTAGATTTTGTTGACAAGAGATTGGCATGGTTGCTAAATTTGTTGCCCTGTAAACACAGATAGCAGGAAAGAAAGACATAATCCCAGCAAATAATAAGATTATCACTGTATTCTATAAAAACATATATCAAAGCCTAAATGCTTTGGGTTTCTTATTCTTCTCTTTTATGCATTGAGTTGTAATCTGTTGGCAAGACAAACAGGCATATCAAAAGATGCATATGCTAAGCCAAGAATTCCAATAATCTATCAGTCACTAAATGACTACATGCCGGGTAAGCCCTGGTTTAGTGACTAAAGGTAATTGGAGCCTGCACAAGCTGATGTAAAATACATCCGAGTGCATCGCATGACTGTCAAGCCATTTCTCCACTATCAGTAGAGAATTAAGGGAAAATATTTATTTTTAAATCTTATGTAAAATTGTTCTTGTTGAAGTTATCATTAGAAGAAGAGAGTTTTCCAGGACAATTAAAACCACTAATGTTCAACTTAATTAAATGCTTTGCAAAAACAATAATTACATTTAAGATCAGGTCAGCCACAATCTAGTGACCAGCTAGACAAATACATTTCAACAAGGAGATTTTCAGGCCAGTCCTTCCCTTGGGTAAAGTGTGGTTTCCCTGATGTCTTGTTTTTTGCTGACTTTAAAGAGAATGCTCATCCTAATTCTGAAGTCATGTTGGGCAACTGGAGAGGTATAGACACTTCTCTGCTTTGTGAAACTGGTACAAAATATACATTACATTCTTCCATTATGCAGGATGATATATAGGCTGTGAAATCTATTTCTTCAGTGTTTTACTTTTAGCATATGGTAGCTTGATATTTCAATTTTCAGTGTTGAGGAAAGTGTTCCTAAATAGGTAACAGGTTAAAAATGTTAGCACAATAAGTAAAATAATATTAAACACATTATCAACGTTAAACACAAAGGATAACTTGGAATTTCTAATGCAAATATCTTTGTGTATATCCTCATAATGATTTCAACTTGAACACTTCTCCTCTCAGAATTTGATGGTTTTGTGTCTGGAATGGTATGGGAAGGAGAAAAGTAAATATATTCCTG
The DNA here is from genome assembly GCA_013400915.1 of Pardalotus punctatus. Classification (NCBI taxonomy): domain Eukaryota; kingdom Metazoa; phylum Chordata; class Aves; order Passeriformes; family Pardalotidae; genus Pardalotus; species Pardalotus punctatus. The sequence continues at coordinate 201,084 of VZTX01010332.1, read as the reverse complement.
AAATCTTCATAAAGCTAAAACCAGAAAATAAATGAAGTGTAATAGAATTGATGTAAAATAACAAATCAGATATGAAATGACAACATATATACATATTGATCCAGTGGAATTGAGATTGTGCTAGGCAATAGACAGACAAAGGATGTCTTAATATTTCTGAGGGAAGATTCAAGAGAAAAATGACTCCTAAGTGCTCTCATTTCCACCTAGACAATTTGCAGTCATGGCCCATTCTAATAGAAACCAAGGTTTATGGTATTTCATGCACCATTATGTTCTGCTTATCTTCCAGCTTTGTGTCTAGCTTATGGGAACTAGGATATAACCTTTTTATTAAGGAATTGTACTTCTGTCTTCCAGGATGCAAGACAGAAGCTGTCGCCAGGCATTGCCTCTTTCTTTAATGCTGGAGGAGACTTACTCTCCGGAGAGAGACACCAACAAGGGATATCCTGAAAATATGTCAGAACCTTCGTCTTATCATGACTTTTTCTATGATTCCCTGTCAGACACACAGAATGGTGAATTTTCAAATGGACTTTCTGCCTTCCTTACCCAGGAGGAGATAAGTAAGAGCCTTGACATAGCTCGAGAAGCCATTGCCAATTCCATGGAGGAAGATGAGAACACAGCACCAGACTTGACTCATTATCTCAACACCTCTCTTTCTAGCCCTTCAGAAAACCCTTCTTTCAGGGACACCCAACTGCATGAGGAAGATGATTCACAGATGCCTGAAGCAAGCAATTGGACTTCATCTGCTGCAAGTCATGTTCTCCCAAGGAATCAGAAAGAGCAGTCCACTGCACCTCCAACAGCAGATAGTTTTGTCACAGTTTCTAGGAGGCAACCAAGCATGTCAGCTTTTCTACCTGCTAGTCCCAGCTTCATCAGACGCCTGAAATACTCAGAGAAAGATGCTCCATGTATGCCTAAGACAAGCCCAAACTCTGAATCGACATCCCAGGGAGAAGCTCCATTCAGGAACAAGGTGTGTGACAAAGCTGCCACATTCATAGAGGAATTATCATCTATATTTAGACAGGCAGCGAAGGCCAGAGGCCGTAGCCCTGACGGGGACTCTTCTTCTCCAGACAGTGGATACCTGTCTCCTAATAAGAAACAACCAGCTTTAAGTACCTTGGTGAACCAGGAGTTTGACAAACCACATCAAGAGACTGAGCCTGAGGAAAAATTACCTGGAGTTCATCTGAATGGAGAACACTATTCTGAAAGGGGGAGCATCATGCAGAGCAACATGGTCCTGTGCCGTCCCTTCATCAATATGGGAGAGAATGAATTTTCACCACCTCAATTCACTCAGAAGCTCCGGAGCCAGGAAGTTGCTGAAGGAAACAAAGTATTGCTGGAGTGCAGAGTTGCTGGCAACCCAATCCCTGATGTCAGGTAAGTGCTAAGTCACCAGATATCATCACCTGATTTTGGAAGATACCTAATGACATGTGACACAGTGACCTGCTTAGAGGTAGTCACATAAGAGCAGTCGATCATGCAGTTTTACAAAGCACAAAGAGGACCACATTCTTTGTTTGACTAGAATGTTTCAGTGTTATTTGCTTGCGAAATTAAATTCTGCTTGATTTAAGAGCCACATGGCAAAATGAGAAACAGAAATGGGTCTAGCAACATTCTGTGTGATTGTTGCTTCATTAATCTAGGTAAAAGAAGTCACAGCTTGCCCCTAAAGAGCATATCACAAGGAGCTGCCAATTAATTAGAATGTCTCCAAGACCCATGTGAACTCTGTTTTTCTGAATCTTAACTCGTGCAGAATCATAAAATAAGAAGGCAAATCTTAATGACTGAGCTGAGTGAGTAATGAGAAACATTGCTCACATAATATATTACTGTAAAATCAAGTATACTTTTAAGTAATCACATCAGTATAAATTAATTTGTAACTTTTGTCTTACTTCCCTTTTGAAACCTATAATTGTGCTATATTAGTAGTCTCTAGATACAGCCTTTACTGAATTGCAGAAAATATGGCTCATGCTAACTTCTCAGGCTCTTGCAAAGCTCCCTGACAGTCAAATTAATACACTTTTATGGTCCATTCTCTAATTTGTTTTATTTAATAATTATTAATAATTCTCCATCTGGCTACTTTAAAAAGCCATATCAATTATTAATAAAAATTACTTTTTCAAAGTTTCCACTAAAACCCAATTTCCCCCTTAGTCTCCATGTCATTAGGGATCTTCAAGAGAGGAAAAATAGGGCAGCTGTACCTCAAAAACTACTCATTATGGAAGTTGATGCACTTCTGCCCCATGTCCTTTCTGTAGTGACGCCAACTTGGCTGAAGAGGTCACTCACACACAGCACGGGCGGCACAGAGCCGTCAAGTGAGCGCTGCTGTGGAGCCAAGAGAGCAAAAACTAAGGCTCACTCAGTGGTTAACATATAGCAAACACTTGAGTGATGTTTGGGTGGGACTCCAAAGTCTTTGAATTGTAGGGAAAGGAAAGGGATTCTTTCTTTTAAAAGAGAGAAATCATGCAGAAAAATCTGTAGTGGACTTTTATCTATAATAACATTACTGGGAAATTCTAAGCAATTTCATAGTATCATCTAGGCACATCACTGTCCTTCTTTCTGGATATGAAAAGGAGTTTTATGGTATATCCTGTATATATCCAGTAAATAGTTAATTTGCTGCAGTGGAAAAAGACAAGCCTGTTTAAAACCACCCACATATTGCAGAACAAGTGAAGAATGTCTGTTCCACTTTCAGAAATATTTTCTGCAAATGGGAGTTTTATATGGTTTAAAAAGAAAGCAAAACACCAATGATACAATAATAGTTGACCATTCTCTTACATTTTGGTAATGAAAATTATCCAGTTTTCTAAAGCACTTTACTTAGACAATTGTTTCATTAGACTGGATATCTGGTTAGTAATACATATGGAAAAAAATCTTCAGACTGTAATCATATGAATTCAAAATATTTACTGTTTTCTGAAGAAACTGACCAGAGAAAAAAATGTGTAAAATATATTAAACTTTTTGTGAAAATTTCTGAATAGGTAGAAAGTAGAAATTGATATTAGGAAAGTATTGTATTGTATTGCCAGAAGAAGGGCTATAGAACAAGGGGAACAGTTACCTGGTTGGAGAAGTGTAAGAGTGAGCTGCTTGGCACATGCAAAACTTGCTGAACAGGAGATGCAGACAAGGGCAAGAGCCAGGGCTGCCATAGTCTGTACATTTCCATATAGCAATAAAGTCTGTACAAACCAAGCTTCAGTTGCTCTGATTTTTCCCAGAAAAAAACACTCTCAATAACATAGCCCCTGCAAAGACTATTTTTGGAACTCTGTGTGATAAGAGTATAAAGCAATTGGGATTTTTGTATTTGTTTATCTTCTTGTCTCAGCTGGGAAGAAAATAACCAGAAGCCATATTTCCTAAAGGCAGCAGGAAGTAACAATAGTTTAGTGGTGACAAGAAAATCACTAAGTTCTTATTTTGCCCAGCACTCAAAAAGTTGTCCAGCTTTATAATGAATACAGTTGATATTTAGGCAGCATCAAGCACTGGAGGCCATGAGATCATCCGACACCAGAGCAAAAGGCCTTCAAAAGCATCTACATAGGCATTTCTGATCTTTTAGCATGTTACTGCTTTTATAGGCCTCACATTTTATCCTGGATTTGTAACTGGCTTTCTTCCCTTTTCATAGCTTTTTTGTAGCTAAACTTTCCAAAGCCCTCAGCCTATACAAAGTTGAGCTAGAATCCTTCTTTATCCTGCTACCCTTCTTATGGGGATAAAGATAACAATGTTGCAGAATCTAGTATAATTAAAGAAACCATCAAATGTAGTGTAAGGGCAAGGTGTATATTTGAAGGTTATTTGACTAGGAAAGCCTCTTCAATTTTAAGTTTCTTGGATGTTCATAGCTGTACACAGCTGAAAGTAAAAGAGAAAGTGTTATGGTTTGAGTGACAAAATTTGACCAAAGTATCTTTATACTACAAGTAGAAAATAAGTAAACATTGACAGAAGCACTTACAACTAAAATCTTACTGTACGAATCCAAAAGAAAATAATCAGTTCTATTTCAAAAATCACCACTTTTTTTTTTTTTTTTTCAAAGTTCAATGTCTAACTTACTAGTTCTACTAGCAGAAAATTAGATTTCTTACAATGAATATTTTGTCACTGGTCAGAACAATTTTTACATTTCTGAGCAACCCAGATTCCAGCGTAAGACCTGTTACTGATTTGCAAGTGAAAAAGGCCCTCTATACCTAGCAAGGTATAGACTGATTTTAAAAGTTCTAGGACATCTGCTGTCTAAAGAAGGTCTAAAACATATAAAATATAAATTGAAACAGAAATTTTCTGTGTTACTCTCAAAATTATTTTGTCAGTCAATAGCTGTCCTTCAAAGTGCATCAGCAATAGAGTACTTAAAATGCTCATATTAGCCTTGAGCTAGCTAAACTAAATCCCAGCTGGGAGTGACTTAGACCTCTTCAGCATTTGCCTCACCACCTGAATACTTAATTGCTTTTGAGGTCTGCCCAGAGCTGTAAGCCATGATTAAAGTATTTTCTGAGGTCTGCCCTGAGCTGTAAGCTATGATTAAAGTATTTGCAGATATTCACCCAGCTTCTGTAGCACAAGAGGTATTGAAATTTTTGTGACAAATTTATTCTTTTTCTTCTTCCACACCAAACTGACACTAAAAAAATGCAAATCAGAATTAAAAATAAGGCACTTTCCACATAAGATATCACAAGAACAGGGCTTCTTTGCTTTAAGGAAACTATTGGCTCTCATTATAATCCTTTTCTTGTCCTAAGTGCTGCTTGTCTAGATTTTACTGTATACTCAAAATCCCCACCTAGAAATATTACCTGCACATAACCCAGAATTGTTCTTAGAAAATATAGAAACAAATGGAAAGTACAATACCTAAATCTATAATGAAACCAAACTGTTGAAATCTACAGCTTCAAAATCTTACCCAGTTTTATAGCATTTAAAGGTTTTGAAGACTAAAAACATGCAATAAACTATGTCACCACCACACTCTTACTATCAGGCACAGTTGCAAAGAAAATTGAACATCAAATTAAGTCATGCTTAATACAAATCTTCACAGCTGGGGAAAAACCCAGGTGTACAGGACATCAGTGATTAAACCACCTACACAGCAGTTGGTAGTTTTATGTCTTGGAAATGTAAGAGGTGTCACAGATGTAGTTCCTGCTTCTTTGCTGGATTTGTTTTGAGGTAGGAAGATCGGTGGCTTAGAGACAGCATTTAGGTTTGTTTCTGAAAGTCTCTTCTGCTGTAAATTTTATAATTGTAGTGAAACACCAGTGCTTTGGTGGGAGATAGAGATATTCTACTAATTCTATAATGGCAAGGCTTTATACTACTTATTTTTATCAAATATGAGTTGTTTTTTACATATTTGTAGTAATGGGACATACTTGACCATTTTAGGTGTCCTTAGTTTAAAAAAACATGGTTTCATGAGTGTGTTCCTTGCTTTCTTGTATAAACTCTTTAATAGTCATCTTCCAAATTGTTGTGTTACTTTTTTATTTGTAGAATCTTAACTATTTAATTTAGATTTTAGAACCAGGTGGTGCAGATCCTGCTTTTCAAATATTTTCATAAGCTTACATACATACTTGTATTATTCAAGATGGAAACTTTTGTGAAGATATTTTATGACAAACTTGTTTAAAGTACTTGTTAATTCCACTCTTGTTTGCTTCCCCAAAAATAAAATTTGCTTCAGAATAATGAGATGCTTAATATGGCTTAATAACAGGCTTTTCTAGACTACAATCATTATGTTAGCTACAGTGATTGCAGAAATAATCCATAAAAGATAAAGATTAAAATGTATTCTGTGTGGGAGGAGAGAGCTCCTGTGACTTGAAAATCAGTAACAGCCCCATGTATTATCCTTATACAATAAAAAATCAAGTCTTGAGCTTAGAGGTGGTTCTTACCTGATTCCCAAAAATGCAATATTTTACAGTAAGAATTGATCTAAAATACTTCCACAACTTATGCAATATTTTCTGTTGCATTATTTCAGTGTTGTTATAATTGTTTATCAATATTTAGAACAGTGCAACAAGAAATAGTGGTTTTCTTATTATGCAACCCTTTGTAAATAATATTTCCAGAATATCTAGCATTTATTTCCTAAGGGTGATAATTTATGAAGTTAGTTATCAAATTGCTCACAAATATAAATATTTTTCTTACATTCTCCCCATAGTTTAGCTGGTTTTCTCTATTAAAATATTTTCCCAATAAACGTACTTTGATAAAAAAACTCCCATAGTCCTCCATTAATCTTTTCAGAATAGAATCCTGCTAATCTGTCTACTTACTAACCTTTTTCAAACAAAGGGTATTTGTTAAGAATGGAAGAATATTCTTGTACCTAAGGAGTTCCTAGGGTCAAAAATGTTCTGTTTGTGGATGTGGATGTTTTTCTGTGCAGGGAGGGAGCATTCACAATCATCTGAAAGTGCAAACAGCATGCTTATTGCTGAGATTAAATGGAAAAATGTTGTTAGCCATTTTAATCTGGTAGTACACTCATTTAAGAAATCTGCTTAGCAGTAATATGTTATCATTTAGTATTTTATTTACACTCAGATGAAGATAAAATATGTATACACATGAAAATTATGTGTCAGCATCCTCAATATTTTTCTGTCACAATAATATTTTTTCTTACTCTTTATCTATAATGAATTCTTTACTTTTGTTGGGCTTTTTTCTTTATTTACAAATCAAAATAATACTTATTTGCAGTTGACTTCATTATTCTTTTAGCCCTTCTAATTTATTTCCTTTTATACTCTGTTTATTGGACCATACCACACCATTCTTGTGTCTCTTGTTTGTTTACTTTTGCAGATTTTCAGATAAGGCCTGCCCATCTTCAGGCATCCCTGGAGTTTCAATTTTGTTTCAAAGCAGATCTGGAATGTAGTGTTGAAAGTCACCCCAGTGACTTGTGAAACTGCTCTTTAATTCTGATTGTCTTAGAACAGTGGTCTGGACTAGTGGGCTTTGCTGAGGAAGCAGGGGGTTATACTCCAACACAAATGGTAAAGCTATTGCAGCACTACCTGTAGGGATTTGTGGCCTGCAGGTATTAGGTAGATAGCATGCATCTTTCAGATATTTCCTTTTCCATTCTCCATTCATTTTGTGGCAATAGAGTCCACACCCTCAGGATTTTCTTCATCTGGGGAAAACAGAGTGGAGTTAAGGCCTGTGTAGGTCATGTACCCACCTGCCTTAAAAAACAGGGTGGCCTATCTAAGCAATGCTAGTAGTGTGTTGGTTTTCTTAACTTGTAATAGTTCTTTTACCTCAGAACCACTTGGAATGAAGATTTGCCATCGTGCTACTTATGAGCGGCGTTTAGGGGACTCTTGTAATATTTGATTGGCCCGGTTGAAGAGAGGGGGCAGAGCTGGGTGCCCTGTGGGTGTGGCCAGGTTGTTACTCTGTAGGAATGAGTGGTCACCATGTTGCTGGGTCTGCTCATGGGGCTGTGGTACTTAACCCATATGTGCTGCTGGTGAAGATACTTTTCACAGTAGGGAGAGGGATTAGGATTGTTTTGTTGATGTACTGCATGATATTGGTTTATGACATGGTAACATCAAGGGTGATGAGGGTCATTAGTGACATGTATTCAATGGTGCTCACCTGTACTGGCTTGGTGATACCTCTGGGGATTCATTAATAATCATACCCAGCCTGTAGGAGGAACAGAGGAGGAGGATTTTTCCCAGCCTTCCACCCCCTTCTCCTCCTTCAGGTCTGCTATAACAGCTTTTGAGAATTTTGGATTCTGTTTAGATGTTAAGTAAAGCATCTTTCATTAAGTTGTTATCTCAACCCATGCTCTCTGCTTTTGTCCCTCCCTCACCAGAAGGGGCAATGGAAAGGGGAGTGGCTTATTTGGAGTTTAATTTCCTCCTGGAGTTAAACCATGATAATGATAACCAAATGTTTTGTTTGGATCAATGGGTTTTTTCCTTGCCTCCCTGTCTAACACCACAGAGTACAGTATTTAAAGTAGGTATCTGGAAAGCAAGGCTCTTTCCTATGTGAAATTATCTTTATAAAGTTTGGATTGTAATAACGTGATAATTTATGTAGGACTTAGAAAATAAACAAATTGCTAGAAAACAGGCAAAGCAATCCACTGAAGTTACAAAATGAATATTCAAAGATCTAAAATAAAGAATGTCTGGATGTGCTTGGGAAGGTGGCCTGTGGGGACATGAACTCCTAAATTGTTGGGTTTTGTAAAAAGCCCCAAGGAGGATCCGTAGATTCTGGACACTGGGGTTATTCTTACTTTTAATTTATTTATTGTCTCTCTAGAATAGTTTTGACTACATGATGTATGCATTTCTTCATCTTTGTTATACAAGCTCTGTGCATCACCAGGCTCTCTTTCTTTAGAGCTGTCATTTTTCCTGAATGTGGAAGTAGCTTTTGTAAATTTTGGGGTTTCAAAGTTACATATTTTTGTTTTGGGTTTTGTGTGTGGTTTTTTTGATCCTGAAAATAGGAAGAATAAAGCCTGTTAGGTGCCTAAAGATGGGTGCTGTAAGAGGCAGTTGTAAAAACAAAGGGATAGTTATTGAAACTAGAATTACTCTTTTAAATTGGAATTAGGAAGAGAATTCCAGCTCTGTTACTTTATATTTCTCTGTCTGTGAATGCCAATGTCTCTGGTTTGGTTTTCTGATTGCAATACTGAAAGTTTACAATCATCTCAGTTCACTTCTTTATTCTTTTATTCTTCTTTTTCTGCCTCTCAGTAAAAGAATGTAGATCTAAAGTTCCTTGCTAATGCTCCCAAAATAAATAACATATGGACTAGTATTTATAAAAAGAGTTAAAGATTAGATTAAAATGTTATCAAAATACTTAATGGCTAACATGAAAAGCTTAAAAGTAAATTAATAAAAATTACGCTGCTATCTACATAATGGGAAAAAACATAAAGAACTTGTGTTGTATACATAGGAATTGGATGAGACATGGATGATCTTTAAAATAATGCGGCAGCACGTGTCTTCAGAAAATTCTTTCTCTACATGAGCTTTGTCCCTGTTAAACGTTTTTAGTTTAAAAACATAGTTTAATTGAAGTAGTTTTAAAACACAGATTTCCCACAAAACTGGTGCTGAAACAGTGCCAGAGGCAGAGTTCCAAGAGGCTGCTTTTACTTCATATTTCAGAATTTATTTGTATAAATCTTATATGCTGTCTCTGGACTTTTCCAGTATTGTGCAAAGCATCAACAGCCAAGAAGTCTGAGGAAATACATCGGCAGTCTGCTTGTCATGGACAAACTGAAAGTGATCTGTGAAAATTAAGACTAAATGTAGAGGCTAAGTAAAACAGAGATGGGAATGAACCTAGATGATTTAGGACTATCTTACTTGTACTGAAAGAGAAGAGTAGTGAGGCTTTTCACACAGAGAAGTGTTTGGAGTCAGTAATTCTGGCATCATTACTTACCAATGTTCAGCAGGTATGAAGTGCTATTCCAAATCCCATTTTAAATATCATGCTTAATACACTTTGACATGTTTGCTCATTTGCCTAGAGGCAATACTACATCTTGGATTGTTTTAAGCTTCTTAAGGGCAATTATAGGAGTTTATTAATGTTATTTAAACAGGATCTATCTTTTTAAAACACAAATACATTGCTTTATAAATATAAATTAAGTAAATACAATTCTAACTTTGAAAATTGATGATTTAAAATTCTTTCTAATAAAAAACTGTCATGTCTGAAATACACTCTGTAAATGCATTTTTGGCAATGTGAAAGCTCCCTTTAAAGATATGGATAATGAAATCAAACAAATAGGACTTCTCTGCAAACATTCATAGCTGATGGCAGAAAATGTTAAACTTCAGTTTGGGCTATTAAAGCTGGCAGGACTTTGAGGGAGGTAGGAAAGGCTAAAAGCTTATAATAGACCAAACATAGAAGAAACATTGTTAAACAGCAGTGAATAGTGAGCTTATTTTATTGATTCTGGGACCCATTTGGAAAGCTTACGTTTTCTAACAAGTGTTATAATTTGATAGAGCTCTGTTAAGTGGACTGGAACCATGGTTCAGTTATGAGTACATGGACTTGCCCTTCCAGCCTATGCAATGGTAAAAGAAGGAGCAAAAGAAATTCCCTTGCCCCACTACTCCCTGTAAAATAGGAAAATAAACAAGTAAGTCATAGAATCGTAGAATATCCTGAAGGAACCCACAAGGATTATCCAAGTTCTCATAGGATCCATATTTTCTTCCCTGAGCACAAAGATGTAAAGAAAGCAGGAAAGTTAAGGAGATAGCTGTGGAAGTTTTTATACCTTTTACAATTGTGCTCACATTTTCAGGTGTGTAGTGGAAGAAGAGCATCAAGAAGACATTTTATATTGTTATGAGTTTTCACATTCCACATGCTTTAGAAAAGAGGCAAAGATTAAAAGATTATTTGAGGGTTCTACACTTTGGGATATTTAAAAGTGATCTAGTTATGTAGTGAGGAGAAAGAATTTCCTTTAAGATAGCAGAATGAACGCAATTTGGAAGTTTAGCTTTGTACAGAATAAATATTTTCTGAGTTATTGTCCCCCTAGAGATTTAAGTGTTTCTTAGCTTTTGTCCTCAAGAATAATTTAAGAAATGGATTAATTTAAGAAATGTACTTAATTTCTCTTTCTATTTTCTGCCCCTCTAAGTTGCCTCATTTGAAGTGATTCACAAAAGGGGAACTGATCAGTAGGAATAAGGAAAAATTGCAAACAACTGAAACAGAGAAGGGCTTGCTTAAGTATTGAAAACTTGAATCAAAATCCATATGGCATATTTCTATAAATCAGGAAATTAGCATACTTCTTAAATAAGTAGGTGAACTGGGTAAAGAAGAGGTTTGTTAAATAAATCAAGAGGAATAACTCTACTACATAATTTTAACTGTATTTACAAAGGTATGTTTTAGTTGCAGAAGGGGCAAATGCCTGTACAGAAGTATCTTATCTGACATACTGAATTACTGCATGTTCAAAGTGTTTATTATTGACCTGTCTCCAAGAACCTTATTTCCTTCAAGTAGTATGCTAGCAGTTGGTGTGATACTACTCAGTATAGATGAGCATACAACTTAAGACTGGGCGTAGTGTGAACTTGAATAGGTCTTACTTCCTGTGGGAAAGGGAAATAAGTTAAAATGCCTAGAGGTTGGAGGTAATTAGTAGGTGGAATAGCTCCTAAAATACTGAGGTTCTTTTTTTTCAGCTACCTGCAGGTCAAAACAGAGACTAGGAGATTTAGGATAGGATTTAGGACAGTTTTTAGGAGACTAAAATTTTTCTGCAACAAATCTGTTATGAAGACGTATCTGTTATGTTAATTTTAGTCTAATGCTAGCATTCTGATTCAAATCAAAGTGATTCATTGTTTCATCTTATTAATATTATGTACTTGAAATGCATGCATACATTAACATTATAAAAATAGTTAAGACTTTGCAGTTATGCAGTGCTTTTCATGTAAGCATTTCAGTGCTTCATAAACAGTTTGTATAATATGTGAACAGCTTTTCTTTATCTCCTCTTATTTGATAAGGTTGTGCTTTTCAGGTGGCCAAGGGAAAAAGATTAAACAAATAGAATCCATCTCTCATTTATAGTACAGCTGACAGGGACCTATCACTAACTAGGAACTCCTAGTATCACAGAGGATGTGACTACATTGCTCTTAGAGCAGGTTACTCAATCTAGACTACGGGTTCCCCATTTTCAAGTGAGAGTAAGAGAATTTGTACTAATTTTGTGAAAACCAAATTCAATTCTGTTTTTCGGAAAAGGCTCATGTTCAGGCAATTTTTATAGTATGTTATGAATCTCCCATGACTGAGCAAATTCACTTTTCCAACTGAATTTCATTGCCTGCTAAATCTGTTCTTGACTCCATTTTGTACAGTGCCTTGCTTATTCCCCTTACCCTCCACCATCAATGAAACTGGCAGTTGCAGTAATCTCAGTAGACTTGAGCATGTTCCTTTTCTTTGATTTTTTTTTTGTTGTTTTTTTTTAAATATATTAATCTTATTAATCTTAACATTTGCAGCAGGAATTATTACAGCCTGAAATCTGACTCAGTGTTGTAATAGGGTTTATACAGTTGCAAGAAGCATGGGACAAACAAAAGCATAGTAGTCTAGAAACAGAAGTCCTCATTTAAGTTCTGTTTATACCCAGTTTACATGGTGTTCTATTAAGGTTGCTTTTCCAGTCCACATCACTTTTGAGAAAGAAGCTGAAGGCAAAACCATTGTTCTGTAAATAGGTTGCCCTTTGCTGCCTTAAGAAGTGCAGGGCTATTGCCAAGGTACATAGATTAGAACAATTTATCCATCTTACTGCAATTCAAAGTGAAATGTCTGCTTTTAATATTTACTGAAATTTGCATAGGGGGTGGCTGGCAACAGTGCTGCTACACTTTTGACAGCTATGTGTGCTTACCCATGAAGAGTACTGCAATAACTCCATTAGATAAGAAATATCAGAGATGAAATAAGCAACTTTTGATTCCTTAGGCTCTTCACACAGCTAATAAAGATTCTTGGAATGCAAATGTCTGACAGTGGGACATATGAGGAACCGCAGACCCTATGCGTGGCTCTTCCCATATATGACTAAGGCATTCTGTGAATTGGCAGTGCAAGAAAACTACACTTCATGCCAATGAAATGAAAGAACTGAAGAAAATCCACTACTTAGGAATGCTAGAGAGGGGCCTAAGGCACAACTTTTACTGGAATTTTCTTTTGCTAATACAGTCTGGTTTTGACATCTCTTTTAGGACTCCCACTGCTATCATCCAAAATCTTACCTCCTGCTCATAAGTGATGAAACTGAGGTGCGGAGCTTACTGAGAACAGATTTAGAAATACCACAATCTGACTCCCTTTTGTGCCAATCACACATTTACATATTGTCTTTCAATAAAATATCCTTTATTTATTTCTACTAATTAAACTGCAAGTAGAGCATTAAAAAGAAGATACATAAACTTACAACAGAACAAATGAAGTTTCTAGTGTTTTATTGTATACTTTTTGTCTATATTACTAATGGAGTATTCTGCTTTAGAAATTGATTTTAGTAATTTACAAAAAAAAAATTGGTACCTTTTTTTCGTGGAAGTACATAGGCTACTATCTGTGTCTATCCTCTTTTTGCTTTTCCTAAAACCTGTCTTTCAAGTAACAGCAATTTCTTTTCTCAGAAGGGCAATTATCTCTGAGAAATAAAGTGCCTTCATAACCCTTTGTCTGTCTATCAAGAGTCTACATCTCTCCCTACTTTTTCCTTTACGTACTCAGAAAATTTTCTCTTTTATGGTATAAAATAGTTGTACTCATTCATAGGATCCAGAATCTAAATCTAGGGATATAGCTTCCTCAGATTAGGTCTGGTTTTCAAATATAATTTGGAGATCAAAGCAGGCTATGGAAACTTAGGTGCAGGTGTATTGGTTAGAACAAGGAGGCTCTCTTATGTTGTGTTGGTTTTGTGTTGTAAGGTGTTTTACTAAGACGCTTATTCTGCTCCCACTAGCATACAATTAGGACTTTTAAGTAGTTGTACCTCTACTTTAGCCTCTTGCTGTCTCTTTTGTCTTTCTAACTGCCTCAGCTGAGCTGGTACATTTAGTTACATCTAACGTAGGCTGTCCTCCATTTCCATAGAGTGATGCTGATTTTTCTTCTTCCCACAAATAGAACAAGTCCGCCCTCAATCTGAAGTTCTTGATATGTGAAATGTGTTAAGACTTTCAACAAAATGCTGTTCGGTTGTTCTTTGGAGTAACTCTGTTTCTTTTAGTTGTTTAGTAAATTTTTGACCTTTGAATTTTTCTTGACTACTGTTTGGTGAGTAGTGTACAGGGCATAGCTTCCTACCATTTTATTTTTGCCTTCCCTATTGCATTGGCTCTATTTCTTGTTTGCTCATTTACTCCTACTGATCAGCACAAATACAGTTTCTTAGTACCTTTCCCTGTACTCAAAATGGAAACCATCTAGTTAGTTATATAATCTCCCTCAAAATAGTTGGTCATATAGGAGGTATCTTTTAATAGAGTCTTTGAAGAGAAATGCTTTTTCCCTCTTTGGTCATTAGATAAACAGTGACTAAATCCACAGCTGACTTAAAAGTTGCATGTGGACATTCAAAAACTTTGAATATATGAAATCAAATCTCAAAGATACTGGAAAATGGTGCCTTTTTTTTTTTTTTTCTTTTTAAAACTATTCCATTACCCATTCCATGTATATTAAGTGTATCTCTTAGGTGAAAACTTGACCTTAGGTGGCACTGAACTTTTCATTCAAGTCTTGAAAAGTGTAATTATAATTCTTAACATTTGCTATCTGAACCAGAAGGGATTTCAGTAGCGAGTTAACAGAGATGGAATCTTTGCTATAAAATAATTATTTGCACCTTTGTTTAGAGTGACAGTAAGTTATTTAAAATGTGGGTTTTCTTTGTTGGTTTCTTTGTTCTGCAGTGTATCAAGGGCTAATGTAATCTTCTCAGGAGGAAGACATGACTGTCAATCTGAGGGAAATTCACTTATTTTACCATAAAGAACTGTTCTTTGCTTTTTCTTACTTTAATTAGAACTTAAAAAAAAACCCCAAACTCCCTGCAAAATAAACAAGCCCGCCCAAGCAACAACAAAAAACAAACAAAAACCAACCAACCAAAAATCAAACCAACAAAAATAAACAATAAACAAACAAACAAAAAACCCAAAATCAAACAAAAGAAACCAAACCCCCCCCTGAAAAAAACCAACCAAACAAAAAAAAAAACAACCCCACACCGAAACAAATTAAAAAAAGCAAAACCCAGCAACACTGGAGCAAATTGCACAGCATATTGAAGATTGCTGAAACAAACATGCTGGAAATTCAAATAAAGGAGTGGTGCTTGACATACATGGACGTATTTCTGATCCATTTTAAGATGCTGTTTATTCAGTTTTAAGATTAGATGTTTCTGTGGAGAATTTAATTAGTTATTTTCCATGTTTATCGCAGTGAATGTAGGTTTCATATTGTGCTTAGTGTATCACCAGTATTATTTGAACTTTATGCCTGCAAAACAAAATTTATGAATAACTGCAAATTAGATTGTCATCTATTTGATGTAGTATGAGGCAGGTTAAAGAACTACTGTGTTTTTTTTTTAAAAACTATTTAACCCAGAGTATCAAATATTCAATCTGGTGTATATCATCTTTACTCCCAAGAAAACCTTATAACAAGGGCCAAAGGGAGAAGGAGGAGGAGAATTTTTGAGGCTTCTACAATACTGCAGGCATCTGGTATTCTAAAATTAATCCTTCTTGCATAAGCTGAAGCAGGATAGATTCAGTTATACGATCAATTAAATCAGATGTTCCAGTAGGTTTATTTTGTGAATCTTATAGAGTAAAACTAAACCTTTTCTTGGCTTGCTAAAGAATGAAATAACAAAATCTTTAATATTGACTACGTAGACTAGAGGAAGATTAATTTCTGACAGATGCAGTTCTACATGAAAGCTCTTGGAAAGTTTTAAATTATTCCTGATATTGCTAGTTATTCAGGGTTTGGTAGGGAGAGGAGGAAAGATCACTATTTTAGTACTGCTTGTAATGCAAGCTCTTGTACTAAAGAGTTCTCTTCAACCCAAGGTCCTGAATAAATAGAAAAGCACAATATGTAGGAAAGGACTCCATTGCAAAGGGATTTGTTTAAGGCTGATGATAAGTCTGCGGACATATTTTGAAAGTGTCCAGCTTGCAAGAGTCTAGTTCTGATTTGGTAGTTAAGCAAAGCTAGAGGAAGTTTCATGCTAGATTGATTTTGAAGCCCATCCGTGTTTAAAGAGAGCAAGCAAGAGACAGGAAGGCTCCTGACTGTTATTCCAGTATTCTAAGGATCATTCATACTTTAAAGTTTTAACAAAGCAAGCAAGTTGCACAATCAGTTCCAATTTCAAAATACCCTTTGTCATAAACATGGTGCAGTAAGCAGAAAGCTGGGAGACTGATTTCAAGTCTGCCAGATTAATGTACTTTCCACTTATTTCTCAAGTCTTAAACTCTTGTAATGAAATATGGGCACCAGTGAGAGATAACTGAGGGCTAGTGAACAGAAAAGAGCTTTGCCTCCTGTCTGATGTAACATGGTTACAGAACTAAAGACATCAGTAGAATAACAGACCCCCTAGTCTCTTAGTTACTCTCTCTCCTCATAGACCACAAAGATATCCCATGATGCAAGAAAGGCAAGTATCACTCAGGGATGTAAGCATAAAGCATAATTGGTTGGATGGAGTTTGGGGTTTGCAACAAGTATTATTACTGTTATTCTTACTACTACTTCTAATCCTGGGAGGCTGTTGCAGTTTTCATTGGCCTTGAGTCTTACTGTATTTTTGTAGCTCTACTGCACCCTAACTATAGCCACCTCTCATTTGGGGTATAGAATTTCATGAAATTACTCTCTTGTAGAGAATGGCTATGACAAGGCTATGGTTGTAACCAGAGCATCATGTCCCATTCCAGAGCTACCACTGGATTTCAGAATGCCTGACCTCTTTATTCTGCTCCTTGTTAACAAATCTGCCTGTACCTGCTGAAGTCTGTTCCATACGTGCAAACAGACTTTGTTTATGAAAAAATGATAGTCTACCATGCTTTCACAATACATTATGTCTCTCATGCAAACCTCTGTATTGGCTGTGTGATGATCAAAAACCCCTTTTCTTTCAGGGAGACAAAGTAGAGATGCTTTGTGTAATTTCAGTAAACCCATCAAGTTCTGTAGAGATTCTCTTGTTTGTCTTCCTTTGAAAACAAAACTCTGCTTTTTTTGTTGCTTTTCTGCAGGAATCAGGAAAGGAACTTGATGTGAGAAAAACAAATGACAAATAATTGTTGCAAGTTTTTTAAATGTATCTGAATGTTTTTTTCTTATTTGCATGTGGTTATATTATTTCTCTAAGTGCCTCTTCTAGTATGTCTGTTTTGGATTTAGAGGAATAAAACTATTCTTACACTTAATATTTGAACCCCTTTCACTTTCCTAATTTTATGTTTCATGAAACCTTATAGCCTGAGAACCCTTTGAGAGTAGTCATCATAGATCTAACAGAATACTTTTGATATTTATCACAGCATGAAGGCAAAATAAAGAAATTCTGAGATTTAATGATGTTTTTCTTCAGAGTAGCTACTTAAAAATACCAATGGAAAAAATGTTGATCTGTGTTAGGGCCAAATATTGGCTAGAAAGGAAGTATTTTGATTACATTGTAGTAGGATGAAATATTGCCTAAATAATGAAAGGCAAAAGGATATGGCCTCTTACTATATAATCTCTTTGGCCATCAGCCAGAGCAGGAAATTTTCTCTGGGGGAGTGAAGGTATCGAGTAACTTGGAAAGTAATATATTTTCAGAGACACTAACTTCATTTCACACTGCTTTCTAGAATTAGATTGTCACCTTAAAGACCAGACTTCTTGTTTGAAAAGTTGACTGCAGTCTAACTTTTTCTATATTTATTTAAAATATGCTTTAATTGGATGGGGAAGAGGGGGAAAACTGCAGAATACCACTGTTTAAGTAAGAACCTTTATTATTAGTGAATAGCAGTATACTGGGAAATATACTAGAGAACAGCATATATTATTCATGACTATAGTACAAATGTGTCACCATAAAGTCAAACACTAAAATACTATATCTGCAGCATTTCACTTAACAGAACTGACTTTTGGCACAGTCAGTGTCAACAATAAATCTTGAAAAGTGCAGTGGTGGGTCCTGCAATTATATTCTGCTTCTCCTGTTTGTTGTACCAAGTGAGCTCTTTTTTAAGTCTGTGTGGCCAGACCATTGCACAAATGAATCTATACAGAACTAAGGCAGGGGAAGGAGCAGGGACAAAGGGGAAGGCTGTAGATGGTTGGAGGGATTTCAAATCAATCTTGAAAGGATTTTGGTTACTGATTGGACCTTTAAAAGAACTGTTATTTATTGTACAGAAAACGGCATGCTGCTAAAATTTGAACAGCAAAATAGGGTTTTGCTCAAGACAGTTGCAAATTGTTGACTAGTATTCTCCTTGTGGGGGCAAAGCTACCACAATATAGTCGTTATTATGTACTAAATAAGCTCTGCTTCAGAAAATATGCTTTAGTTTATAATGCTTTTGAAATGTCACTACCTGTATTACATTTGCCATATAAATTGTGATAGTAATTATTTCTTGCCTCAGTGAATACTTGAACAATCACAATATTCATCTAACTTAAAAAAGCATGATTATGACCTGGTGTAGTGGGGGGAGTTAAGACTTAGACACAAACATTCTCTTCCATCAAGGCAGCCTGATCCCATCTCTTGCTCAAGTAGCATGGATGTTGCAACAGAATGTGCCTTGGAGAGAATGCGAGACTCCTTCTTTGTCAGTTTTGCACAGGAATTCTACCATGGATAACATGGGAGAACCAGCATTAGTCCTGTTAGTGCTGTGTGCATTCTGTTTCATAATGCCAGATACTGTAATGACGTCACATCATAAATTATTTCTTTGGGGGCATCCACACCTCCCTTAATTGTTTCTATCCTTTGAAGACCTGCTGATTACAGCTATGTTATCCCTTAACTTCAAAAGTTCCAACCAATTAAAAGGTTCTGGGAAGGATTTTGTGAATGCTAAGGGTGTGGGACTTTTAGGTTTTTTTTCTTTTTAAGAGAGGAATGAACAGAAAATTAGGTGTTTAGTTTGCCTGAATTAAAAGAAAATGCTGCCCAGTAATATATATATTATCCTGCCAGTTCTTTAGGGCATATTTTGAAATTTGATACAGGGCAACCTTTGTGCTATAGATGTGCCTTTTGCCACTCCTATGAAAATCCACTCAGAGCTGGCCAAGTTGCAACCTGCAGTTCTTTCTGGGTTTATATGTAGTTCCATGATTGAGGAATTTTGCCCTAAAGCAAAGATTATGTATTGTACTGGCTATGTTCATCTCAGAAGCCAATCTAAGCAGCTTAAAGCCTTTATGGGATGGTGGATTGCTATGCTCTCCATTAGGCTAAAGAGACTGGGACAGTTTGAAGAGATGCTTCGGCCAGGACTATAGGGTGCACTTAAGATCAGCACTGAATGACATAAGAGGCCGCTGTCAGGAGCTGTGAATAAGTTGAGTGCTGACCAGAAAAAAGTGCTTGAAAACCAGGGGAGGAGGAAAGGACAGAGTGCCTGGTTAAAAACACTAGAATTGCAGTCCAGTAAGGATAAATGGAAGAAGATGGAAAACAAAGAAAACTAAATGAGAGATCAGGGGCCTATGCTAGGAAATGTGAAGTACATGGTTTACAGCTGCCTATACAAAGAGATATAGACATAGAAAGGATGGGACCAGGATGAGTGAGAACAACGGCATTCAACTCTCACTTGTTATTTAGTAAGTCAGAATTTCTCACAGAAGACTAAAACATTCTGATGCAATTCCATGCCTTTTTGTAATGCTGTATGACAGAACTTACCTTGTTAGCTTGTGCCAAGAAACATAAAAATGCTCTCACTTATAAATAATCATTGAAGTTGTGAAGTCGAGGCCTCAAAACGTGGAAAACCAAGTTTCACTCAAAAACTACACTACATTATGTAATTATATAATCACATTTGCCCACACCCCCCCCCCCCCCACCATGATCTTATTTGGCAGATACAGTAGAGGGGGTAAAATCAAGAATGGAATTTTGTGGAATTCTTAGCTTTTTTTTGTTGCTGGAGCTGGAAAACTAGGTATTGAATGAATATGCCTAGTTATTTTGTGAATACTGAAAATTACACATTATTCCAGGTACTGAGGTCAGTGTTTTCACCTGCAACCAAAACGAATAGAAATTCTGCTCTACATACATACAACATTATATATTCTCTGAAAAAAACAGCTCCTAAATATTTCAAATTAAATTTTTCAATCCCATTTGCAAAGCAGTGATAACACTTTTTATCTCACTGTTGATTCTGAAAAGAAGTTGCATATGAAATGTTCATGTAGAGGGAAATAAAAGGACAACAAATATTAATAATTATTTTAAAAGTAGGTAGACATTATATAGCAAAGAAATCCAAACGTTGTTTGATGAAACCAAGGTTATGAAGTAGATGGAATAGGAATAGGCCTGGATATATAAAGTTAAGGACAAGTGGAGAGAGAACAGGTTCCTTTTAGTGTCTCAGATTTTTACTCTTGCCATTTCTGTGCCCTTAGTAAATGTTGGAAAAACCTGGTTACAAACTGTCTCATCCTTTCTTCTCCCAAACACCATTGTCTGCTCAGTTAATTCTCTCCAAAGTATGTGTTCGCTATTTGGCATTTCCTAACATCTGAGTGCTTAACTTCTTAGCAATGCTTTTTAATGTACTAGGCTTATATGCAATGCCTTTTCTTTCCAAATATAATACTGAAAGCTCAGAACCCTCTGTCATTACTCATGAGATGCAGAAAGTCAGCTTGTCAGATATACAGCTGCTCCAGCTGACTTTTAAAAAAATCATAAATTGATTTGAGAATTATTATTTAGCCTGTGGTTTGAAAATATTAAAATACACTACAAATTCTGTGTACTTTTTGAAAAAACATTAGGTATCGTTCCTCCAAATATGCTAAAATGAAAGGCCAACAAAGATGATATGGAAATAAAAGTTTCTGCTAAGTTTGTGGTTGCAAGGCATGAGTTTGACATCCTTCAGGCACATAAAAATGATCACTTTTACCTCTGGGGAGTACTTTATCAACATATTTTACTCAAACAATACCCATTCTTATCAACGAAAACCAGGTTCAGTCTTGTTAATGGGATGAATTGGCAATGACTTCTGTCTACATAGCAACCGGCAAATATTGTTCCAGGGGCGCAGAGTAGCCAGTGAGAGGCGGAGCATTCTGGGGCAGCTTTAGTCATCATGCCCATAGCACTGGGCTGCAATTCCTCCTCCTGACAACCCCCTCCCCATTTCACGGATGTGAACATTTTTGAGTATGAGCTCATCTAAAATTTGCAAATACTTGGCACTTTTATGACAGGAAAATATTACAAAGTGCTGAGGCTTGCTTCATGAAGAATTTAGGTAGGAAGCGTTTTAAATTTTCTGTCATTAATGACTTACAAATATTTACAAAAAAACATAATTATGTTATCTTATGCCTAATTTCAGTGAGAGTTCATGTATGCAGTATTTGCTGTTTGCATGTCCTCTTGTCCTTAGGGCCTCTTAGTGGGACTGCACTCAGCTGCCTTTTATTGTTCATAAACAGGCAGTGAGAGGGAAAAAAAGAAATCTTTTCACTTCTGTTTACAAGATTTTAAGATCTGCCACCTAGTAACGCCACTTTCATTTTGTTCTGAAATTCTTCATTTTGTTGCTGAAATGCTCTTACTTCACTCTGGATAGAAGAATAAACTGTGAAATACTATATTGCCTGCTTTTCCTCTTTTATTTTCTTAATATGGCACATACATCTCCATAAAGGATATACTTAATGCATCCAAAGAGATGAACTATAAAAATATAAGTCAGAAGGTATTTGGAACATTTAACACAGGTGGTTTTTATAGGTGTCTATTATATAATGGTGTTTTCTATATAAATACAATTTTTATTATAGAGGCTTCCATCTTCATTTTAGTTTAAACCCAGTATTTGGAGTTGTTTGAGTAGAAGTTTTAATAGGTGTATATTACACCACTGAATTGGATAAAAGAGTAATGTCTTGTACTTTTTCCATATACGGTAGGGAATCTAGGTTTTGACTCCTTTAAAGCCAATAGGGAAAATGCTACCTTTAAAACTTAACTTTTAGTTAGAAATAGGGTTATTTTATGTTTTAAAGATAGTGCTTCTGACATGAGGAGAGAGGTGAGATTAGAGTGTATATGCCAATAGTAGAAACAAAGGTCCAAAAATACAGAAGTAGTGTTTCTTCCTCCTTCTAAACTCAAACTTTAAGCAGGGGTATTTTGAATCTAAAGAGCTACTTAAAGTTTAAATTTTTTAGCATTCAGTGTAGCTGTCTGACTTCAAATTCATTAAACAAAACATGCCGCTATTCATACACGGATCCAAACCAGTAGGATCATATTTTCAAAAGCTTTATGCTGTGGTTTCAATCAGTACTGTGGATGTATATTTTATCAGATTTTTTTCTTGAAGTCAGAAAGAACAGTTGTTTGAATGTGCAGTGTCCATACAAAAATTATTGTGTATGCAAATTTTTTGTACAAAATAATTTATTAGGCCATAAACCGATGCATTGTATATAGAGTATGTTCTTGTTCTTATTCGTGCTGATGGTGCAGATTTCATAATGATTTTGATAGGTCACTTAAAAGGATCTGTCAACTTCATCTGAAGACCAGAAAGTTCAGTGATGTAATGGTTTCTGCTCACAGTCCTTAAAGGTGAGATACATCATTAAATTTAAAATTGGTTGGGATCTAAAAGTCTAAAACTCCATGCTGTCCTGCTGACAAAGAATATTAAATGGATTTTTCAGTAGAAAATGTTTGTAAGCATGGGAATACACTGATTTTACTTGAAACTCTTGCCTTAAATACTTCCTGAAGTTTTATCTTTACACTATAATTTCTGCATCTGTTCATTCTACTACTGAATTGAAAGTGAATTTATGTTTATCCTATCCAGAAGAACTTTTGTTGCAGGGCTTGCCAGCAATATTATGTGTTCTGTGTGAGAGAAGTTAATAGACTGAATCATTTTTGGATGCTTTTAGAGAAAACAAAACTGGCATAAAATTTAGGATGTTTAAGTTCTAATATTTATGCTTGCTATTTATGGCAATTCCATCATTAGACATTAATTCTCTATCATAAGTTTCCCCATGGTGATCTTGAATTTGTGTAGACAAATGAGTGAAATGAGTGTTTAAAGACTATGTAGAAAATGAATCAGTAAGCTTCCTTGCAGGTGAAGTACTGGTCACAAAGCATTTTGTTTTCATATTCTTTCCTGAAGTAACCCAGCCCTATAAGGATCATCATGCTGCAGGTTGTTTGTTCCAGAATTGCAAAAAACGTGGTCCCTGTAAGACAATTTTTGTTTGAAATATCTTACATTAGGAGACAAAATAGATTTAGTCTTCGTGGTAGCAAGATAACAAGAGCTTCCTTTCATACAAAATGTGTGTCATCTTACAGCAGTAATTCTCCCCCTCTTCACTATGGCAACACAAAAATGATGTCATTATATATTGCATTTATACATGTTTGATCTTGACCTTTCCATAGAACACTTACAGAAATTCAAGCCCTGAATTATATGGCTTCCGTTGGATCCAAACTGCATTGTGTTATTTTAATTAACATTGTAGTCTCTGATTTCCACATCTTGATGACAGATTAACATACCAGCAGAGTGATAAAATAAGATTAAAAGGTAGACAAACTTCTGTTTTTGTCAAGCCTGAAAGTTACAAAAGAAGAAAGGAATTTGATCCTGGAATGTTCCTAGATTAAGGATCTTAATAACAAACTTCCATGGTATTTCTTTTAAGCTATTAATTGTTTACCAATGTATTGGGAATTTAGATTATTGACTTGTTGTGAACCATTTGAGTTTCATAGTTGTGGAAAGCTCCCGTGATACTGAAACAAAAAAGAGGCAAGTGTCATTGCATATCTAAATATTTCACGTAAAGTCTTCTTTCTTTCCTTTTTGTTTTTTTTTTTTAAGTGAAAACATTCTTATCTGCTTTTTTCCTACGCTTCAAAGGCATAAATAGGGGTAGCAGGACTGCATCAGTAAGAGTTGTTTCAGCTTTTAAATGGGTAGTTATCTATTATAAATTAACATCTACCCTAGGCTTAATAGAAACTAACAATTTAACAATTTCAGTATTGGGAGAGATGTACAAAATGAAAATTCCATAGTAAGCTGTTAGGTCTTTGGCATTTTTTTTGTTTGTTTCTGAATACAATTATTTGTATTAGATGCAATAGCATCTCAGATTAAATGTTTTTAATTTTATAAACTAATTTAGCCAAACTAATTGCAGTAAATAAGCTCAGCATACTTGAATTCAACTTGTCTTTTGGAGCTGTGGGCATTTTGATGATTTGATCATATATCACACTACCATATTTGAAAATGCAGGGGAAGCAGTGTTTGAGCCTGAAAGAAAATGGGCAGATAGCAGTTATTATTCATGGATATCCCCTCCAAATTAGAGTAGTAGCAGGTGCTAGTGAGCTCCCATGACCTTATTCCTTCCTAGAAGTGCCTGCATTTGTTAGGAAGAGATGCAATCAACATCGATTACCTCTACTGAATATTATCTATTTTGTATTTAGCTTTTCCAAAGTGGCAATGTACGCTCCATAAATATGTCCCTCTTTTTTCCAGAGGGTATTGGAAGTCCTGGGCCTGATGTCAGGTTCTGTGGGAGTAAGGGAGTAAGGCATGGTTTTGATTTGGTAAGCAGGTACTGGGCCGGAGTTACTTTTGCATTACATATTAATAGTAAAACTGGATGCTCCTTTTTATGGATATATGTATAGTTTGGTCTAGTAAGTACTTTTATGTACAGTAAATTGTCAGATGGGATATCTGTTATATTCCTGATCCTGCCCTGGAAATGAAGGCTAGAAGTGTTTTCAAAACACACCGTGCAGACTGGTTGGGAAACTTATCTGTCAGCAGTAGCAATGCCCATAGGATTTTGAAAGCAAGTTTTGTTTTTGTTTTTTACCAGTCCTACTAGGCAAAGGTCTATGTAATATGGGACTGGGATCTTCTCAAGGGATAAGTGGTGATAGGGACTTGGCATTATCAGTATGGAAATAACTTTTGTAGAGACTCATACCAAATTTTAAGATTGCTATGAATGAAGCATGAATAAAATTGTGCATATAAGCACCAGAAGAAACAGCATAGGTGTTGAAAGAATGGCCTCAGATGATAGTGAAGAACATAATTCCCAGTTGATCATATTAAATGCTGTGTTACTTCTATCATAACCCAAAAGGCCTCAATAGGTCTAGAGCGTTTTGTTAGTAGAATACTGGGCATTTTGACAACAGAAAGGTGGAAACAAGATTATAGTATGTGCTTTTTCTGCTAGCCCAAAAAAGAAGAAATATAATAACAAAAGACTTCCCATAACGAAAAGAATTGCTGCTAATCAAGAAGAAACTGCGAGAAAGCACAAGGGCTTGATAGCCAGCATCCCTTGTTTTCCATGTTGCATAGGAGTGATCCTGGCCAGACCACTAAATACATGTTTTGCTTCTTGTAAATACATGGGTGTGAGAGTATATGTTCAATCAAGAGTGGATGAAAGCTACAAGGGAATGACTGTGTAGGTAAAATCAATTAACCTGAAGACACTGTAAATGCTATTTCATCCTCCATAAGGTTTTGGATAAAGATTTGTTATACCAATTTTCTACACATCTACCTAAAGCTTATGAAGGAAGTGTTTAATTTTAGGTATGCACAGCTGAGAAAATCATACTGAAATTTCATCTCACAAAAAATAGAAAGCTGAAAAAAAGTGTTAGTTTGATGCACTTTCTTCTGCAGGAATGGTCTTGCAGTACAGGAAAAAACCCAAACATGTGACTGTGCCATCAACTCCATGTTACACACCACTACAGCTAGGGAGGGCAAATAATATACCGTTTTTAGAATGGTTAGTGTTCCAAACACTTGAAGGTGACATCCTACAGTCTCATTTTACAAAGACAGCTTAATCAGGGACAAATCAACTCGCTGTAGAATTAGCATTTTTCGTGTAAGAACAGCACATGCATGTAGCATTCTGATTTAGAGCTAAACAATTTGCTAGCCAAGTTTTTCTCAATGGTCACATCTTTGGTTGGCTACATATTAATACTAGCATGCCTCTGATTGCTACTCTTTCCTAAACATTAGAACACCTATTTTAAGGAGCACTTCAAGGATGCTCAAGGAAACTGCTGATATTTAGTCTTGTACAATATACTAATTAATATGTATATGTTTCATCACCTTGTGTTGGGGGAAAAAAGATTATGTAATGCCACATTTCAAGTGATCATCCTTCTAGCTGATGGGGTATCAGCCTGTCTTCTCTCTGGTGATGACTGAAAACTGATAGTCCAGTTTCTAGGATTATCACTGTCATAAGGTAATGTTATGTAAAACACACATATTAGGTGACACCTCTTAGAAAGGAAAGCTGCAAGCAGGCATTCTGAGTGTCATTCAATTTTTAGTTTCATCCTCCTGTATGTTAGTTTGTATTCATTGCTAAATGTGGTGGAAAAATTTTAACTAAAAAAAATTGAAAATGTCAGATTATATTCTTTTAGTAAATCGTAGGATGTCTCATCTTGGATCCTTATAAAAGGATGACTTTGGCAGAAAGATTGTCAGCCCTTTGCAGATTGCTTATGCTCCTTACAGTCTGGATTTTGTGTCCTGTGTAATGTATCTGTAGACATACTGTTGTTTATGCCTAATCCCCTTTTTAAATTTCGCTTGACTTGACTTTCAGAGACTTCTTGATACCATTTTGCCAGATGGAAATACTCGAAGCGTAACATCTTCATCCCACCCTGTTCTTGTCAGCAGCAAGGACAGATGCTCCCTCAGATGCCTCTCTACTGCACTCTAGTGTATCGTCTGGAGATTTCCCCCATCCTATGCTAATACACAGTACTTTCAAAGTTCTCATCACTTTTGGATGTCTATAGTCTTTTTTCCTCTCTCTCTTGGTTTTTGATACAAAATAACAAACATTCAACCAAAATTTAATATTCTGTGTTTTGCTTCCTCCTTTGAGAGTCACCATATATTTAAAGGACCTTTTAGTGTCTTTATGTTAAATGGAACTTCAAACTGCTTGTTTTCAGTTGTGTGCTGATGCTTTCAGGGATCTAATGCAGCTGTTCAGGATAAGTCACCTGAAAGAAGATTTCAATATTTTCCTGCTTAACTTTGAGCTACTATTGCCTGTACTTACGCTCTTAAAAAGATCTGACCTTTGGGTAGCTTATCTTTGCATTTCTTTGACTAGGGAATGGTGCCAATGGCGCTAGATATGCGGTGACATTGAGCTGGGATATCCAGAACAGAGAATCCATATTACAAAAGGGGTGAAAAATCTGAAGAAAAGTAATCTCTTCTGATGGAGATAGACTGTGGGCACACACAAAGCTATGTCAATCACTCAGGCTCCTATGTATGTAATCAAATTCTGTCTAGAATACAAATAGCTGTTAAAAAAGTAAACTAAATCCTAAATAAACCTTCTTCTCTAGTGAACACTTCAGAACATACATTTCTGTGTTCTAACTAATTGTTTTTTTCAGGTGGCAAAAGGCAGGATTACAAAAGGAAAAAAGATTATATTCTCAGCAGAAAAAGTCTGTAAGCTCTGTTCCTGTTAAGAAATTTGAACAGAAAGCAAATAACTTTAATTTCTTATATATTTTCCACTCTTACATGCAATTTTGAAAAGTATATGTATATCTAAAGGAAAAGTCTCGTCCTCCTTTTAAAAAGCAATGCAGCATTAACTATGAGCTGCTGCTCAGAATTTGCTATAGAGAAGAAAGTTCTTGAACCTCTGACTTCATTATAGGAGTTTAATGATGTATGTGGGCTGTTTATCTTACCTACAGTCTGGCATCTGTTCTTGGTTTTTTTCTCTCTTTTCAGATTTGATGAGCATGGAAAGGAGGCCAGAAAATTTTCTTGGTTTTTAATGCATATTTAGAGGGAAGGTCTTCAATATCTTAGTATACAGATAATATAATGCTTGGAAAATTGAAACTGCAATTTGAGGTGCTTTACATGAATCATGTCATGAGCTCTAAGTAGTTTAAAGTCTTTATAGTCTTGTCCAGTACTTCGGTTGTACAAGTAGCTACTCTCATAATGTTTATTCAGTGTTTTATTTTGAAATGCATACATTTTAATACAAATATGCTTTTATATATGTACTAGCAATTTTAATGAAAATATTGTTCATGCTTGTGTGTATTGACCTGCTTGCCCCTTATATTAGAATACTATTTCATATCCCCAGTAACTTGTATTTGGAGCAACATTCAGTTGACTCTCTTTGTCATTCAGCAGCTTGCTACTCTTCCAAAGAGCAGTAAAATAAGAGGGAATACAAAGTGGTTATCTGTGAACCACCTAGAACAGGCCAGGCTCATCCCCTCTGCCCCAGACTAGAAGGGTGAGTGTAGTTCAGCACACTACATGCTTGACAGATTTAGAAATGCACAGGTTTCCTTCCAAAGACACTTCTGTTGAAAGGCAGTAACTATATGAGTTCTCCTACAGACAGCTGCCCTTAGAACAAAAAAGTTGCTGATGGAACCACAGTGGCACAGAGAGACTTAACTTCGTTTACGTGGTTTTTTGGCTACTTTCAAAGTGGGTAAACTGACTACAGAAAATGCAGAATTATTACCTAATGACTTTAATTTCTTTGTAAGGCTAGAATATAGCCATATCTCTCTGCCTTCACCAAGTCAAGGGCCCCAGTGTTTGTAATTGTGTAAATATGTAAGCAAGTAAGTGTAAATTTATTTTTAATCCCCACATGCATGGATCACTGCAACAAGTAGTGAGAAATCAACATTAATGATCTCTATGACAGGAGTAGTAAGGGGAAAAGAGAAGAAAAAGGAATTGGAAGTTTTGCATGAATTCACTACATGCATAAAATAAAAGGTTCTCCATTTTAAATGAGAAGCTCGCATTTTCAGTGGTATCCAAAGGGGAGCCTGTGAATATACAGAAGAGATGCTCTATCTGTGTCCTGAGAGCTCTGACTGGTATGTGGCAATTGGATGTTCTTCCTGGCACTGTGTGGGCTTGATCATCTGATGAGTCCCTGGCACAGCAATCTGTGTAGCAAAGATCTGTGAAGACATCAAGGACTTGGCAGCATTGTCTGTATCTTAACAATACAACAAGCCCCGATTTGCCAACAGGTATTGCTGCATGAGTTCATTCACTGAAGGCAGAAACAAAAGCCAGTTTTTCAGTGAGAGGGGAAAGAGAATGCCTTGCCAGCTGCATTACTCATTAGTCCTTTTAGCCTAGCTTAACCCTTTTGTGCACAATGAAGCTGTGAGAGCAAGGAGTGTTCAGGAGTGTTCGAATGCTTTGTGGATGTTTTCTGCATTTGTTCATCAGCTGCTGTAGAGCAGCTGGCCATACTGCAAGAGTGAAACTCTAAGAATGTGTTTCCAGAACTGCTTGGGCAGTTTGCCCTCCAGTTTCTGAGGCTATTCTTGAAGGTATGCAAAGATCACAGCTACTGCACTGAAGAGCAGCAGGCTATCTGCTGGTTAAGAATTTTGTGATCGTGTATGCATGGAGTATACATTTTTCACCAAATTTTATTTGCCATGTAATTAGCTCAGAATTTGAATAGCGAAATTAAGTGAAATGTGATGATGTTCTACCACAAAACACACATTCATTCTCTGCTTTTAGTTCTGGATACTGGGTACTGGTGCTCATCCCATACTGAGATATTTTTGCATATCAACAGAGTGCAACTACCTGTTAAATAATATTGGACTGAAGGATGATGTGTTGATAGCACTTCAAATGCAAGATGAAGGAATATAAAGTACATAGGATAGACAGTTAAAAAGTGGACTGTGGCCTCCTGGAGGGTGCATTTCTTGCCCTGGCTGCCAGTAGAGCTGTAACATGCTCCCTGATGGCTGCTGAGCAATCTTTAGCTAGACAAGGTAGACAGCATTACCCAGGCTTTACTTAAGCCCACCCAAGTGTGGAAGCACTTCACTGGGGAGTTGATTTGTGCAGGCAAGAAGGGCTCTGGGCTCTGTTTTGAAGGGCTGTACCCACTTTTAGGAAGAGAGCTCAGGAGAGTGGTGGGTGTAAGAGATGTGCTTCAGGCATACTGCATTAGAGGTAAGGCATCTCAGCTTTTGCCATCTAATGGTCACTTGCTGAGCCATCACTATTGCTCTGACTGATCTATAAGTGACCTTTTGTAGATAAGACTGTCCTCATTTACATGCTTCCATTCAAAAAGCTCTTATGATGGACCATGTACATTAATTGCCCAAACACATGTACATTACAATTTCACCTAATCTTTTCCAGGGAACCTGAAACTTCCTTTTTTGCAAAACTTTACAAATTCAGTTTTTCCGTAATTATATTTTACATGGAATGAAGTTAAGAAAACTTATCTCCTAAAAATAAAAAATCTATAGCAATAATCAAACAGTGTTCCTGATTGATTTTGTTTGTGGCAGCATTCCTTTTTTACTGATTTTGTTGTTGTTGTTGTTCTTGTTAAAAGAACACCTTGTTAAAAGAAACCTTTAACAAAGGGGGTTTTTTTAAAATAATAAACCAGAAGGGCTTTCTTGTTGGTGTAAATCATTATGCAAAATTACTATTTTGTTTGCCCAGCTGCCTGTTGAGCCAGCTTCTACATCCTGGACTACAAGTATCAATGTCAACACAGCATCAATTTTTGGTTGCCAGGGGCCATAGAAGGCATTGCAAGGTACAGGTCTGAGGGTTGACATTGATGCTCTTGTGAAGAAGAGAAAGTGATTTGTGTCATACAGCACAGTAACATATTAAGGTGGTGAAAATGTGAATTGTATTTACGTGTAAGAAATTGTCTTTGAAATTAGCCTGAGTTTTATGGCTTGTAAAATTAAAAAGTTGTATGCATTATGTTGATTGGATAGAGGTAAGAAATCACTCCTTAAATTGACCCAAACTCACTGGTAATGTTGCCTATTGCAAAGAAGTACAAACTTCATATTTGAGGGGTCTGAAAAGAAAAAATCTCAAACCAGAGTCATTTAATAAATAGTGTGATTTTCCAAAGCAGCTGAATATTTTGAATATTTCAAAAATACAGTTTTAATGAGCAAAGCCTCCTGGGTATTGATAGCATAAAATATCTGAGGGACTACAGAAAAAATCTTAATCTAAAAATCCCTTTAAAGACAGCAAAAAAAAAATAAAATCTAGAGTACAGCTTTGGCTACTATTGGCTAGAAACACTATCATATCCAAGTATCAGCATCAATGTACCAAAATTCCTGTTCTTCAATGTTTAGGCAATGCATGAGAAGGGAAATAGCATCATGTGTTCCATATGATTTTTCTGGGGGGTTTTAATTTTATTTTTTAATTTACCTATGAGTTCATTTCTTGAACTCATTTTCCTCTGAACTTAAGAATAGAAATATGTGGTTTACCTCAAGTTACTTTTGAAGAATTACTGCTGCATGGTTAATCCATCTGAATAGCATTTTTAAGATTTTTTTCAAATCATGAAAGGGGATTTGTACCAGAAGTAGGTGAAGCAAGCAGCCTGGTAAAACGCAGCCTTCATTCCACAGCTATCCAAACAGCCAAAGCAAGCTTGAATCTATCTAAAAAATACTGATTGATGTTGAAGTGAAGTCTGTTCCAGGTGATGCATGAACTGGGACCCCCTTATGATCCAGTCAGCAGTCTCTGCTAGGTGATCTATTGAGAGGTTTTTCCCCCACCCAACCTAATCCTCAGTGTTTGTGCCAAAATATCTTTTTCTGGAAATCATCTTTAGAGACATTACATAGGTTGTTTTTTTTTTAAATTATGCATTGATTCCAAAGTGAATATGCAAAGAATGAGATTTTATTTTTTAAAAATTTTATGAATAAGGTATACTTCTGACATTCTTTAAATGTAATTTCATTTTCTGCTGATACCAGTGCTTCCTTTGTGACAAATGTTAATTCCTAAGTTATTTCTAGTCCTTATTCTCTATACCCAAATGTATAGGGAATGCAGATGTTCCTGCGTTTTTGTTTCTTTGATATGGAAAATATTCTGACCTTCAATGGAAATATAACTTTTTAATATAATATCTCTCAAAACTTAATGTTACGAAAGTGTGAGAAGGAAAAATTGTGGCCACCTTTGTAACTTGCTTTTAAAAGAAAACACCAGTAGTGATAATTCTTGTTTTACATAAGCAGACATGTATACTGCTTTTGCCATAGCAGTTGGACATGGAATTTTGGTTTATTTAGATTCTATTCTTGTCTAACAAAAAAAAACATTTGTACAAACAATTTGCTTTTTCTGTTAATAGTAGACCCAAGAATCACTGAGGTTTTTTGAAAATAAAGTCTAGGTATTGTGACCATAAGAACCCTTTGAGTACCGTTTAATTTAACATCAGAACCCAATTAAGGGGTTTCTTCAATTTATCTGCTTTCTTTATAGCAACTTATAAATGCTGGCTAACCATCAACTCTATTGAATGCTTCTACTGCTTAGTAAACACATCTTGAAAAAATGCAGCATTTTTCACTTGGCTTAAGCTAATCACTCTGTTTCTTTAAAAGGAGGTTGTTCTTCCGTTTAAAAGCTTTGTGGTTGCTGGTTCTCAACGTGCTGTTTGCTGAGAATAAAATGATTTCTTATTGTATGGTGAGAAGGGCAGGATGGTTATAATTTTGCCTAGGTTTGTGGTAAATAATGCAACTTATTTTTTAATAGGTATTGTATGACTTTCAGGGGATGGCACATGCTTTGTTGTCAGTTTTAAAGCCTTGATTACAGTTCAAGAACTGAACCTTTAGGACACAAGAAAAAATAGGGGGTTTCCTTTCCTGCTTCAGCTACACTTTATTGAATTCTTTTTTACCAAATGCTTGTTGTTTCAATGTTAAATATACTTTTATTTAAATATGAATGCAGCAGTTGCTGGATTGTTTTATTTAATACTTTTTTCAGTAATATAGGCTGCAAAAATGTGTTCTTTGAAGAACCTACTAGAATGGGATAAAATGATTCCTATACTTTTGAAAAGCACTGTGATTTTAGAAATAAACCAGCAAACAAAAAGTCCCACCTTCAGAATATGAGATATGTGGTGGGTGAAAGGGTTTGGTCCCCACAAACTTCTTACTGTATTGCTACATTTTATTATTTAACTCTTGATAGCTACTAGATCATAAGATAAGGATTTTGGCATTGCTCATATTAGAAACAAACAAACAAAAAACACATTAAAAAAACAGAAACTAAGCCAGAATATCCCAAGTCTATGAATCATATGGACAGTGCAGGAGTTAAACAAGTAGATGAGTTGAGTTTTGGAAATGTTTGGTTCCTTCATCTCCACCCTGCCATTATCCTAGGCCATGCATCCTTTTAAGGTGCTTTTACATTTAATCACTAAGCAATTAAAATGGAATCTGTTTCAGGGCTAATTATTATATACTTATCTTGAGATTACAATGGATTCCAAAACAAGGAAAAGAAGTAGATGGTTCTGTGAACAAATCCTTCAGCCATTGCACTTGTTTGGGCTTGGGATGCCTGCATATGCTCCCCTTAAATGTAAATAAATTTCCAATGAAATCATATATAGCTGCTGATTTGGCAAGTAATAGTTAATGGCTAATCAAACAGTTCTTGGGGATTTTGATCTTTGGGGAATTCCCGTTGTCATTTAAATGACAGATTCCTACATTTTTCTCTTGCTCTGAAATACCATTCATGTTATTTGACTGACTTTCCGGCCTAAATACAGATGAGAAGGATTTTTATTTGTGCAGTTGTAACAGATGTGTATTTCTATCAGTTTATGTTATGATGCAACTATAAAACATTTGGAAAACCAAATTTGTCTGATCATATACTGTCAGTTTGATATAGATACAAAGTTTTAGAGCATTTTGCTTATTCGTACCATTCATTTTAATAGCTACTTTTAAAAGCTATTTTTATAGTTAATTTATTAAATATTTTGCATTTAATAGCTACAAATTTGAAAAGCTTGTGATTTCTTAAAGACTTCAGTTTAGGTATGTTGTTAATTCTGACCTTGGATTATGTAGAAGAAAACTCATTAATTAACTTATTCTGAGAGATCTGAATGCATGCCTTTTTATACACAGCTTATACAGTTGCTTCTAATACCTTGTTCCTCTGCACCTCTACTGCTTATAAACATCATTAATTCACTTATAAATAGAAACACTGGAGAACCCAAAGACAGAATCATGTACATTCTTTTGTCTTTAAAATAAGAAAATATCCATGCAAGGAAAGCATTACAAAAATTTTATTTTCCTCTGATTTAGATCATATTTTCTGTGAAAGTTTATTGGAAAAAAAAATTGGGAAGGAAGAGAGTTATATTTCTCTTAAATAAAAGCTAAGTTTTAAAAAGGTTACTTAAAACTTAAAAAAGCTTACTTCTGAGACAAAAAAAGGATTTGAATATACACAGTAAGCCTCACTTTCAAAAAAGTCTAAATGCTCTTTAGGCCCTTTGGAGAATGAAATTTCAATATTAAATACGTTCAGAACATGCAAATACTTAACACATTATTTTTACAGAGAAAAACTTCCTCCATAAACCTATGCCACAAAAACACTTTCACTTCTTAAAAGAACACAAGTCTTTAGGAGCAATGGAGAGAGCAAAGGAGATGAAAAAGCAGGCTTTGGGTCAGTAGCCACAGAAACCATGAAAAGGCTGTATGGATAGAAAAGCAAAAACTTTAAATGTTTTATGATTAGAGATAAATTCAGCATGACAAATTCATCATTTAAACAATTTAGGTATGTAGATACCAAAAGGAAAATGTTTGAATTTGGAAAATACAGACTGTCTTCAGTATTCTATATTTTTGCATTTTTCACCACTTTTGTCTTTTTCATTAGATTATAGCCCTTGTCTTGCAAGTGCTCCCTACATTCAAACACTGTGTGACCTTTACTGCCAACTGCCGAATTTGCATAGGCTATGTTGGAAACACATTTATTTGTGTGTACAGAATGTATGACACTGAAGTTGTTAAATGGCCCTGTTTACTAGAGCTTGTGTCTAGTAAGTGCTCGGAAGAAGAGAGTAAAATGTGTTCTTTCCTCTTAATGCATGGCTATTATTGTATTATAGTATTATTCTTGGGAGACCAAAAAGTAAAATATGATGGCTTCTTGCTGCAAATAGCCCAGGAGGGTCTGCCATAACCTTTCTGAATGGGCCTTCCGATATAGTAATATGAGAAAATCTTGATTTTTAAAAGCTGCGGCCAGCAGTTAGTTCATACTTTACTTAGAACACTGTGATCATTCTTAAAGACTCTTTTCAAACTGTGTTATGTTTTGCTGATTATAACTTCTGATGCATTTATCTAATGCTTCAAAAATTACTGCAGCCATTTGGTCTGAGCACCAATCAAATTATGATGGCTATATTGTACCAATCAAAGCATTACTAACAAAAAGTGTCTCATTTCTGAATGTAACAAGAATGACATTTCAATGAAAGAATTTGTAATGTAATTTTTTTTTCTTTTTCCTTCCTTCTTTAACTAGAAATGAGAACAGTTGGAAAACAAGCTGAATTCTGATAGATCTTCATCAGAATTTGATGCTTGCAGCTAAATTGTTTGTAGGCAGAAAATAAGACTTTACTCAGAGATCAGCTGCAAATAAGCAAATACACAGTCATTGTAAGTTTTTTAAATAGCATAGAGTTGCCTTATATTTGAGTTAAATAACAACAATATTAGTGTTGTAATATTTTATGCAACTGGACCCCTGAAAAATTCAATCTTCTAGTTCACTAATTACACAATAACAAATAAATCCAGGGTTTAGGGGGGGTTTATGTATTGCATGTCTTTCACCTATGTAGACATCACAGAATAACAAGAATGTACTATCTATGCTAGTCATTATTTGTTTGATAGGTAAATATTGTGGAGTATCAACTACTGAAATAATCAACCTCAATTTATCATTTCATATTGGAATTTCGGGTTGTCTGGATTTCAGATTCTCCTGAAAACAGCTTTGGGTCTGGTTATGACAACAGACAGAGGAAAAGGAGGTGACAGCTCCCCACTGCTTTTTTGTTTGCTTGCTTTTTTCATCTTTATGTTGTGTAATTTTGCTGAATTCATATTCTTTCAGGCCTGTGCTTTTCCATAATAGCAAAACAAAATCAAATGTCTGGACTAAAACTGGGTTTTGGACTCACCTCTCTTGTCTGGAGACAGGATTGCATAGCAAACTAAATGTGTGCTTACTGTTGTCCACTCAAAGAGTATGTTTTTCAAGTTAGAACTGTAATTAGCCAGTTCAGCAAATTCAATGCAGCTGATGTTCAAGATAGGATGAGGTGCAGACTAAAAGCTCTCAGGTAATTTTATCTGTTCTTGATCTTTCATTACATGTGAAATTTGTCAGGTTAAATTTAGGCTGGCAAACTTCAAGACAACAAAGGAAGCCAGGCTTTGTAGTGCTACCAAGTACCCACAGAAAAGTATATCACAGTAGGACTCTGAACTTCCCGGTACAGAACTTGGATTTACAGTAACTTTTATGGCCTTATAATATATTGAAATTCAGTCTCCAGTGAATATGCAGGAAGGCAAACTTAAATCATCATAACTTCCTTACATTCCAGATGGTTTCTATAGGCTTCTGAGATTTACCTTTGACATTGAGTGTATTTGTAGTTTTAAAATTTATCATAAAAATTTTTCTGCTAGTAGATTTGGAAAAACACTGTAATTTCTTTAATGTAATGGGAATGAAGGGAAATGTATTATATCTGTTCTATAAAACCTAAGCTCCTATCCAAAGCTTCATTATTTTTACTAAAGGATAAAACAAGGGTAGGTTCAGAAGTACTGAGCCTGGAAATGGAAATCACTGAGCTACAATGTCTCCCATATTGAGGAACAAAGTCTTGTGTAAACACATGGCTGGTTTATGCCATCATTGTTGAAACTGGCACACTGGAGTCTATTTTCTAACCAGTTTCTGCCTTCTTTCCTACTTTTATTTCTGTTGTTAAAAATTCACAACCATTCATTGTTGAAGTTGACCAGTTTTGCTTTCCTAAAGTACCCAGCATTACATCAAACACCTCAGAATCATGGGCTAAACTAATCTGCATGAGATTAAATGAAATACATAATTGTTTTGTAATGTTTAAATTAAAACTTAATTAAATGCTTCACCGAGAGTATCACGATCCAAGTACAATTTCCATTGTGTTACAGTATTTTGAAGGGAGTTCCTTGAGACTGAATCCCTACTAGACTGAGTAAAGATTCTTGAGAAATGTTAACTAATCATAGACTGTGTCTGGTTTTATAAGTAGTCTTAGGGGTTCTCAAGATGAGTTGATGGAAACCAGGTTAAATACAAGTCCTAAAAATAATATTGGGGTTATCATGATATGAGCTCAGTTGGTTAGAGCACTGTGCTAGTAACACCAAGCTTGTGGGTTCAATCCGTCTATGGGCCATTCACTTAAGAGTTAGACTTGATAATCCTTATAAGTCTCTTCCAACTCAGAAGATTCTGTGATTAATGGGTTATTATTTATCCTTAAATTTGTTGTTCATTTGTTAATGTCTATTTTTAAGATTTTTAAAAGCCCACAATTATTGAAATCAATATTCTAAGACTTTTAACAGAATAAGAAAAGTCACAATAGTTACATTATAGCTTTGTGATTACTCAGGAAGGATTTTTTATATATATTTTTTTTAGGTGGGGTTTTCTTGTTTGTGTTGTGTCATGGGTGTTGATTTTCTTTTTGACACTATACTTTTCTTTATGTGGAATTTGTTCAAAATTATTCTAAAAAAAACAGGGCAAATTTAAACTATAAAAAGATTTTTATGTCCCCTTTTATGCATTATATTGTAAACTTGCAACATTTGCTATTTTGAAAATCAACACTAAGCATTATCTGGAAATACCTAGGATTGGAATTTAGGAACTTCTGGACAGGCAAACGTGACATTGTTTTTTTCTGGTGTGTAGTAAACTATGTTAGTAGTTTCTGTTTTTTCTCTCCAGTTTGCAAACACATGCACACAGTGTGAAATGCATGCTGGCTGTATTATCATCAAGTAGATTGCTGCTAAAGCATCTGTTTTGTGACGTGTTTTTGTAAGTGTACAGCTCCCCAGTTACAATTTTAAAGCGCAATCATATGAGCTGCAAGTCACAATGGAATTTTTTCTCTACCTACTCTTGAGATCAGAACCTTAGGGTAGAGACACTCTAAGTCCATGCGATAAGGAGAGAGAGAATGAGGGGAGATGGATCACTACTTGACTTCCTTCATGTTATTTTTGGATATGACTAGCATTCCTCCCCTTACACACACCCTCTTTTCCCCCAGCCCCCATCTCTCACACGCGTTACAAGCTCATGCAAACACTCTCACGTACTCTGCAGCAAAAGCAAGAGCAACAGTTGGACTGGAGCCAGAGGACTTAAACTCCGCTTCCTCATTGCCAGCAGGCTTTGTTCTTTGGACTCAGTCAGAACTAGGGAGAACGTCTTCATTGCCGATCGTGGTGGTTGGAATTTGGCAGCTCAGCTGTCTATTAATTTTTTCTGTGCTTCTCTGCGGACTAGGCTGAATTTAGAGCAGCAAAGCTAAGAGCCGGGGCTAGTCGAGAAGGACCCAGAGACCGTCAGCTTTCAGCCTCTTTGCGGGGGTGGGGTCCTTCTGTGCCACAACGGTAAGTGCCAGCGTTAAATGTGTAAAAAGGTGCAAGAGCTATAAGGTGCTTTAGCTTAGTACAATAGGAGAGGAAAAACAGTATGTGAGTGAATCATACAGTGTGTGCTGTTACAGTGGTCTTGGAACAGTGCCTAGCAGTAAAATGTTCCTCATTTCTCCCTTTCCAAAAAGCTTTATAAGAATGTACCTATTTTAACAAAATTCCTAAGTGTCTGTACAGTTTTGGAAAGCTTTCCAAATGGCTTTATTACTAGGGTTTCTGCAAACCTGTTTTGTTTTGAACCATGTGTAGTATAGAGTGACTTTAACAGGCAGAGTTAAAGTTTTAAGTGTTTTAAGTGCAAGAGCTGAACCTGGGAAGTAAAGGTATTCCATCACAGAGAATATGAGTAGAACTAAAGTCCAGGAGGATGGGCAGTGTAAAGGCATCAGATGCATCCCTAGACTAGTTAGTTTACAGGTACCCAAAGTAAGCTTGTTTTAAATGATTGGCATTCATTCAGAGCACACCCCCTCCCCCTTCCTCTCCCGGCTATTACAAGTAAAGGGAATCTCTTTTTCCAAAGGAAAAGCTTTGTGAGTTCACTGTTCTAGGGCATGCAAGTGAAA
Organism: Pardalotus punctatus; assembly: GCA_013400915.1. NCBI lineage: Eukaryota > Metazoa > Chordata > Aves > Passeriformes > Pardalotidae > Pardalotus > Pardalotus punctatus. The sequence continues at coordinate 161,745 of VZTX01010332.1, read as the reverse complement.
GCTAATGTACAGTGTAAAAGGGTGTAGGCTTGAATAAATGACTTTGAGAGAGGACAGGAGTAGCAAAAAGAGACAGCTTTCTTCCAATATGCAAAATTATTTAGTGTTCTAGTATTTTCATTGTGTTAAGTGTTTTTTCAAAATGTTAAGACTGCTGCCTTTTAAGTTTACTAGGAAAATGGTTTGCTTTTTGTAGCAAAGACTTTTTTTGTTATCTCTCAGTATTGTCTTTAGGAAAAGTTTTATAATGATTAGAACAGGGGCAGGTTAATCCAAATGCTTTGCTTTCAGAAATGCCATCTAGCTGTCAAAGGAAGTTCACTGCGGGGACCCATTTGTTTTAAAACTACTGATAAGCCCTGGTATCAGCATGCTATTATGTCTTGCTATGTGGGTTATCTCAATAAAGTGATAAATAAGAAACCCTTGAAGTCCAGAAAGTTAAGTGTATAATAAATTTGACAAAGGGGGAAAGACCAGGTGACTCAAAGTACTTATGTACTTTCAAAACAAAAAGAGAAAGCAAATCTTACTGGGACAATAGACCTGAAAAGGGAAAAAAAATTCCTCTCTCTTCCCTTAACTCTGGCTCCATCAGTTACTTCAAGTAGTTATTAAAATATTTTTTGTTGACAAAGTGAGCGGTCCCTTCCAACCCTACCCAGTTATTAACTGCTGGTGATCAAGTATTTGTGAAGGTGAATCTAGTCACATGGAAAATATGCTGAATGAGCAAATATGTGATTGTGCAAAGTATAGCAGTCACAGTCAATTAACTGTTTGTTTAAGGTCTGTATGTTTGTTTTTTCTAATTTACAAACTCAAAACCAAAGCTTTGTCATTGACTTTCACCCTTCATTTAGGAGAATACTCAGCTTGGTGTGGTAATTGTTAAAAATGATCTGATAAATTATATTTCTATAGATGGACTGTGAAACAGTGCTCAGCAGCACAGTGTGCGATTAGTTAGGATGTTGAGGATGTTTAGTACTCATTTTGTTTGCCAGGTACTAAGGCATTTCTTTCTGTAGTAGTTACTAGCTCTATTTATGGCAAGTTATTCACTGAACAGGAATCACACACTAGAACTAGTGAAGATTCTTTTTCAGAGCTAAAAATGGAATATTGTTTTCCTGAGTTGGACCCCCCTCTGCCAATGGCACCATGTCAGGTTGCCTCAGCAGCTGCTTTCAGTTTCACAATTTACATGGGTGCTATAATGACATTTTTCCTCATTGATGTGGTGGAAAAATCTGACATCTTTATGCTGTTTTTCCTGCTTTGATATGTTAAAGCATATTTTCTATTGACTGTGAGGTTTGGCAATGAGTGTTGAGTTCAGAGATGGGCCTGTACCAAAATCCCTGGATTCCTACATCCATGAAGTATAAGAAGGTTAATAACTGGATCCAAATGTCTTGGCTCTGGTCTATTCCTGTTTTAAATGCACATCAGTTTGGCCACATGTTTAAATTGTTTTTTTGAGGTGATTAAGACTGAAAGAAATCTTTCAGGCTCCAGACACAGTTTTAAAGAGGAAATGGCATTTAAGAATCTTACAGTTATTTAAGCAAAGCTTGCTCATTTGCTGCTTAAACGTGACTTTTAGGAGCCCCCAAGGACCTACATTCCCTTTCCTCAGTTATAACTTTAGATGTAAGTCATGTTTTGGAACTCCTTCTGAGATGTGCTGAGGAAGCTAAGGTGTTTTTGTGCCTGTCCTTTCTCCTTGCTCAAGGGGACTGGTGAAGAAGGCTAGCAGCGTATATTCAGGTAATGCAGGTACCTAAAACTTTTTGATCCTATAAGCTTTTAAGAAAGTGCCATATATGTATATACTAAACTGTGCAAAAAATTGTGGTAGTCTGTGGTAAGAAATACCGTAATGTGGTGTAAGAGGATATGCATATTGTTGCTGAAATGGTATATATTCTGCTTTTTTAATTGATCAGCTTCTCCTACTCTGGCTGTCTTACTGGATTTTGTGGCTCTCTGTGAATACAATTACATATGCATCTGCCAGCTGCTTGTGGTATCCCTGCCTCAGCAAGTAAAGCTGTTCTTCGGCTGTGTTGGCTCGCTGTGCTTTGTGGCACACAACACTGATTTATTAGGCAGTAGATGCATTTTCTTCTCTTTTTCTTGAATGATTGAACTATGATGTCACTTTTTGTCTTGGCTTTAACCTTTTAGAATACTTTTTTTTTTTTTCCTGCAGACTGTTCTCTTAACACTAGGAAAGTGGGAAATGTCTCAATGTTCATTGCAGAGCAACTCTGTCTACCCCAGCACATTCCAGGGCCACCGAATCATTTGTGGTGAGAGTGATTCAGATCTGGTTAAGATGATTTAAAAGAGGGGTTATGGGCATACTGCAGTTGTGCATTTAAGAAAATACAGAGAGTTTTTACTGCCTGATTGAGACCACATGGCTCCAACTTAGACTTTTTTTTTAACATGGAAATCATTGGCTGGATGTACTCAAACGATCTTTTTTTTTAATTGCCTAGAGGCTAAGAGTTGGGGTCATAGCATTTAATGGTAAAATCAGGGTTAAAACAAATAGTTTTTAGTGTTCCTTTGGATAAATGAAAAATAGCTTCTTTGAATATTTTGCATGGGATACAAATGCTCCTCTTAAAAGAGAACAAATGTATCTCAGGAATTCTTTTGGACATCACAGGGTAATTGGTGACCCGATTTGAGAGTGAGAAGGATAGAGATAAGGGAAAATCTCCCTGCCATAAATCATGGTAAATATGTTCCACTCCAAATATATTATGGAAAATATCAAAAGTGAAAAGGAAAGACCTTTTTTATTGTGTACAATTTAATTGCTTGCTCTCAGGATTTTGGGCTGCTCTTAAGAGGATTGAAAATTTTATATAACTAAACTCTTTTTAAATACAGTATATCCCTACTCTGAAGGATGAAATTGTAGTAATCTATATTCTTTTTATGCATATTCTGTATTCTGAAATACTCTTAATAAAATTTTGTTCTTCCCTCAGTGCTCTCAGGTATAGCATTTCTCCCATAAACCAGTGGATAGCCTTTGCTATAAAACTTTCATTCAAATTTCCTTCAAATTAGCGTATTAGATGATGCATATTATTTTATATAGATATTTTTGAAATGGGTAAACAAGTCCAAGGTGTTTCAAACATAGAATAAAGATCAAAAGTAACAGCATTGAAAAATGCTGTTTATTCTTGTCTCTGGTTGGAAGATGAAGTAATGATGAAAGGCAATTTCTACAATATTCACCATAATTTATCTGGAAATTATACCTAATTAGTATTCTAAAACAGGAAACCAAATAAACAATAGTTATGCACTTTTTGCTATTTTTAAGTATTGGGATGGTAAAGAAAGAGAATATCAGTCATGTAGCTCTATATATCCTTTTCAACTAGTTTCTTGCTTAACATTGCGTCTCTCTCAAAGTTACAGACCATACATGAACTTTGTCTTAACTTTTAAAAAAAGGGCAAAAACTAAAAAAAAAACAAACCCAAACATTAACCAGAGTTCATGAATCACTGCTAGTTAATTTCTGCCTCACATAAATGACAATGTAAATGTTTAAAAGTTATTTATAGATTTTTGTAACTTTGAAGTGCATAATGCAGGTGGGAAAGCTATTATTATTTCTGTATAACTGCTGTGAAAATTATAATAAAAGGTCTAAATCTATACTATAGTACCTTGACATTCCTGCCTGTGGTATGCTAATGTGTTGTGTCCCTATTCAGTTTTACTGAGTTAATGTGTACAACATATATAGAATCAACTGGAATTGGTTTTGTACTAGACAATCCTAATTGTGCTGTGGACAAAACAATACAGATTTTCTACAAATATAGAAGAAAGCATGGCCTTTATGATGCCCAGTCTTAAAAGATGTATCTTGTGTCTGAAGTCCTTAACAAATTCCCAAGCCCCTCAGTGCTTTACAGATCAAGTGGAGCAAAAGTGACAAGGTTCTGCTGTGTTGTATAGGTGGGAATATTCCTGTGTCTACACATATACCAGAATATTCTGTTCTTTGAGACACCTGGAAGCCAGTTTTTATAGGGCTGCTGAGGATACACAGTTATTAATCTGTTACTAGATTGAAAGTTGTCATTCTTTCTAAACAGTGACTACTTAGATGTTTTTTTCTGACTCTAATGCTGCTGCAATCTACACTGCACTGTGTTTATGTAAAACAGACACTCTCTCTTTAGTCAGTTTTTCAAAGAGTGGAGAGAAGCACATTGGAAAAGGAAATAAGGATCAAGGAATTCCAGGATTTACAGGGGCCACAGCAAGCATATATAAATTTGAGTCATTGCAAAGAGGAGTAGAACTTAAAGCAGTCTTGAATGTTGACCCTCAACCTGTTGGATTCCTACGGAATTTTTTATTTTCCTCTAAAACTCGCATTTGGTATTGTTTCATTTTTTTGGTTTTCATAATGGTTGTGAAAAATACACATGGTATTTTTGAGGCATGGCTGGCTGGCTGGCTAGGCCTATGTCAGTAAGTGGGAAGAATCTTGAAAGTTTGAAAAGAGTCTTGGAATGAATGTTTGGAGCAAGCAGGCACTACTTATAATTCTGCAAATGGTCACCAAAGCATAAAGCAGGGGTACATGCATGGTTTTGGATCATACCATATTGACAGCTGTCAGATGTGGATGTAAGCTTGGATGGTAAAGTTGAGACTAAAGACTGAAGTGAGACTTGTGCTCTGTCTTGCAGCTAGTGAGGGTGTGTAAAGGCACCTCAACTGATACCTGAACAGATAGCGTAAGTTAGTCATTATTCCTTAGAGAAAGGTGATGGCTAGTCCTCAGACCTGCTTTAGGAAGTGAATGTAATCCTCCCCTAAGGAAGATTATTTGTGGGTTGTAAAATACACAGTAATGCAGCAGTTAATGCTAATGATAGGTATCTAATTGTATAAACTGGGCAAATTAGTCAGATTTTGCCTATGGAATGTAATCTCAGTGAAGGGATTCTGTGTGAAGGATTCTGAGGAAAAGGTGGCATAAGTTTTGGGAGAACTGAGGCTCCAAAGACAGGCAATTTTCCTTCCCCCCCATTTCCTTCCTATTATTTGCGGTTTCAACTAGACCCTTTAGCACACACTATATCTGTCCTAGGACACCGCAGATGTTATCCATGAGTCCAAAGTCTTGAATCTTATTTTACGTCTTTTAATAGATAACTTTTTGTTATATCGGTGATTCTATTTGCCTCTGAGGTAGGATATAAGAACATAGCATGCCACAGAAAAATACAGTTACTAGTAAATATGACAGCTATTACATAGAGATCAAGCTTTTTTTTTCCACTAGCAACTGTGAAAAATATCGGTGATAATATTACATTATGAATCAGAACAGTCATTACCAGTATTGTTTTGCTAGTTAATGTTGGAAATTAATTCAGAAAGCTTCCAGTCTCATCCAGACCAATAGGCTTAGAAATTAACTTGTTATAAATGCTAATTTTTCTGTCTGTAAATACATGAAATAAACACAACTGTTGCAACTCTCTGTGAATATAGAACATCCTAATCTTAAATCCTTTGATGATGAGTTTCCTCCATTGACATCCCAGTCTTCCAAGACCTGTTGCCAGTATTGCAAACTCTAGTCAGTCCAGGACTGAGGTGCTTGTTCCCTACGTCCTATGACACTCTGCAGAGTGTTGTCAGTCTCTGCAGACTGAGTCTCACTGAGTCAATTTGACTGCTGTCATACTTAATGCAAGGCACTGACAAAACTACTGACATCATCCTTGCTTTGTTGTCAGTTACTAAGTTGCTGACCTGACCCAAATGAATCAAGTATTTTATCTTTTGCTCAAGGAATTTATATTGACTGTCTCTAGCTTGGAAATATTTGAGAAGAAAAAGGGAGATGATATAGGAAGAGTACCCATATAAAAGTGGAATTGTTTTATATTGGCTATGTAGGGTTTCATTTTGCATTTAATTTGGTCTAGCTTAGCTAATGTTGCAGGTGCCAATTAAAAGTTTATCTATTTGGCTACTATCATGTAGGTAACTGTCTTCTATAGGCATCATTTAATTGTGCCTATAAAAAGCACAATGATGGCAATATGTCACATATAATAGCTTTCTACCTTTCCTAACTCAAGCAAGATATTTGCCTGTTTTCAAGGTAAACCAACAAGTTCCACAGTTACCATTTCCATATGTTCAATATGAACAAGACTATACATCATAATTTAATATTGTTGGTTTATTTGCTGTGGACTAGAGTTGTTGATCTCAAATACTTTTCATTTTCTTCCCTTTTCAAAGTACTATGGTTTTGAGAAGAACTATTACTTCTTCATCTGAAATGTGTATTGTTAGCCTTGAGTTGCCCCTGACTAACTTGCCACAATCATATTAAATATAACCTACCTTATGTGTAGAATTCAAATTACATAGATGCAATTTCGTCCTTATAACTTTACATCTTTTTCTTTAACTCTTTACAATCCTTCCTTCAAAGTTCAAAATGTTATGTCACTGGAAGATTGTGCCTGGCAATTCTGTAATAGGTACCCCTCCCCATGGAGGCAAAATAATGACAGCATGCTGTTTGAAAATCCGTTTCTGGTCAAAGAAGTATAAGGGATAGCTAAGAGCAGCATTTCAGCTATAGGCACTGTGCATACCGTTTCAGCTAGACAAGGAATCATGTTAATCCTACAAGCCTCAACAGTTCTTTGTGTCTGAAAAATGTTCAGCATTTCACATGTGATTATTAAATAGTTTTGTTTCTTTTTTTTTAACCTGCTCTAACCATACCCACTGCTTTTAAATTTTCTTTTCCTTCCCTTCCATCATCTTCTTAATTTCATATCAAATACCAGAAGTGGTAACTTGATTTAAGCATAAGTCTATGTAAGCCAAGTGATGGTACCTTCAATTTAAGTGAACAGTTAGTTATTTACTGCGCTTAGGTGCATGACAGCCTTCAGACCTCATGGATGTTAGCCACATAAAATCCTTCCAGAACAGGCAAGCAGACCCCTAAAAATGAAACTCCAGTATTTCACTGGCATGCAGGGCTGTATAATAACTTATATCTGTCTCTTCCTGCCAATCTGCCAGCTTCCAAAAAGATTAAATAATTTTATGGCTAACAGTACACCTGGTAATGCAATGTCAGAATCTGCTCTTATTTTAGAGACATGGTCAGCACACAGAAGGTGCCCTTTGAGTTAAGACAGTGGAAATTGAGTTCTGAGCTGGCTCTTTCCTTCCTTGGGCGACAGTGGACGAAGTGCTTAAACCTCAGTTTCTCAGTAGTAAAACGTATCTAATTATCTCATGTTCAATTACTGTTTCAGTGCTTGAAGTTCTATTCATTGAGCTTTCTTTAGAGAAACATTTTTATTCAGCTGCCTCAGTCATAAGAACATTCATTGTACGATTGCCAACATTCACTATATGAGTGGGAACTGTTGTTCTGAACCGTTGAATCCTGTCTAAACTGCTGTTACCAGGTAGTCCAGTGTTTATATTCAATAAGATGTGCCATTTGCTAGACACTGTGGAAAATTATGGTGAATGTTCTTATTGAAAATACTCGTAAGGGTATCCTAACCTAACAGAATGGGAAAATGTATGGGGAAGGAAATGGCAGAATTAAATGAGGGAGGCCTAGTATGCTGCTCTAGTGGGCTCTCCCAGCGTGCTCTGAAACCAAGAACAATCTGTATGAAACTAGAAATGTTATCTCTAATACCATATGTGTGTTTTTTTTGAAGCACTAAACTTTAACTCTGTTCTCATATGCTTTATGTGCCACTACTGTACTCTCAGTACGGGGCTGGATGCATTTGAGGACTACTTTTTAATATGTTTGGGATATCTTTCTATGACCTTGTTTAAACAAATATTTGAGGATGCTTCATAGAACATAAACCAGGCAGAATTTCCTGGATTAACTTGCAAGTCCGTTTTGGAGAGAAAATTTATATGTGTTTCCATGTATAGCAAAATCAGTTAGCTACAGGGTGAAAAATACAGAACAGCATCTCTACTTTGGAAATCTAATGTTCTGAATTTTTGGGGAAGAGATGATAATCTTTGCATGAAACAAAACAGTAGATAAATCAATTTTTTGCTGGCACAACTACAGACACAAGCAGAAGGGGTCTACTTGACTTACTGACAAGTGAATTAGTGGAACAGTCTGAAATGCAGATAATGTCTACCACACTTTGACTTCAGGGTAAGATGTTCCAGGCCCCAGAAGGAAGTTGTACAAAACCAGTCAATTTAATTAGCTGTCAGAATGAAAGAAATTATTGCTCAGTGTCTGGTATTTCATGCCCTAAAACTATAGGAGCTCCTGTGTAGTAGCCAGTTGAATGCAAAACATGCATGTTTCAGGTGCTGGGTTTTTTTTCTTGTGTTCAGTGCTGAATTCTTCTGTATAGCACGTTTCATAATTCTGTGGCAATCGTCTGAAAGTGTAAAACTCTGAAAGGGTGGTTAATCAGTGGCTTTATCTGGTAATCATTTGATCTTGAATTACATTAAGAATTAATGAAAGCATCAACAGTAATATTAAGGACAGTACAGCAGAGCCAGCTATTATCAAACTTTTTATGACTGTACTTGCTCATTCATCACATTTATAAACTGTTCTGTCTTTGTGCTCTGACAAATGGAAACAGCTTCCAGGTTTATTGGCATTGGAGGCAAGATATTGCAGTGGAGATCAAAATGTAGAAGGTATTTCAAAAGAAAAAGAAATCTTGCAATGAAATATGAAACCTAAAAATACAAAATGAGACATTTACATGGAATGTTAAGGTTATAAATGAACATAAGTTGATCTTTTACTCCACTTTATTCTTTCTGTCGCTTACTGCTCGTATCACCTACTGAGTTTAGCATTAAGTCTTTTGAAATACAGGTCAATGTATTGCAAAACTGCTATGTGAACGTTCCTCTTCTTTCTGCTCCTTTGCTTTTGTTTTGTTTTTACTGACTCATAATGGAGAATTGTATTTGTAGATATGTCGGAAGACCAAAGAATTTTCCTTCCCAATGCATTTTAATTAATTTTGCGAATTGTATACAAGATTATAATTCCATAGAATCTGCAGGTCTTAGTTTATGGTTTTGTTTTTTTTAATCATCTGAAACTAATGAAACCCAGAGAAGTTACACGTAGTTTTACTACTGTATTTATGAAGCAAACAACCATTTTCCAAATGGAAATGGTACGTATAATTTGGGACAAAGAACAAGTGGGAATTTGCAACTATTCAATTATTTCGCCATATCTCATATTTAATAATATTGAAAAAATATATTGTACTATACATTATGTGTATATATATATATATATATATATAACTGTTGAATTATTGCAAATTGGAGGTATTTTCAATGCAATATCTTCTTTCCCCCTGATATTTGCAGGCTTTTATAATTAAGTGTTGGGGTTTATAGCTGAGGAGAGCAATTTTCAGTGAAGGGAAAAGAATTTAACCACCTGAAGTTGAAAGTATTTTGTTGTGACACAATATTGGCTTTGTTCTGAAGGAAATTTATTTCAGCTTCAACATGTAATGAGAGCTTGAGAAAAATTAAATATTGCTAAGTGCAGCCATCCAAGTTGTTGAGTGATTACATTCATTATTGCAATACAGAATTGTAATTGGAGTGAAGCAGAGTTCTTTTGGTTCTTCAGTTGTGCCAAAAGGTGCCTATTCTGAGTTTTCAGGAGAGTAGCAGTTTTCTCTTTGATTATTCTGATTTATCCTTTTTCAATGTACTAAACCTGTAAGACAGCAGAGTCATTTCTTAGGCACTTGCAAAGAGGCTCTAGCTATGGTGGCCCAGACTGCACTAGATCTCAAAACCCCTTTTTAGGAGATTTATCCCAAATGTATGGCTGAGTTGTATGTGGTGGTAGTATGCATACATGCGCCAGGAACTCAGGTTTAGTCAAATAGATTATATAAAATATTCTTCTATAAACATTTAGATGTCAGGTACAAAACAGTGCTCCAGAAAATAAAGTGTGAATAAATTGTCCAAGAAGAGATGATGTACAGAAACTGATACATTAAATATTGTTAACACAATAAGTTTTCTGAATATTTTGAAGAAAAGTACTCATTTAAAGAATCTCACTTAATTAGTCTGCAGTTATCTAATGAGTCCAACAGCCCTTGAAAATGTCCTAGGAATAGAAGTGTTGAAGACTTCATATATTAAATTATATATAATTTATTCTTGGATTTTTAATTCATGCTTTTTATTTATATGTATGAACAAGGACATGTAGCTTTTAAATTTATTGACATCCAAACTCACCAGTTATAGAAGTTGCTCAATGAATTTGAGTTGAATTTGAATTATTTTGTAATAACTAGTTGTATATGTGGCAAAAATCAACATGCCTATTGTAAAAGGAATTGCAGATCACAGTACATAAGTGGTCGTTGAATTGCACAGAATTTTCTGTCTTACTTGATCTCATGATTACAAAAATATAGAAGAAACTGAATTATCTATCTGCATCTATTTGTCAGTTAAATTGCAGCTTCTGAAAGTGATACTTTTATAGCACAGGCTTGTGGCCAAAGAGGGAAAAGAAAGTTCTGTGTAAAGTTTCTGAAACTGTGAAATATGCACGTTGCACCTACACCAGGTCAATGCTTTTGTCTTCAGAAAACATACGGTTAAGATCAAGAGTATTAAGTACTTTGTGTTTTGGTAATGGACAAAGATATGGAAAAAAATATAAACCTTTGGTGGCAGAGGGTAAAGATAAAATAGGATGTGAGGTAGGGTTGAAACTTTGAACTTAAAAAATGGAAAATAAGTTATTCAGCATGCATTTCATCATTCTTTTATTTCAGAAGGTTGACTATAACATAATATTGTTTTAAAAGAAACTTCTTTATGAGATATTTCTTCATTCTGGTTAGAGAAGTAAACATCCAAATTTTTCCTTTAATATTGACTGCTTTTTGGCCAGCTAAGGAAATATGATCTCCCTGCTGTTCTTGTTGAATAAAAACAGCTGCACAGATGTCTTTCATCTGCATCATGAAAGAGGATTACCTGAAATGTGGTATCTCATTTGGATACCATTTATACATTTGCGAAATATCATTTGCACCAGCCCCACAGTGCAGTCAACAACAGGAGCCACTTCGCTGCATTTTTTGCTGCACGGCATAAATGTACCTATGAGACTTTGAATCCAGAGCAACAAGAAGGTTGCTAGATACTTTTCATTGTTTTTATGTTAAATATTTATATATTTTCCTTATAATCAGAGTTTTAAAATGTAGTGAACATATCTAGCTTTATAAAAAGTTACTCCTGCAAGAAATTAATATAAAATAATGAACATTACTTTAGCCTCCTACACAGCTTGTTATTACAGAAATATATATTAATCAGAAATAAACAGGTTTGGATTGCAGATCCAAATAAGTCATACAGCTGGTACCTCTTTTCTACATGATACATTTTCTCTGCTTATGTACAGAAAAGATTAGCATTAAACTTCTGCATTATAGGCATGATGTGCAATTCAGTTTTATTCATTAAATCTCACAATTTTTCGCTTTATATCCAGATATTTCATTACTGCATCACAGCATGCATATCTTCTAACTTTTATAAGTCTGCAGGATTAACACAGAAACCTGCAACTTATAGCAATAAAGTTTTAGTGAATTAGAGTGTGTTTGGTTTATAAACTGATTATTTTCTTTAATTTTTCATAGTACGTATTCAAATTATGATTAATGTAAAAAGAAGGTCTGTTTATTTATCTAAATTACTGTTTGCGCTTCTCTAACAGCAAGGTAATTACTTTTAGACTCTCAAAAAAACCCCAAAAACCAAGTATGAATCTAAATATAGCTATAATCATACCTGTGAAAAGTAATTAATAAAAAAATACCAATTTATATTTCAGTTCACATTATAATGTGCACCAGAGTTTTGACAATGATGCTCCTTTAAAAATATCTTATAACAGGAAGCTGAAATAAAACAGAAGGGCCTTAGGAAACAAGAGATAGTCGCATCAGTAGGAAATTTTTAGGAGTACATTTCAGTAGTTTAGTAAAATTCGGCAACTTCGGGAAAATACATTTTGTATCAAAAATTCTTATTGTGCCTAAGAGTAGTTGAGCAGTAACACAATTGAAATCAGTAGCATGCATTATACCACTGCCAGAGAAATGCAAAATAAACAGTGGTAACTGTTGAGCAAATTATTTAAAATTCTCTTAATCTAAAAAGTGAAAGAAATATTCTCTAAAAGCTTTGGTATATGGAAAGTTATACAGTTCTAAACCTTTACTTTGCTCAGTGTTGTGTTCAGTCTTCATACTTTCTAGCACTGATTTTGTGTTTTCTTGTGTGAGTATCTATCATTCAAGTAACTAAAAGCCTCAATCAAAAATACTTTCTTTAAAGCTTCTATACTTAACAGCTACAAAGTGAGGCCAATAGTTGCAAAGTCAAGGACAAGAGACAGTTGTGAAACAAATCAAAGAATTCCTAAGCTGATCCTGTGATTTTAAGACAGAACAATTACTTTTTAATCAAGTCTGACAATGCTGTCTTTCTTTTGTAATTATCTGTACGCATCTATGTAAGTAAGGTAAGGCTATGGAACATTGCAGTTCCCAGAGAGAATGACACAAGCTACAGGCTGTAACTCTGAGCATCTTGTCTGGATCTGTCAAAATCTCAAGCTAACTTTCAGTTTATTTCCCCAGCTGAAATGCTGAAACACAGGAGAATCCTTATTCCATGGGTAAGGTGAACTGAAAGAGGCTTGGAAAGCCTACACAAGAATGTAGGGAAGAAATTTTCCTGATTACAGGAATAAGCTAAAAAGATCATCTTTGGAGTTACTGCAGGTTGCAATCAGTGGTAGATGCCATTGCTCACTGTTTTTGGAAGCTTTGTAGCCCATGGCTCAGCTGGTCACATCTGTTACTTCTGTACCCCCTCCACTTTACATCCTTACACAAAACATGATGAAAAGTTTCTGTTCAGATGAAGTAGAGTTAATTTGTAGGAAATGGCATGCTGAAATGTTGATACATATCTTGAAAATACAACAATTTTGGTATTCTCTTGCCATTTCTCTGGTCCTTTAGGAGGGCAGTTTTGGTGTCCAAGTACCAAATTGTGTGGTTTACTCAGCTGGATGTGGAGTCCTCATTGAAATTTGTGAGAGCTGGGAGAGCACTGTTCAACATCTGAAGAATCAGTTAAATCAGTTAAATGAATGTACACATTATGTTTATAACGGAATGCAATTTTTTGTTACAAAATTTGCTTCTGTGGTTTTCAGTATATAGAATCATTTTTTAATTGGTTAACTGAAGGTTCAGGCAAAGCACCAGCATCTATATTCAGTTGTTTGGTTTTTTTAGGGTTACAGTATATAAATATTTGAAATATATATGTTCTTATTGGTAACTCTTATGAACTACCGATACAAATAATGAAATATCTATTGCACAAAAAGTGGGCAGTGTGTAAAGAATTATGATCATCTGAATCATCTGATTCCTGCAGTGTATTCTAAATCTTTTATGATGAAGCTGATTTCTTTTAAAAATCAAATTAAGTTCTTTAGGTAGTAATGTTTTATAGTCTGGAAGTGTTGGACTGCTTAGTTTCAATGAAGAGAAACAAAATGGGAGTTACGCAGTATTGTGATGGAAATGCTGACTCTGCCAGTACAGGAATGTCAGAGTATTTCACTTTGACTTTTCTTGCTGGACATACTTAACACCACTAAGGATAAAATTACATTTTAATTTACAACTTATCTCTCTGCACTTTTTGTAGTGGTCAGAGTTCCCTATTATAATTTCTCCCTAAGGCTATATCTTAAGGTTTACTTCAGCTGCCATTTTAAATTAACTTTAAGAGTGTGCAGAGAGGAAAACCTCTCTATTCCTCAGTGACTCTCAAAAAACATAAGTTCCAGCAGGATTATGCATTAGAGAGAACCTTGAACTGTTTTTCTTAAGACCCTTGTGCTTACTTAGTCAGTGTACTGTTCAACTCTGTTTATATTTTGTTCAGGGTCATTAAAATCCCAGACACACGTGCTCCTATGTATTTCCATGCATGGAGGATTGTGAGGGCATAAAGAAAAAAAGAGTGAAAAGAAAGACGTATTGTGTGGATTGCTACTTGATGTCAGCGTTCATGAACTGCTGCTCACCTGGCATCTGACTATCCTTTTTTGTTTGCTGTTCTAGTTTTGCTGCCATGTAGCCAGTGGAAAAGCAAAGAGGGTTTGAAGCATAAAAAATTAGTACCTAATCAGTGTTCCCCTGCTACCAAAAAGTCTCTTGATTTGCTTCCTTGTCTATTGACTTTCCAGTCTAGTGATTGTGTTTCACTGTCTGCGTTAAAAATTTAATTGCTATAATTTTAATATATAGGAGATAAAATGTAGGTGAAAACTAGGCATGGTTGAAGAAAAAGCAAGGCAAAGAGTGGTACAGTGGAAATGCATACAAGAGAAATGGTGGAAAGAGAATGAAGAAAGTAGGAAAGAGCAGAAAAAAATCAGTGTAATTTGAAATTTGGCAAGATACAGAATGAGTGATAAAATTTATTTCCATTACATGAAATATATGTTCCTTTTATTTGTTGGGGTTTTTTTCCTTTTCTTTACTTTTTTTTTTGTTTGTTTGTTTTTGTTTTTTCCAGTTTGGTTTTGTTGTATTTGGGGGGTTTTTTGTTTGGTTTTTGGGGTTTTTTTTGGTTGTTTTGTGGTCAGTCATTATCTGACATCTTACAGTATTTTCTGTTCTCTTTCACAAAGAGAAAGGGACATTTCCCTACAAATTTGTAGGGACAGTTCCCTACAAATTTTCATGAACAGTAGCATGGCCTGCAGGAATGCACCTATGGTGCAAGCTGGAAGTCTTATTCTGTGGATTAATATATACACATATATACAAACCCTTTTGTTGGTCTCTCTGCCTGTTTTGTTCCTATTTGCACACTTCATGCAATACTGAGAACCTACAACAAAGGGATAGGGAAATGAGCTGATATTTTTATACTTGGTATCCAGAAGTTGTGAAAGAGGTGTCTTTTTAAAACACTGTTCTCTATATAGAGAATTGTATTTTTCTCAAAGCATCTGCAGTGCATTTGTTTCTCTGTGTTACTTTCAATGTATTTTGGGTTGGGTTTGGTTTTAACTCTCCAGAAGTATTGTTGTCTTCTTGTGGCTAGAAAGTAATCCTCTTCTCCCCAAGAGTATCAGTAGGCTGGAATAGACTGGATGTGAGTTAATGCTGCCCTAGTTAGCATAAAACTGGAATTTTCATGTAAGACTTGCTTTGTGGCTATTTATCTGTGTCTAGCCATGAGTCCTTGTTTCTTTGGCTCAGTTTCCCTTTGATAGTGATTTGTTGCTTGCTTTAGTGATCCCTCTGCAAAAAAAGGGAATGCTTCAAAGATTTGTCATTGAATCTGTTTCAGTCCTTAGGAGCAGAAAATTCTCTTACAATGATTATTATAATGAAGTAAGGCTGACTGCACAAACATATATGTGTGTGTGTATATATATATATATGTAAAAGATAGAAAAGTAGCATTCAATCTGTGTTTAAGAAAAAAATGTTTCTCTTCTTATTATTCAATGACCCTTTTTTAAATTCACAAATTCCCTTGAACTGAACTGGCAACTGGCAAATTATTGCCAAATAAGTATTTGAATTGAGTATTTTCTTATTCACCTAATTTTGATGTAATCACCAAAAGACATTAATGATAAATAATCCTCCTCTTTTATCAACATGTGCATAGAAAAAAAGTAATTAGAAAAGGAAAGAGAGTACAACTAAGTCTCTTCAGTGTTTGTCATTTCAAATACCTGTGCTCTTGCCAGTTGTGAAGGTGAACTCTTCTTTCCACAATAAACAGTGGAGTCCCACACCAGGTGTGTTTCCCATGCATCAAACATCGCCTTAATGATAGCTGAGGTAATTTGGTATTGAATTGCTTACTTATGTGCTTTTCTCTGGGGCAGACAGTGTCGGATGTAGCAGGTCAGGACTCGTTTTCAGTATGACACTGATGTGATGCAACAAGTCTTAGCCCCAGCTGGTGCTGAGGAATAGCTCCCACTACTTGACACTGTGTGTATGCACAAATCAAGGGACAACGTAGAACTTGTCCTCCTAAGGAAACAGTTTACTTATTAAATGTTGTCTGATAAAAAATATAAATGGAATTTTATTTTATGTTCTTATGCTTATGACAATTTCTTAAACATTTTGTGAACATGGAATTTAGGAAATGATGGAAAGCCATACAGTTCGCATGAAACTAAAGTGGGATCTGTCTGAGAAAATAATTAGGCTTGGAGGAGAGTTTTTCCTTTGCAGGATGTTTCTGGAAAGGAAAGAAAAATAGAACAAATGGTTATGTAGGGCCTCATATTACAGGCTCTTGTCTGTGATTGTCTAGAAATTGAATTAACTTCTCTCTTGTGCATATTGTTTAAAATGTAGCTTAGGAAAGGCTACACAGAGGTTAGGACTCTGAAGAGCTAATAATCAGAAATAGTAGCAGAGGTCTTTACAGTGGTAGAAGGGACAACTTGTGACAAGAGGAAAGGAGGGGAAGAGGGGGAAGAGAAATGTTAATTTTGGCAGTAGAGCTGACAGAATAGATTTGTCGCCAAGGCAAATTGTTGTAAAAGTAGGCCAAAGGGGTCTGCTGAGTAAACAAATGGAAGTTTGTTAGTTCTTTCCAAAAATGATACTTTCTGTGTGCACTATCTAGGCAACTGAAGACAGAAAAGGAACTTGTTAGTATTTTAATTACAGAAGACAATTGCATGTAGCTTTAATGCCACTATCAACTGGGTTTTTTTCCTTCAGGAATAAAACATCTATTGTTCATAAACACAGAGAGTTTCCCTGCAATTATGATGGTCTTTAGGGGAATTGTGTTATGTGTAAACCTGCTAGGTTTCTTAACTCTTCATTCTGAAATAAGCATGACATTTCAAGTTTTACAATGTAATACTTTCAGAAGGATGTTTTAAAACATTTTTATGTTAATTACATGAAGTTTAGTAATTTTTAAAAAAAAGAACGATAAAAGTGAGTCAGTTCCATTCCAAAGACTCTTCACTGATTGTTATTTTATAGTATCTATCATCTTGTAGTGTTGCATGCTTTTCCCAAATAGGTTAGGGAGAGTTCTGTAACTCCTTGAGGTTATTTTGGTTTTTGGGGGTAAAGGGAAGTCATCTGATAGGGAGGAAAACAAAAAGTTTAATTCTGAAGTATTACTGGGATGTAAATGCAAAGATTCTCTCATGAACATGTACAAATTAAAGGGAAGATATCATGGGGTATTTTTTGTGGCATATTTAAAATATCTAAAAATTATTTTTAAAAATTCTGTCATCTTTTACTTTGCATTGACTATCCATAATTTTCTGAGATTATATTTTTTAATTTAAGAAAAACATACTACCAGGGAAAACTGAAAGTGTGGGGGGGGATATCCCTTTTGAAGCTTTCTGTCAAGAATTGCTCATTATGTCTTTATTCACATTAGAGCAAGATATGAATATTGGGGTGGCAGAGCAAGAAGAGGGAAAGAAGGGGATGGAGAGGACATGGAAAAGCACAGATTAGGATTATGGGGTGAGAGGAAGGGAAGGAGTGGTAAAGATTAGAGTGGTTTTGCACAACTGCAGTGGGAATAATAGGATTGGCAAAAATTGTTTTCAGGATATAGGGGCAATTTGAGAGCAGAAGGATGATTGCTCACTAATGATTTTCCTTAAGTGACGCTCCAATCTACCTCTCCTCCCTGCAAAAATGAACAGCAGACCCTATAAACCAAGAATTATCCACTTCTCATACTTGCTGGGCTGCCAGAGATACAGATAAATCAAGGCATACACTATGGTAATAGGACTACCCAATACAAGGGAACCAAACAGAAAAAAGGTGGGAACACATACTTTCATGGCAGCAATGTGGGCTGAGAACATAGACTAGCTCTTTAGGCAGTTTACACTGGAAAATGCTTGATTGACCTGATGTAAACAAAATGATGCTGTGCTTTTATCTATTTATAAGTCACCACAGATAAGTGTCTGTTTTGTCTGTACCTAAATCCAGCACTTTGTTGAGGCATACCTTTTTGATAGTGGAATATGTATTACTTACATACATAAAAATCCAGGCCTAGAAAACCAGTTTATGTTCTTGATCTAAGGCAAGAGTAAACCTATTTAAAGCTTAGTAATATAGAACCTGTGCCATGTGATAATGTTAGTTTGACTGGGCATGATGGACAAAAATCACAGAATCACAGAATGGGTCAGGTTGGAAGGGACCATAGTGGGTCATCTGGCCCA
Source organism: Pardalotus punctatus (assembly GCA_013400915.1). NCBI lineage: Eukaryota > Metazoa > Chordata > Aves > Passeriformes > Pardalotidae > Pardalotus > Pardalotus punctatus. The sequence continues at coordinate 143,315 of VZTX01010332.1, read as the reverse complement.
GTCTCCCTGCTGAGGGTCATCCCAGAGCATATGTCACAGGATTGGATCCAGATGGTTCTTGAGTATCTCCAGTGAGGGAGACTCCACAACCTCTCTATGCAATCTCTTCTGGTGCTCAGTCACCCGTGCAGTAAAGAAGTTCTTCTTAATATTCTGGTGGAACTTTATCCTTTGCCTGTTGCCTCTTGTTCTATTGCTTGGCATCACTGTGCAGAACCTGGATCCTTTTGATCCTTTTGATGGATCCTTCAGATACTTACATGTATTCATGAGGTCCCCTCTTAGTTGTGTCTTCTCAAGGCTGAACAGGCCCATCTCCTATTTTCCTAAGAGAAATGCTCCAGTCCCTAAATCATCTTTGTTGCCCTCTCAACAGGAGGTCCAGGTATCTCATGTACTGAGGAACCTAGAACTGGACACAGAACACCAGATGTGGCCTCATAAGGGCTGAGTAGGGGGGCAGGATCACCTCCCTTGTCCTGTTGGAAAGCTCTTCCTAAAACACCCCAGGATACCATTGGCCTGTTGGCCACAAGGTCACACTGCTGGCTCGTGGACAGCCCAGGTCCTTCTCCACAGAGCTGCTTTACAGCAGCTCAGCCCCCAGCCTGTCTGGTGCCTGGGGTTGTTCCTTTGCAGATGAAGGACCCTGCAGTTGCCTTTGTTGAATTTCAGTTGGTTGCTCTCTGCTCATCTCTCCAACCTGCTGAGGACCCTCTGAAGGGCTGCACAGCACTCTGAGGCATCTGCCACTCCTGCCAGCTTTGTGTCATCAGTGAATTTGCTGAGGAGGCACCTTTTCCTCCAGCCAAGTCATTGATGAATAACACTGGGCCAGATATCAACCCTTGGGGGACACCACTAGTGACCGGCCTCCAACTAGACCCTGTGCCACTGATGACGAATTCAGATATTCTGTGTGCAGAATCAGTGGGATTTAGATAGATGGGAGTGGTAAATTATATTGAAATGGATTAGACTGTGATCAAAGCAAGCCAATACACAAGTTATGCATTAAAAATTCATTTACCAAAACCAGGACAGGAGGTAGATTTAAAATGTGTGTTGTGTACAGTTTTCTTAGTATTCAGAAATGTCTCTCTAACTTTTATACAAAGTTTATTCTAGCAAGTTATTTCTTTGTGAATGCCATTAAATACTTCAAAGCACCATGTGCTGATTTCAGTAGCGATTTAGATTGTTGCAGCAGAGTGTAATGTCTTCTTGTGTGCGATGAGCCTGAACCAATCCTTTATATTCTTTTTTTCCTATGTCTTCCTAAATGTGTGTGGGCTGCAGATGGTTCTGTGAAGGAAAAGAACTCCAGAATTCACCTGACATTCAGATCCATTCTGAAAGTGGAGGACTCCATTCACTTATTATAGTAGAAGCCTTTGAAGACGACACTGGACGCTATACTTGTCTGGCTTCAAATTCTTTTGGTTCAGATAGCACATCAGCTGAAATTTTCATTGAAGGTAAGAGATAAAATAGCAAAATACTTGAGGCATATAAAAAGAGATAACTAAGCTGAAGTTTACTTTTGGTTCTATATTCAATGTGGCAGTGTTTTTATGGTATTCCTCTGCTTTCCTTTAACGAAACACATTTTGAACATGCCATCATATCAATTCAGGTATTTCAGGGAATGTATCAGGAATCACTGAGTAGATTGTTCTTTATTTAGGGTAGAAATGAGATGAAGGTTGAAATACAAGGAACCAACAAAGCCTTTGGCATATCATTAGCTTATAAGCAGTACATCTGTAAATCACTAGTTAAAGATTTGACTAGTGATAGCAATAATTATTTTCATTATAGCAATAATCTCCATCTCAGTTCTGAACTGCCTCTGAATGCAAATAAATGTGCCTGCCCCCCCCAAATGAGTCTTCTTCAGTCATGTGTAACTGTACTGTAGTCCTTTATCTTTGATATGCTGATTTTAAGTCAGATTAAAGTCAGTCATACTGATTTTGTCCAGAAACAACTTTTAGTTATTGTCAAAATATTTCTTCACTGCAAAATTCATCATAATTCAAGTATTATTTTCTCTGAGAAAAGTTAACGACCATGAGTAAAATTATTGAGTTATTTTTAGCAGAAAACCAAATTTCGGGCAAGATTATTTTAATTGGATACTGGTTTTTATTTTAGTTCATAAACCTTTCCAAAATTTGGGAAATATGTCTTTTTTGCTGGTTTTAGAACTCATTAAAATTAATTTAAATGGTCAACTGAAAGCATAAAATAAATTCACATAAGAAATCTGAATAATGGCATACCAAAATTATTAAATAGCTTTTGATTAACAAAAAAATAAACTTTTAACTGTAAATTAGCTAAATCATTACATATGTGCATTTATAGGATTTCTTTCATTATGCTTTTTATTTTCAGAACTTTTTTATGCTCCATTGGGATATAATAGTAAAATCACCAAGACTTTTCTGTATCTTAAAGATTCTAGTAAGTTTTCTCTACAGAAGTAAACATGACTTCAGAAGTACTCATGTATTACAAATATATAATGCTGTGCGAAGTTATAAGGACAGAAACAACAGTTAAAGAAGAAATGTCTAGGTAGAGAAGTAAAGAAAAGAATTCATTTTTTGATATCTACCAGTCTTGCTATATGGAAGTCCTATCTTGAAGTTTTATAACATGTTACTTGGAAAGAGACAGAATTGTACAAGTTATTAAGCTCGTCCCCTATCATTTTTAAAGAAAACAGATTGACACACAAGCATTGCTTTGTACATTAATAGACTTGATGACACTGGTGCGTCATACTTTCTTTTGTGCAGCAGGCCCAGCCATGCAAGACCTGGCTGTTCTGTGTTCTTAAATCCGTTCATGTAGACCCACTTTGATGACTGAACATTTGCTTCTCTCTTCTCATCTGTTCTGTGCTACTTATTGTTTAGATTTCTTTATGGCATAAACTTTGTAAATAAATAGAGTACTTGGATATCTCAGTCGCCCCATTGTTTCATTGGAATCTCTCTATACTATACTATGCATATTGATTATGAAGTGCTGATGATTTGTATTACACAAACAGCTATCCATATATATGCACAAATTCTTTGAGGAATAATATATACTGCATAAATGTCTAGAATAAATGTGTGAAGTATCTGTTGTTAGGGAAAATTAAGACAAAGGGAATAAATGCTTTCATACTTTTTTCTTCAAGCTCAGGGTATTGCCAGACACATACATTATATCAAGACTTCCACTGGCAAGAAATAGCAGTACATAAATGTTTTGAGTAGGTTAATGTAAATAGTCCGAAATGTGGAGATCATGGGCAGCAAGTTTAGTCTGAAAATGTCTTGGTATACTGAGTTGCTCTTACGTAAGTTTGAAGATTTGTTATCTGTGTATAAACCATATGTTTGCTTAAGCTTAAAATTTAAAACTTAAGTAAATAAAATTATACATTTCTAGTAAAGTAGTAGCAGTCAGCATTTTTTTTTTCTGTCTTGGCCATATCTATTTCAATATGAAGGAAGACGGATAGGAGCCCAGGGAAAGCAGTTTGCAATTAAATTGGCTTGGTTATGATTTCTGTAACTGTCTAAAGTATATAGTTAAAATCTTTATCAGATAAAAAAAATGGCGGTAGTTTGTTACAGAGAGTTGTCAATTCTTGAAGTGAAATGTAAATATATCATAGTTTTACCTTTGGAATTTAAGCATCAAGTCAGTAAAAAGATATGAGATTATTGAAAAAACTTTCTTTTCTAGGTGCCAGTTCTACAGATTCTGAGTGTGAAAGTTTAATTTTCAAATCAAAATCTGGAGCTATGCCACAGTAAGTGTGTAAAGTAGTACCCATATTGTACAAATCTTCTTAATAGGGGATACTGGAAAATCTTTTGTAGTTTGAAGATCTGAATAAGCGTCTGAGGTACATTTGTGTATGTCTTGTTTTCTATTCTCTCATGTGATATGAATGTGTAGTATTATAACTGTAGATTGTACTGTTGTGCTTGTTCTATCGGAGGAGGCTGGCCTTACCCTGACAACAATTTTGTTGATACCAACTTTCCATATTCAGAAGTAAATTCAAGTTAACCAAGTTTTCATTTGTAGTCACCCAATCCAGTGCCTCCAATGAAATATGTAGAGGACTACAGTTAAAGAAACAAAATATATGTTAGTTTTATTTTAAATCAGTAGTTTTTATTGTGTGAGGAAGTGTAAATTAGCCAAAGGTTTTGTTCTACTCGAACTTTGTCCAATGCTGATCCTTTCAGTTGATGACAACATACTTAAATATGTAGAAAATAAAAGTGTCTTATGTATTGAAAACTAACACATTCTCATTTCAGATCTTATAAAGCGCTTGCTGGGTTTTTGTTTTTCAGGGCCCAAAAGAAAACCACTTCTGTTTCCTTGACAATAGGATCTTCTTCACCAAAATCTGGAGTGACCACAGCTGTAATTCAGCCTATCTCTGTGTCCAGTCCGCAGGTAGTTTTAGACACCAATTTTTAAATTAGTAGAAGTATTTCAAATTTTCTTCCAAAATCTGCAACTCATTAAAAACTCCGTAAGTTTTAGGAATTATATTGTTAAATTATAAACTTAAATTGCTGTACTCAGAATCATGATTTTAAAAAATTAAGTATCCACTGAATGGGACGTAAAAGTGAATATATGTGTGGATTCTTACATGGTGTGTATCAACACAACGTGTGAGCAGCAGACAGATCTGGTGATGATGAAAATTACTGAGTTTATCACTTAATAGTGATTTGTTCCAGTCCCAAAAGAGTGTACTACAAGTGAATGCCTACAATATTTTTGTAGCAAAAGTTTTAAATTTTGTTATTAAACTTAATATTGCTGTTATTTCTTTGGGCCTTTTAAAGAAAAATGAATTTTACTATCTAGATGGTAAATATAGAAAATTGGTGTTCATTCATTTGTTCATAAGTCTTTAAGGCCACTGTGTCTGACTTAGAGTTTGCATATAAAACCTAAAATACAAACAAAATAAAAATCTCTGTCAGCCTATACATGGGAAATTATTTTGCCTTCCTTAGGCTAACCTTGATAAGCTTTTAGGTACCTGGATTTATTACTGCATCAGCAAAGGAATGTAGTAGAAGGAGAAGCAAAAATGCTTCAGTGCAAAGGATTTACTTGAATCATATTAATAGGAGTCAAATTCTCAAAATACTTTAAGGCAAAGACGATTGGATACAAAATTCTCATTGGAAGTATAGAAGCCTTCAAAGCTTGCATTTTAATTTCAGAGATATAACAGATGTGAAATAGTGATGTCTCCCAAAAAGTGTGGTAGACAGGGAATACCATAAGACTGCACATGTGAGAGTTTTCATTTTTGCATGTATGTGGAGGCCATATCATTGAAACTAGTAATCTTTCCATTTTACAGCATTGTTGCATTGCTTTGCAGGTTCAAAGCCCTACTTCATACTTGCACCATCTGGATGGACCCAAGCCTATCTATTCTGCACCTATTTTTACAAAGGTATGTTTTATCCATCATAGATTTTATATCATACTCCTACAGTCTAAAAGGAAATATCAAAATTACGTATCCTGCTGCAGCAAAGTTTGATCATGTTCAAACTTGTCAGTATCAATGACTTCCTAAGAAAATACTTTTCCACAGCAACAATGAAGTTCTTGTGCATTCTCCCCTGTTAAAAGAACTAGAAGATTTACATCAATATTCTGTATGAGTTCATCTTATGCCCATGACTGTTCTTCATTGATAAATCTTTGTAAAATATAGCAAAGTAAGCACCAATTACATATCACAGTTTTGACAAAGCTTCATTTACAATAATTTATCTACTGATAAGAACAAGTAGCATGGACTTTAACTCTGATTTAGGAAAAAAAAAAGTAAAAATCACAGAACCGCTTAGATTGGAAAAAGCCTTTAGGATCACCAAGTCCAACCACTAACCCAGCACTGCCAAGCTCCCTACTAAACCATAAATGCCATATCCACATGTTTTTTAAATACCTCCAGGAATGGTGAAACAACCACTTCCCTGGGCAGATAGTATTTGGCAACTGTTTCTGTGAAAAAAAATTTCCCAATATCCAATCTAAATCTTCCCTGTGACACCTTGAGGCCATTTCCTCTTGTCCTATTGCTTGTTGCCTGTGACAAGATGCCGACTCCCACCTCACTACAAATTCCTTTCGGGTAGTTATAGAGAGCAATAACATCCCCCTGAGCCTCCATTCCTCATGACTGAAACAACCCCAGTTCTCTCAGCTGCTCCTTATAGGATTTGTGCTCTAAACCCTTCACCAGCTTTGTTACTCTTCTTTGGACGTGCTCTAGCACCTCAATGTTTTTCCTGAGGAGGCCAGAACTAAACACGGGATTCAAGGTGCAGCCTCACCAGTGCTGAATACAAGAGCCAGTCCTTTCTCTAGTCCTGCTGATCATACTATTTCTGATACATGGACTTTTTAGAAGATAAATTTCTATTCAGTATTTCTTAAATACTTAAGTCAGTATTTATGTTCATGCTCATCCCAAGTCGAACTGGGAATTAGGTAGCAGCAAAAAGAAGGGTGGCATATTTCCCTAATCGATAAAATACAACTTCAGTTGAAAATATTATTTCACTGTATCTCAAACAATGGTTTCCATAGTAGTAATTATTATTTAATCACTATTTGTTGAAGTCAAAATGAAATACTTCTGGTTATTACTTCAGGAAAACATTTGATTAAAAATTAATATGGAACAGCAAACAGTTTTGCCTAGAGTTAAGAGTAAGAGTAAGCAAGAATAAGCCCTGCTCTCTACAGCTGTCTAGCTTGGCTCCATTGTATTCCTGTCTCATATTAAGAAAGGTCTGATTCTGTCCCTCATAATTCTGCACCCATACTGCAGGTGACACAGGGGGGTGAATAGTGGAGGTGCAAGAGATCAGAGAAGGTGATTACTGCAAGGTTGGGAGGCAGGCAATTTCCAAGAGTGGAAAACAGGAGAAATCCGTCCCCCATCCAGACACTACCAAAACAATCAAAACTCCACTGTTTCTTCCTCATGAAGAAATATGTGAATGCTCATATCTCTTGTCCCTGAAATCTATTATTAACTAGCTTAAGCCAGCTGCGACATACCAAGCAAAAAAACTAATTACAGAATGAACAAACCATATATGAACAACAAAATATATACTTAATCCAGATTCCTGACATAAATTTCTTTCTATACAAACTTCAGGAAACAGCTCAAAGATTTTTAGGTTTCCATTTAACCAAATTCTTAGGTATGTGATTAACTAGAGATCTATGAATAGAAACTAGAAATAACTCTAAGCTTAGACATAACTTCAAGTGCTGTGCTGCATTAAGGTCTAAAACTTTGTCAATAAATTGGAAAGGAAATGAGACAGCCACTGCAGAGTAAAAAAGACTCTTTGATTCAGAATCTTAAGATAGATAAAGGTAAAAATAGTGGCTATCACCTGTCGATTCTGTTACTTAAAATATTGTGTTTCTCTCTTGCTGCAGCTTTTCATTGAAGATCTATACTTTTCCTAAATCTTTTCTAAAGTGTACTAAGATTTATTACAGCCAGAGTACTATCTCAGAAGCTATCCATATACTATTTTATATATCCTAATCATATTGGTATTATCTGATTTTGCTTGGTTTGTTATATATGGCTCAGATAAAAAGCAACTCCACCTTCTAGATCTGGACCTGAAAGCAGCTCAGCTGCTCTCACAGGATCAAGTCAATCAATGTGTAGTTCGTTCCAGAATTTTCATTTCAGTTTGTGGAGGAAGAGTAAACACTGAAAGCTCAAACTGCAGCTATCTGCTTTTGTTAATTTGAGGAATTAAATATTTCTACAATTTTCCCATCTTTGGTCTTATTAAGAATGTATTTGTAAACAACCTATTCAATAATTTTTAACTATATAGATGTATTAAATTCAATCAGAATGTAAGAAAATGTCTATTGCAAAAATATAATGACACAATAATAAAGTTGAATTTCAAAGGGAAGAAAAACTATTTTTAAAAATATAAAATGCTCCTGGTTTATTTCAATTGTGATGTTTATATTTCAGGAGCTACAAAATGCTACAGCATCTGAAGGACAAGTCGTGGTACTGGAATGCAGGGTCAGAGGACCCCCTCCCATTCATGTTAAGTGGTTTCGACAGGGTGTTGAAATTCAAGATTCTCCAGACTTCAGACTTCTCCAAAAAAGTAAGGCAATGTCATGGTTTAACTTCAGCTGGCAATTGAGCACCACATAAATCCTCATTCACTCTCCCGCAGGGTGCTGGGGAAGTGAATTGGAAAAATAAGAGTGAGAAAACTCATGGGTTGAGATACAGTTCCATAGGGAAAGCAAAAGTCTCAGAAGCAAAACAAAACAAGGAATCTTTTCACCCCTTCCTATGGTCAGATGTTTTGACATTCTAAGGGAAGAAACGTTCCATCACTTGTAAGTTACTTGGGAAGACAAACGCCCTAACTCTTAAGTGTCACCTCTTTCTCCGTCTTCACCCAGGTCTATGATGGGTATGGAATGGTGTCATATGGTATGGAATATCACTTCAATCAGTGCAGGTTGTTTGTCCTGGCTGTGTTCCCTTCCAATTCCTTGTGCACCCCCCAGCTTCCTCACTATCAGGAAGATACAAGTAGCAGAAAAGACCTTTATAACAAAAACGTCTCTGTATTACCAACACTGTTTTAAGCACAGATCTTAAACATAGCCCCATACCAGCTACTGTGAAGAAAATTAACTCTATCCCAGTTAAAACCAGGACATTTTCCACCCCCTTATTCCATACCATTTTTGTCATGCTCAAGTCCCACGCTAGCCAGTAGATCCTCATTAACTACAATGCCACTTCTCATCCTTTCATGTAATATACAGATATCATTCCCTTAGTCTGTGCATCATCCCTGTAAAATTTCACAAAACGTACTTTGAGTTCATTTAGTCCATGACTTTGGGCTCCATCTGTAATGGTGGTATTCAGGACAGGAGAGGTGGTGTGCTGCATGGACTTACTGGGCACCAAAGCCAGCCCAGGCCAGGTCCCCGCTGCCATTGCACTGCTTCTTGTGAGGGCTTCTCCTCAATTGTTTCATATTGTTCCTGGTATAGTAATTCCTATAACATGCAGATCAAATCACAGGCTTTTTAATTTAAAGGTATTGCCATTACAATCTTCACCCTTGGTCCCACTGGACCAGAGCGTTGGGTTTAACATTGCAATTAACTCCTCCCTTTGTTCCTAGCCTGGCTAGCAATCAGAGGTTCTGGCTGTCTTCATATCAGTTAATTCCAGATGTACTGGACACCACTTCAAGTGAAAGCCAACTTGGCCTGCACTCTGCTGCCAAAGTGATTGAGGAAAACACGTTAGTGATACCAGTTGTGACATCCTGCTTGGCTACCTTTGACTCCAGTTCATATTGAAGTTCTAGCATATGTGGCACAGTTGCACTCAGCCAAAACTAGTTCAGGCAATAATCTGAAGTGGCTGCTTTTAATACAGGGTGGAGAAAGATAATGAAATTAGTCTGTCAGGATTCAGTTATGGATACAGTCCTTTCTTCTTCCCATTTCAGTGCTAATGGCTAGAAGTAATAACTGAACAACTGCTACTGACAAGCAATTTAAATCTTCTTGATTTTGTAACATGTCTGTACAATTTCTCTACTTATTTACAGTATTTCAAAATAATATGTTAATTCAGTACACTGATATTTATTAATGAAATCTCTAATATATTTTTTCTTGTTTGTTTCCCCTCCTTATGATGTGATCTGCAGAGCCGCGATCTGCAACTGAACCTGGTAAGAATCATATGAAAATATAATCTCTTGATTCACTAGCTCTTTGAGTTTGTACTGAAGCCATAAATAGAAAAGTGTTTCTGCTGAACTTTGGTAAATTGAAACCCCCTTAAAATGCTACTTTATCACACCTACCTTACTGTACTCTGTCCTTTACACAGTAAATTCCATTTAAACCAGCAAGGAGAGTCTCACAGCTTAAACTTTGAAGCAAACTTTATTCTTAGAAAATAAATGGTTTACATTCTACTGAGCAAAAGGACAAGTCCCACAAAATTCCGTTACCCAAATGGTACTCATACGAATTTCATAACACTCAGCCACTAAGTGCTAGTTTTACCAATCCAGCTTGGCAGATGTAATATGTCTTAAATGCAAGTAAAATATGATCCTAAAAATACCCAAAAAAACCAAACAAACAAACAAAAAAATCCCAAACAAAAACTACAAAGAAAGAAAAATAAACAACCACAAACAAAACAACAACAGCAACAACAACAAGGCATCAAATTTTTCTAGCCTAGCCTAGTCGCAAGATAAAAGCCCTAGATTTCAGCAAGTAAAAACCTTTTCCAGCTACAGGTTTTCTCTGTCTGCTTCTCTTTTTCCCTGTTATATATCATTATATGCTGAGGTAGTTTCTTGAACAGTAAGTGGATGCTAAAAGACTGAGAATGTTCTTTACTGTTTCTGTGTCAAACATGTAGAAGAGAAGACAGTGATACAGTCTGAACTTTGCTTTAAGAGGGCAACCAGTTGTGCTTTAATATTCTTGAATTTGGAAAGAGTTTTACTTATGACATAAAAAAAATCAGAAGGGTTTTCTATCTAGAATCTGGATATTTCCAAAGAGTGTTGTTGAACTGAAGTATGTTAGCAGTGGAGAGATGTTTTAAACTCTGAGGGGTTGCATTGGTAGGCAAGACAGACCTAGCAACTGCGAGATACTTGTAAAGTAGCACTGTGACTGTGAGGATATGTGCTAGGAAAAACACCACTTTCCTTTAATTTTCATGGAAACAAGAGGAGGTAAAGAGGGTAAAATCTTATTTTCTTTGTCAGTTATTCACTAATTTTCTACTTCACAAAATTGTTATATACCTATTTTATGTCATGTCCATTATACATATACATTACACACATGTGTGCATGCTCTGTCCTAACACTTAATACTGTTAATCATGGTGTGCAACATCATCAGCTCTAGTATTAACTGATGCACTGAATACATGTGACTGAATGATTTGATTTGTGGAGGCTTGAAATGTGAGCCATGTGAAGGAAAGAAGAGTATCAGAAAACCAAATTAACCTCTAATGAGGAATTAAAACGTGTCCAAGTACAAACAATGGGCTATTGGTGTTTTATAATCATAACACAAGCTTTAAGGTTTAAAAATTGTAAGTTAGGGTACAAAATGGTTTGAAGAGAGTTTCAATATAGTATCAAGCTTTTGGATATTAAAATAAATAAAGGACAATAGGTTTTGTGTTGAAATATGCTTAATTCTGTATCTTTCTTAGAATATTTTCCTGTAATATATATTACAGAATAAGTCTTCCAGTTTAGCTGTTTTATTGATATCTTAAAAAGAAAAAAAAATCTGATCAATAGGTTGACTTTTTTCTCCTTCTCAGAGGAACATTTCTCCTGTCAAAGTAGCAACATCTTTTCTAGATTTCATCTATTAATGTTACCAGAATCGTACCTAGTATACCTGGCACATTCTTACTAGGAGCTTCTTTTCTACAAAATCCTTTGAAATGTGTTCACTTCATGCTTCAACATGGTAGATAGTATCTGAAAGGAGTGAAATTTTACACAAAAGTTTCTAAGGAGTATAAATTTACCAGCCTATCTTAGGGTTTTCTTTTTAATGTCTAATTTAAGATTCTTCTGTAAAAACTCACAGTCATGCAGTCATGAATGTTTGCTTAGTTTTGGCCTTTTTTTTTCCTTACCCTTTCACCCTCCTTAGTAAACCTAATGTGTATGGTGCTAGATGAACTAAATATTTTAGAGTAGGAATGCAGCATTATCCAGTAGAAAGAAGAAGCACTTTTTTTGCTAGAAAGAAAAGGTTTCCTTTGTGTGAATAGTTGAGTACAAAGGAAATGATATATTATGCTTCTTGGTAGAAGATTTTTTTCACAAACAACTAATTTTTAGTTGCAAGGTTTGTATAGCTTCTCTGACAGATATTACTGTGGAAGAAGTAAGAATGTTGATATTAGTTCACAAAGCCATTATCTTGCTTTCGTAACTGCTGCCTGAAATAGGAAGTAGAAGGTGAGATTCTGCGATCATCACTTTTCCAGCCCCCTCACATACATACACTATCATGTTGAAAGTGTTGAATATTCTCCTTCCCATTTCTGGTTAGATTGCAGTCCCTGAGAGAAGATACCTGAAGTCTTCTAAAGAGTACTGGGGAATGGATTCTTACATGAAAGGTGCATTTCTTGAGTCTTCTCAAGTACAAAAAAATTACTTAATGTTGAGTTATCTCACGCCATTCTCGAGGGAGTTGGCAAGACAAGAATAGGAAGACGTCTCAAAACACTGGTTTGGTGTCTGTATCATTGCAGTTTTGTACACATAACAGTAGTGAATGCCTGACTGAAGTCTGTATGGTTTGTTGTTGGATTATTTCTTTTTTCATGCTTGTAATTACATTGCAATACATACTTACAAGCACCTTCCTGCCAACCAAAATCTGTGAAAGAATTTCAGTTTGGTATTTTGTTCTCCCTGGATTCATTGAGCTAAGTACTATACCATCCCTTAAGATTTGTGCACTTATCTTTTCCTACTAAGCCCTATTAAATAATGCAGTGTCTTAAATAATGCAGTGTTTTACTTACTACCAAAATTAATGACAGTACACTTACTGGCTTATTTGTGTAGGAAGTGACACTGTACATGCAATGGGAATGTAAATAAAATTTCGGCAAAATGTGAATATTTCCTTTTGGCATAAATAATGAGCAATGTTGTGTATATTAGTAGTACCACTGGTAATAAGTAACACTGGTTTTTAGGATGTCATGAAGAATCTTAAAATTTCTACAACAGGAAGCTGGGTGTGGTTATCAGAATCGTAAGAGATGCTGCACTAGTTTGTGATGTAATTCATACTCTTAGTAGCCAGACTAAACAATGTCTTCAGAGGAAATTTTTCATGAGCAAGCACATAACTCCTGTTCAATGCAGATGGTTAATACATGTGCAAGACTGATAGGGAAACCAACATGCATATGCTAGATAAGTATTCAAAATTTTAAAAGATGGACATGTTTTCTAAAAATGTTTCCATGTGTAAAAGATCCATGGAATTTTACATAAATTGTAACAAGTAGTAGTGTGACTTTAATTGCTGGTCATCAACCAAAGTCCAGCCATCAATTAACACTTTATAGCACTCAATAACATAGAGCTACTATCCTTTCATAGGTTAGTAGTAATGATTTAAAAGAAAAATATTCCATGAACTCACATAGGTAAGAAATTAAGAAGCAAGAGTTTTTTAGCTGCCTTTTTTTTTGTACATTCTATCTACTCTAATGTATTTTGCACTCCTTTTTCTGTCTAGACAGAAATCAGTTTGCATTGCAAATCCCTCCAGACTCTTTGTGAGTTAATAGCTAGTGAGATTACTTAAAGCCAACATCACAGTTTGTCGAATTACCTGTTCTATACTTCTTTCTTGGGCATTTTGACTTTATACTGATTGAATCCTTCAAAGAACAGGCTCCCTGAGAATGAAAAATCCCATGGAATCACTTGCCAGCTGTTGATATTTTGACCATTACTCAGCTGTCTGGAGACAGCCACAAACTGTATTGAATTACATTAGAACGATTGTCTAACAGCATGTAAGAAGAAAACCGTATGAAGTAATTTTGCTTAAATTGCCAGGGAATTGCCACATATACATGCTTTTCTTTCCTAAGCACAATACCGTGTATGTTCACCAAACACATCTCAAAAGATAGTCATCACTTCTCTTGGATTGCTCTTTCTTGTTTCCTGTTTAACTGCTGTGTTCCAGTTTCTACTCTAGTAAGTAACTCCTTTAGAAATTCTCCCCAATTTCTGCCTGATGTTTGAAACTGAAAATATATCAAAAATGTTACAGAAATCCTTACCGCTTCCTGACACCAAGAAAATCACCTTTCTGGTAGTTGATGAAATTCATGACATAGAAGCTTTGGTAGGTTACCATGCAAGTCAGATCCGTGCTTTTTTTTAGTGAAAACAAAAGAATTATGACTAAGGGTCTGTCTCCTTTCACTGCTGAGAAGCAAAGAAGGGCTTGGAGAGAACAATGTTCTGTGAGCCATATCTCAAGAAGGCAGATAAAGAGAAAAACTGAAAATAGGCTGCAATTGTCCTTCATTTAAGGTGGTCTGATCAACTTACATTTTACCGCTTCTCAATTACATTTTCAGTTGTACTCTGTCCTCCCAAGGTACCTGTAGAATTCTGTTCCTGTCAGTGACCTCATCTTGAATCTGACTGCTACAAATGTCCTTGTTGATGCTTCCAAATTCAAAGTAAACGTCTGATCCGTTGTGTATTATGTGAGTTTTTTTAAAAATACTATCATTCCTCATCAATTGTAGACATTTAAAGCTCATTGGAGTACAGTAATATTCTCAGCTATGTTGCTGAATGCATTTATTCCAGCCTTGATGTATATGCCTTACTTAAGTTCAAACTAGGTGGCTTAGGCATCTACAGTATCATAACTGCCTTAGTGTAAACTTTAGCACAAACTTTTCCTTGATGCTGGTAAATGGCTTCATTTCTCCTCAAACCTGAACATTGTTTTAGGGGCTAAAGTTTTTCTTGCCATAGCAGTGTAGCCATTTATTGTACCCAATCTGGCTAGATAGCAGACATCTTGGTTATTGATTACATCTTGTGTAGCCTAGGCTCTATACCCTAAAACTGCATTTTATTGCTCACAATCACATTTGCTGTTCAGTTTTCTTCTCAGTCATTTGTAAATGCTGTTTGAGATACCTTCAAACATAGTTTTGTGCATCTTCTAAAAACTTTGCTCTTCATTCTTCGAGTGCCATAAAGCATATTAAATAAGCCAGAACTGCTGTCTGACTGGGTAATGGTATATGCAATAGTGATCATCAGCAACAGGCAAATTGAATACATTTTTTCATTATGTTACTGCAAGCTAAGGCTTCTTCAGGTCTGCTATAATACCATTTATTATGCTACTCTGCATATTCTTCTCTATTTTCACAATTCTCTGTTTTCTTTATATAAAAGATGCACAGATACCTAGATGAGAAGTTACCTGATGGGCCTATTGCTTTGAGTTAAACTGGAGTTAAACACTTGTGGAACACGAGGGAGAATAAGACACACGTTGTCTACAAGTTGGCAGGGTTCTGCTTTGTTGGATTTTTACCAGGAAACCACCACTGTGACTGCCCACTGTCTCTGTGTATCAGAAAATTTATGGCTTTGAACCTACAGCTATGGAAATTGCTCCATTCATTGCATCAGGATGAACAACTGCTAGCAAAGGAGTTACTTATTTCCACAGCTGTGTGTGCATTACCGTGCAGGAAGCTAATGGTCACATTCAGAGATGAAGTTGCAGATATAAGTACTACTCTGCCTTTAATGTAACACAAAGAAACGTTCTGAAGTAAACACAGTCATTGATAAAATTTGTTAAAATTCAACAGTTTTCTCTCTTACCAAACTTTATTCTTCCTAATGGACTCATGAACCATAAAGGGAAGGAATTGCTCTGTAAAATGTAATCTTTTTAAAAACTGACAAAACAGTCAAGTACTTGCATGCCTAAGCATTTTACATGTTTCAGTGAACAAAATGCTTTTGTATTCATTTAGTCAAGTGTTAAATATGTTTTAAGGCCCTGAGAACAGCATTTCAGAGCTGCTTTCTGGAACACATTTCTGTAATGAAATTATTTGTCAGCTGATGATCGCTGGGAAGTAGAACAGACATTATGTCCCTGAAATTTTCAGATTCTGCTTAGCACGGTAACAGAAAGTAAAATAATTACCTAAGCCAGGATGTAAAGCTAGAAAAATACTCAGAGTACTGAGTATATCCACAGTGTGCAATGGAAATCTTGAAAGAACCTTTCTTTTGCCAAATTAGTATTTAATTTCTAGGCTTTCCACAGTAGTAAGCCTTTTAGCAAGGACCTAGAGGTGAGTGATTCTTGGCTTGGAGGAGGAAAATCAAAAAAAGATAACAATGTGTTGCTCACACATGATTTTTGCCCATGCTACCTTTTGATTTGTTCTTAGGATTTTTATGTTTTCAGTTTAGCCAGTTTTCTTATGATCAATCACAAATGTGATCTTATGATCAATCACAGTTTGTTCATCTGGCTGAAAAGACTGAATTTTAATCTCTGATTATTTTTATCATTAATTTACTTTCAATTTTTTTTACGAAGATTGCTGCAATTTGCCATATATAATTTTAAAACATACCTCCTCAGTAAACAAAGCACATCTTTGTAGAATCCTTTAGAATTCTTTTGTCACTGAAGAGTGAAGATCGGCTCTTCTCGTGTGCTCTGTTTACACACTGAAAAAGCTGGAAGAATGTTATGCATTAATTAACTCTGCTGTTTGGAAAGTAGGACTTCTGCTGGTTGCAATGTTTTATAGTGCCTTTGCCCTCATTCAGAGAGCAGTTCTCAGCCTGGTGCAGCGATCTTCTTTTGTAGTCCTGAAATACCCAGCTTTCAGCATTCTGCTGTTAAATGAACAGGAAACTAGAATGCTGCGTGTATAAGATTACATCCCCAGGGTCAGTTCAGTCCAGGAGTATGCACGTGTGGTTAACAATACAGTTTCCACTGCTTATGACACACCAGGACTCTAAAAAAAGCTGATCTCAGTAGTCCAAAAACTAGCTTGTGTTACACATTACTTTCCTGATAAGACCTTTCATGAGTCATTAATCTTCATCTGTGTTAGATAAGATCCAATGTGCTATAGTATTACCAGACATGACTGTTGCAGCTACACAGAATGACTGGTCTGCGTTGCCAAAAAAGAAGGCATGTTCTGCTGTCTGAAAACCAACTTTGAGCCAAATATTTAGTCAGTCATTCATTTCTAGCCCATTTCCAGTACAGGAAGTTTTTGGGTACATTGTCATTTATAATTGGAAAAATTTCATTACTTTTTTGTTAACTGTCTAAATGGGACAGTGGTCTGTCATTCCACAAGGGGAAAAAAAAAACACTACTTGAAAATGTTTTCCTTATTTGAACTATAAGAACTGAAGTTGACCTTACTGGACCTTTTCTACAGAATAATTTTCATATGGAAGTTATTAGATTCTGAAGTATTTTTCCTTTTACAGTTTGGTTTGTTAGCTGATTTTGTGATAATACGCAGGATTGTGTGTGTTCAAATTGCAAAATGCATTTTTCTTTTTTTTTTCAATTAAAATGAATGTTGTAAAACTTCTCTGCTTTCGTTTTGAGACTAAAAAAATCAGTATAAACAAAAGAAAATCTGAATTAATTAAGGAGACACACAAGGTAGCATTGTTCAGGTATAAAATTGTATTGGTATGTTCTGTAAATAGTAGTATTATTTAAATTATCTGTACTGTGACATCATTAAAAAATCAGAGTGCCATTAAAAGTAGAGATAAAATAAAGTGACTTCTTTGAAGAAACTGGAAAAAATATGCCTAAACAGGTTAAGTATGTTAAATTTGTTAAGTGTGCCCATTACAAATGGATAGAATTTATTTAGAAAAACTTACTGTAAGACCCAACTTTTATCCTTCACACAATTTTTCTGACAGAAGCCCTGATAATAATCAAAGCATATACTGTGGCTTACCAAAGCAGAATGAACAAATTTAAAGCAGGTACAGAATATGTCTGTCACGGCATTCTGAAGAGGTTTTGGGGGTCCTGTCTTGTATTATATTTTCAGTGTATCCATTCTCACTGCTGTGCAGACAGAGACAGAAATTGTTTTCCCAAACTCTGCATAAGGAGAATATTTATGCCTCTGAGTTTTTAATTCTGATGAGTATACACAGAAGTGCTAATTGGAAGTGGTGTTAAAATGTTTTCTAGTTTTACTGGGAATGGGATTTGATCTGGATGTTGCATTAAATACAGAAAAATCAGAGAAGGAAAGAATTGTGTGACATTTGTACTGATGGTGTTATTTAGATACGCAGAAAGAACTCGCAAAGATTAATTGTTTCTGGAAACCATTACATTCATTTCTATTAATTAGTACTATCCTGCATGTAAAAAAAGGATATTGAGTGTGTAAAATGACTGCACAAACTTGTAACTGCAAAATTACTGTTCAAGCCAGTTTTGAAAACGTAGCTTGATGAATTTACTTCTTTCAGACACAAAGTAATTTTCATTAAAGCCATTTATATGGAAGCTCTTCTGCAGTTCTCCCAGCATTTAATTGCAAAACTGTACTTGCTGTTGTCCTTTTAACATACAGTGAAAAAAACCACTACACAGTACTTTAAATGGTTTATGATACACTTTATTTTTCTGTTTATTTCCAGAAGAGATATGTACACTTGTAATAGCAGAAACTTTTCCTGAAGATTCAGGAATTTTCACTTGCACAGCAACAAATGAACATGGTTCAGTAACAAGCAGTGCACAACTAACTGTCTGCTCAGGTATGTGACCAAGAGAAAGAGCAGCTTTTAATCATAAATCTTACATTATTAATTTACCTGTGAAGTTGCCAGTCTGCTTTCTTTGTGGAAAATGCCTCCTGTAAGACATGGCGTTTGTCAACCTCAGTGCATTCATGTAAAGCAAACTGGATGTTTCTTAGGTTTGTTTCCTGGTTTAATATTTTTATTAAGGTGAAATACATTTTTAAAGTTCTGCCACAAGCCTGGCATACTTTTAAGCATTAGGGTTCAAGACTAGATGGCAGCAGAGGCAAAATTAAAGAGATTAAATTATGATGGCCTTTTGTAAAATGAAACACTGTGACATGGTGTTTAGTTTTGTGGTATGTTTCCATATATATTGTGGTGGGGTGCACTAACCCAGCTGCCATTGCAAACTTGCCATATATACATGCATTCTTCAGCAATTTTAAGTGATTTCTTCCTAAATGATCCTGAAACTCCAGGAAGAGGAAGTCCTGTTTCAGCTGTTGTCCATACTTGCTAATCTCTGTTAGTGCCTGGATTTCTGAAATAGATTTAGAGAGATTCATAAAGTTTCTAGTTGTGCCTTTTGTATGGGGCAAACTTAGAAAATGAATAGCCACCCATGTATCTAATCCAGCATAAATTATCAATAGGAGGACTAGAAAAACACCTGCACAGAACCAAAGATATTTCACCTTTAAAAAACTGAAGGTACACCTTGTATTTACCATGTACTTTGTCTATGACTTGTTGAAGAGACATTATTTTTTATTTCTTTTAGCCAACTTGGAATGCTCTAGTGATGATTTCCATCATTTCCAACCACTCGCTCCAGTTGAAATTAGCTCTCTTGAGCTTCCTCCTAAGAAACATACAGAGACCCATCAAGGAAACAGCACTGATTTGAGACCTGGTGTGACAGACCTTCAACAACAGCTCAATTCGTCTGAGGAAAAAACAAATGGCATTCATCCTCTACTTGGAGTTAATGGAATGATTAACAGCAAGCCAAATGGTGATAAATCCATCCCACCTCCAGCTGTCTTGCTTTCACCCACAAAGGAACCACCACCTGTGCTTGCCAAACCAAAGCTGTGAGTATTTTTGTTTGGGTTTTTTTTGTTTCCTATAAACTTGATATTTGTTGACAGCAAATTTTTGCCTGAAGCAATTTAACATTAGACAAATGGACAATCACTGTGCCTGTCTCTTGAACAATGTCCCTGCTGCTGTGATTTATGTGCCAAAGAGCTGAATACAAGAGACACTTGCGTTCTTTACATAGTGCTATGTCAAAGGGAAGTACATTCTTATATACCAAAGTCTTTAGCAAGGTTTAAGATAAAGTCACAAACAGAAAAATAGTGGCTGTTGCTCTGTGCCTTTTATTTCTCTAGTCACCAGACCTAAAGATTGTAGTGGCCTGAGATTTTTGGATGCTATTTCTGTTTCAGCATGGGTTAGCTGTTTTTATTCTGCAGGTACTTGGGTTTGTGTAGTCAGTGGATATTCAGGTGTATAATGTTTTTATTATTTCATATGTTTATATACAACACATATCTTATTCTGCTTCCAGCCAGATTACAATAGCTATCTTATAGATAAAAATCTGAGAAGGCAAAGTTCAAGGAAAGGAAAGAGAAATGAGTGGTAAAAAAGTTACGGTAACATTTTTACCTTATGTTAATGCTGATACCTTATGCATAAGTGATCTTATACTTCCTGTTAACTTATAGTTTGATTTTAACATTGCACAGACTTCTCTTTTCCAACTCCCTCAAGAATTTTTGGAGTGTGATGAACTAAAATGCTACTTTATTTCATTTGCGTCAATAGTCGGAAAGAGTTGTAAGTTATAAAAATGTGTTTAAAAATAAGCATGAAACACAGTCTTCAAGCTTTGCAACGTCATTTGCTTTATTCCGTGTTTTCACAGGAAACTTGCAAAATATAAAAATGCTGTTATTTTAGCATTCATGTTGAGTTTAAATGCACATGAACACATTTGAGGCAGCAAGCCAACAGTATTCCCTTTCTACTCTCACCACTTTTTCTTTCTGCTGCTTTTTGTCATTCTAAGCAGTCTCTGGCAACTGTAGAAGGGAAGGAGGGATGGAATAACTAGAAAGAGTGGTGAAACAGCAGTGTATATATAGTGGTGGCTGCATGTATTGGGAGGGAGGTTGCTGAGAATGGCAACTTGCAAGATGATATGTGATATGTAGTAAGCCAGGTGGTCCTGTACCCAGCATATCTGTTGGAAGACCCACTTGTGAAGAAAAGAAATTCCACCTCAGAACTTTCTTTCCCAGAAGCAAGGCTGCCTGAGATAAAGGAAGGGATGTGGTGTTGAAGACTTCCCATTGTATAATGTTCACTGCTATGTGTGCAAAACTTGTTTTGTTTTAAAACATAGAGTCAACATATAACACAGTAATGGGAGAGAGCTGCTATTGCAAAAGTCTCTTCAGTTGCTGATGTCCAAATTAATGACCTTGGAATCCCTAGTGTAATCACACTTGAGTCCTGTATTTTGCCATTAACAACACTTGATGCCCAAGAGACTGATCTTGATTGCAGTCAAGATACATGTTTTGCTTGGCCAAAGCCAGTGTAAGCCTGTGCTGCTGTCAGAAATTGAAATCTTGCCTTCTCCTCAGCCAAGTATTTTGCTCCCAAGCGCAGTGATAGCATAAAGAAGGGAAAGAGTGCCAACAAAAGGAGAAAAAGAAATGTCTGACTGAAGAAACTTGAAATCAGCTTTCGGCATTTGGAAAACTGCATCCCTAGTAAAAACGAACAAAATAATGACATTAAAATTAGCTGAGTAGTAAAGTAGCTCTGTCAACCATGAGAATGATCTCTCTTAAAAAGAACTCATCTATAGAATTTTATCTGACCATGGAGTATTAGATAATAGAATCAACATATACTAGCAATAAAAAAGAGCAAGCACACTTAGTATAACCTTTTTAAAAAGTTACTTAAACATTTAAATTGTTAACTATGTGGAGAGCTTTAAGCTTCTGAAAATCATTAATATGTTTTATTTTTCAGGAAGAGTGAGAGATTTTAAATTTCCTGAAGAATCTTTTGTTTTCAAGTTTATCTTAAATTATAAATTACTTTAACAAATTTACCTGTGAACCCTCTGAAAATAGTTTCTTCAGCTAACACTGAAAGTAATTGCAAAGAATTTGGGAATGATGGGCTGGTTTTGGTCATGTGTTTTTTTGTTATTATTTTTAATTTAACAAGAAAGCAACACTGAGTACCCTCTTGAAGTATGAAATACATTTGCATCTTGGCAATGGAGCTGTAACCAACACCTATAAATAATGATTTATCACAATTCAATCTAATGCAAGAGCTGACATGCTACAGGAGAGTTACTGTAGCTGTTTTCAGGTTTGAAAAGTGTTTTTAAAGTCCTAAAAGACATTCAGGTTGTGTTTACAGACACTTTAATGGTCCTTAAGACATCATTAGTTGTTTCCTTAGTCTGGTGCTAAGAATATTTGAAAGAGTTTAATATAATAATATAATGGTATAATAGAAAAAAAATTCTGGGGAGAGTATATATAGAATTAATTGGGGAAGTAGTCAATACCAGATATTTAGGCTAAAGTGAAACCTAGAAGACAATAATGCTAAATACGGTTAAAGGTACAATATTTCATTATCTCTTGTTTGCAACATGAGTTTCTGTAGAGTGGAAGAACTGTTGAACTGAGACAAAAAACCCTGATTTCTGTGATTCTGATCTCTGCTGCTGTGACCTGTTTGAGGAGGTTGAGCTATTACTGTGCCTTGGACTTTTCCAGGCAATAATGGTGTAATGCACAGATGATGTTTCAGAAGATCCCCAGCAATGTATGTTATCTTAAGATATTTTGCGTGTCTCAAAATTAGGCAAATGGTGTTAATATTAATTTCAGTGAGAAGTCTGTGTGTGAAGGTGCTGCCTTAAACCCCTTCTAATCTTCAGTGTGAATGTCTGCAAAAAAGACACAACACTGTTCTGTAGAACTGAATATAACATGTCCGTGGTTTCAAATGAAGAATTTCCATTCAAATAGCTTAGTATTACTATTATTTTTCCATGTGTCTGTTAAAACAGTAACAGAAAAAAAGATTGTATTCATATGGTTGCTGGATGTACCTGTGTGATGTTTGTTGGCTTTGTAACAAGCCGTCATTTTAAAGTTCATAGACTCAGTGTAACTGCAATGTGGTGCCAGAGCTTCCTGGCCAGAGAGCTTCTCTGCAGATGTCTCATGTTTAGCCTCTTTGTGTTGGAGTGTTACCCAGCTCTGTCGTATGCAATGACCAGAAAGAGTGTAAGCTTAAAGGGAGTTATTATCTCCCATGCTTCTGCCTTGGAGATGCAGAGATAAGCTGTAGGTAGTATTAGCCTTCTCTCTATACTTAATTCATTAAAACAAACTCAAGCCAGTAGGAAGTGCCATGTTTGACAGCTTTAAAACTGGCACAGCAATACCTACCCCCATAGAATGATCAACATTTTCATCATTGCATAATTGTGAGAAGTGTTCTACATAGGCATGCCTCACACATGCTGTGATGGTGAATTGTCAGAATTCCTGAATTCCAATTCTCTTTGACAATATTGTTTTTGCAGTGAAAATAAAAGATGTGTTACTTTTGTACAAAGAATGTCTATGTAAAGTGAGAACCAGCAAGATATAATTTCTTGCCTTTTATGAAGCTTTGATAGTCAGTATTTTCTTCTACACACATGGCTATATTTTTTCCTGTATATGCTGAAATTTAGAGGGTTTTTTAATAGTGTATTCAAAAGTCTTTATTTTTATAACAATATGAAGAAGAACTTAACCATGAACACAATTAAAGGGATATCAAGCCATGTATATGTAGCATCAGTAAGGAAAAGGTGAGATTATAACTAAAATTATTTCTTAAAGATAAGAAGCTAATCTGGTTGATATACATCATGGTCACTCCTGTGTGAGATGTTAGAACTTTCTCAAGTGAAAACACTTCTGTTCATTCTGGTTGAGCAGTGATACTGTTTCTTGAGCTGAATTATTTGTCTCTTCAGTCTCCATTCCTCAGCAGATGAGTTTTCTTTCATGGTTTCTTGTGTTTTATAGTCAATGTCTCAGATGTTTTTGCAAAGGTGCTAGTTCAGTCATTTCTGGAATGTTTCTTATGCCCCTTATTAAAATGTTTATTTTACTATTTTTCACTCACTCATCACTGAAATTATTCTTACCTTGATCTTTCTGCTAGCATTTTGCTTAATATCAAGTTCACTTCTAAGTTCTTATGTCCTGACAGGCCTTGTGTTTTAAAGATACTGCAAGAAATTATTATTTACATAACAATTTTATTTGATATCTGCAAGCGTTAAGAGACTGTTTAGAATATATTGAGAAGAGCTGGATAGAAAAAGAATATGGGAGAATAGGCAACAGTTCAATGATGTTACTTTGCATTCATGAGCAAAGGTCCATCTATATCCATTTCTTTCATTTCATCTGCTGTGATAAGGTTGATAAGGACCTTTGGATCTTTATCTTGCTGTTAAAGTCTACCCTCAATAAAACCTTGATCTACCGGTATTTTCTACTCTAGTTGAAATAACTAATGCTAACTAAATTTGCTAAAATGTAAAGCAGGATAACTGCACATAAATTAATCCCTTGAAAATATTAGAAGTCAAGAGCATTTTCTACATCTGTTTTCACAATTAATATGTGGATGGTTCATTTGTCATGCTTTTTTCTTTCATTTTATACCAATATATTTTTAACAGGATTGGAGTTAAACCAAGGAAAAGTTTTGTGAAGCATTTCCATTTCAGTGATCAACAGGCACTTGGACTAGGATTTATAATTTACTGATAACAAATAATATATGAAAATAGAGGAGGCTTTATGAGAGAATATGCTAAGAAATAGGATTTTTCCCCATTTTCTCAGACTCTTTTCTTATGCAATAGTTGCAATGCCCAAGAAGGAATAAAAAGTGTTAAAGTACCTCCTGGCACACCTCTGGAGTGAATGCATTAGGTTCATCAAGTTTAAAACAAGGTATTAGTTGTCTTCCTTAGTGATCTTGGATCACTGTGAAAAACTCTGAGACCACTGGAAGGTGCAAGAGAGGAAACAGGAAATGTTATAAAGTATAGGTTGAAAGTCACATTTCATTGCCTATTTCAGACCAAGGAATAGCATGATCCAGAACCGGTGGCAGTTATTGCTGAGGAATTTCCTTTTACTGGTGCCTTTGTTAATGTAGTGTCAAAGGGTAATCACAAATGAACTTTAAGCCTTTTAACATCTGCAGCAATAGAAATCTGAATCTCTTAGTAACAGAAGATGTGAAAAACAAGAGAGGTTAAAGGTGATACATTTATTTTTTTAGTTTTTTTTCTCCTTTTGGCACTGATGTTTTCTGACCTAAGTAGGTGGAGACACCTAAGTGTACATCCTGCTTACATAAAAGCTAATCCGTATTTTAGCAAGAAAAGTCAAATATCCTTGAAACACTTATGAAATACATGTATTGTGTGTGCTGCCATCATGGTATGCACACAGAATTTTGGTATTTTTTCAGATTTTTATTTTTAACACTGAAAGTAATCCAGTTTATAGGGCAAGCAGGGACATGAGGGAAAATTAATAGAATCACAGAATGGTTTCAGTTGGAAGGACCCTTAAAGATTATCTAGCTCAAATCCCCCAGCCAAGGGCAGAGATACCTTTCACTAGACCAGGCTGCTCAAAGGCCTCTCCAGCCTGGCCTTGAATGCTTCAAGGGATGGTGCGTGCAGCAGCTTCTCTGGGCAACCTTTTCCAGTGCCTCACCACCCTCACAGTAAAGAATTTCTTCCTAATACCTAATCTAAACCTAGCCTCTTTCAGTTTCAAGCCATTACTCCTTGTTCTATCACTATGTGTCCTGTCTTCTCCAGCTTTTCCTTTGTCCCCATTGCGGTACTAGAAGGGCTGCTCTAAAGTCTCCCCAGTGCCTGTTCTTCTCCAGGCTGAACAAACCCAGCTCTCTCAGCCTGTCTTCATAGGAGAGGTGTTCCAGCCCTCTCAGCATCTTTGTGGCCTTCTCTGGACTTGTTCAAACAGGTCCATGTCTTTCTTATGTTGGGGACCCCAGAGCTGAATGTAACACTCCAGGTGGGGTCTCGCAAGAGTGGCATAGGAGAGGGAGAATCAACTTCCTTGAGCTGCTAGTCATGCTTCTTTTGATGCTGCCTAGGGTCTGGTTGGTCTTCTGGGCTTCAAGTGTGCAAGTTCAGCCACTTGCTTGAGCCTGTGCATTTTAAGTTTTTAGTTAAACACATGCTTTAAACTTGCAGAACTCTTTAGTGCCTCCAAGAGTGTTCTCCCTCTCTTTTCTGCCTGAGCATTGCTCTTTTGCCTCTCTCATACTTTTGTTACCAACTGTCACCCCGAGTTCCTCAAGGTACCAAGGGTGGTCTTTTTTCTAAGAAAAGGATAGCAAAGGTTGGGGACAGGGGATAGATTGTGGATTTAAGGTGATTTGGTTTTTTACTGTAACAGGGTTGAATAGAACACTATGCCAACAGTTTATGACGCACCTTTGAACCAGAAAATATAGCAGGAAATGTTGTACTATCCATCTGCAAACAGCTTATGGATAGTTTTCTGGTAATGATGAACTAAAAGCATTGAAATGAAACATTTTGATTTTTTAAACATTTCTGTTGATTTTTTTTTGTTGTTGTTTATTTCCTTCTTGCCTAAATAACTGGGTGGATTTAATACTTGGAAATTATCAAGCAAAGCAAATCTGAGTGTCCAGTTCTTCTAAAATGCAGCATTTTCTGGGTGGTTCTCAGTGTGATTTTGAATAGGCAGCTCCTGCAGAAATACTCAAGGATTTTCTTGGTATCACAGGATAGAGTTCTCAAACAAACTGATTAAATGCTTCCCTGCATACTAATCCTTGTATCTTAATCATCATATGTACTTCATATTTACATAGCTTTGAATATGGCATGCGACATTTGCCTTGGTATTGTTCATCCCTGACCACATAAATATCCAATCTACACATCATTTTGAAATTGTAAAAATATCATCTTATGCTGGATAGTAGGAGGAAGGCAGGTGAGAAAGGATATAGTTTTTGTTTTGAACTGCCTTTGTTTACTCTGTCTCAGTACAGATAAGTCCATTTGCCAGGACTGCTCACTTCATCTGTAGAAGGTAGAAAATGAAGATGAAAAACTGAAACAGATGTTCATAATTTTGTGTTTTGTTTGCAGGAAAGTGGAAGACTAAATTTTAAAGTCTCAATAATAGTATATCTGTCATCTTTGCATTCTGAGTGACTTCCTAGAGAAAAGTCCTATCTGATTCAGGCTAAGAGCTTTTAACTAATATGACAGAAGATTGCACTGTCATTTCCTTTTGCAGCCAGGTCTGTTAAGAAATTTTTTAAAACTTCTGCATACAGCACTTAATATTCTATATCCAAAATGAGAGACTGGAAATCCTTACTCAGCTGAGATAAGATGTGGAAATTGATTAATATTGAAAAATACAATATTAATTTTAGAAAATCTGCTTGTCCCTTTTGTACATGTTTTGACAGTACTTTTTGTCATGTTCTTTTCTCAATAAAAAAATAGTCTACAAATTTAAATGAAAGATTAACCAATATGATTTTATGAGACAGAGAGGGGTACTGGCCAAAGCTTGTTCTGCTATTCCTCATTTTCTTTGGAAATGTTTTTGGTAGAGTCTGGATAGATAAATATAAATTTCCTTTTGATAATATGGACTTTGAAGTATCATGGACACTACAGTTCTCTGTGATAGACATAAGCATAATTATATGAATGGTAGTTTGGTTAAACAGTTATGATGAGGACTGATTAGTAATTGTTTTATTATTCTTCAAGAAATAAAAATAAAGAAGGTAATTTCAGGATTTATTTAACAAGGATAACTTTTGAATAGCTAATTTACTGCATGCTTTTTTCTTTTCTTTTCTTTTTTTTTTTTGGGGTTTTTTTTTTTTTTTTATTTTTTTTTTTTTTGTAATGTTTGTAGCCAAAAAAAGTAGCTAAACTATCTAAACACAAGCTAAACTTGTTAAACAGAAGTTCAAGTGCTGGCTACCCTTACACTTCCAGTGCCTACTCTTTAATAAACTTGTTCTTCGAACTTACCTTATAGAAACCACCTGCAATTAATCCTACCCATCTACCTGTCCATGCCCATACCCTGTCCCTGCCCATACTTTAAAAAATGCTCTGCAAGAATATGAAATCACACTTGAGCAAGGAATCTTGCTGGATGGGGTGCTAGCTCATGAAGTTTAATCATAAACACTCATAGTTATAGAGCTACTTGATTCTATTATTCTCCTGTTCCATCCTGACATATGCCAGGTTTTTTATTTTTTATTAAAGTGGTGCAATTGTCTGATGGTTTCCATGCTTCTTCCAACTGTGATTACACTACTGTTTTTCTTGTCTGTCATTTCAAGTTTTCCTCCTCGTTCTTAAGTGTATCTGCCATTATCTGTTTCATTTAATCATATTAACTGTGTTTTTATTTTCTGCCCCATGTTAACAAATGTTTCCTGGTGACAAAAACAAGAGATTGGAACTCAGTGGCATTCCTTTTTGTCTGGTTCAATGTGCATGCTATGAAACTTTACCTGCAGATTTTCCATATGCTATTTTTTTGTCATAAACAGAATAAATAGAGGTAACTAAATATATCAGAGAAGACCTGAGAACTGAGCAAGTGCTTCATGTCCTGTTCTGTCAGCCTTATTCTTGTCATAAGAAGCCTTGTTGCTCTCTCAGTGGTTTTATGGAGGTAAGAACAGAAAAGGCTTATCCAGTGGAGGGAGCTGTGTTGCTTGAGTAGATGTCTGTCAAGAAAAACAGATTGATACTTTCTACAACACTGACAAAACCATGTAAGAGACAGGGGCTGGACCACATTCAGAGGCCTTGTTTATATCCTAGAAAGAATACCAAATTGGATGAGCAAGTGTAGAATTTGGCAGCAGAGGAGTTAGGTATTTGGTTCGAAGTTAGTGGTAGGGAAGGCAGAAAGGACCCCATAGCTAAAGGCCAGGATAGCTGTATTTACACACAATAGTTCCGCCGCTAATATAGAAAATGTCTCTAGGGGATCGTGAAGGGGTGGCCCTGGTATCAAGTAGAACAGTTGTTTACTTGAAATATAATCACCCTCCTATCTTTTGGGAGACTTGACAATATATAGTGTATATATGAAGTGTTTGTATAAAAAAAAAATATTCCTGAAAACCTAACCTGATTGATATCTGGAATATTCTAGAATTCCTGCCTGTTACCTTTTATCAGGCCTTTAGGTATCCTTGCCAAACTCTGCAGTGTATTTAGTCAGAAAAATAATTAGCATATATGAAGCTAATGGTATTGGACACCTAGTAAACATTGTGAATTTTGCTCCCAGGATGAGATCTTGGCAGCCCTCTTAAAACCTCTCAAAGGCATTACATTTTTGGTTCTTTCGACTAATTGTTATTGCTCATTACGACTTACTAAAACAGATCTTTGTGATGTTTTGTAATATACACTGTATAAAATACCTTTAGTTTTCACGAAAGTGAAGCACCAACTCAGTACAAGTGGAATTCTGTGTATTTATCTGCATTACCTAGTATGTGACATACTACTCATACCTTTGCACAGGCAAAGTATTAGTTTCTTGCATGTTCTTTGAAATTTTTTTCTCTTATCTCCGTTATCATGATTCTGGAATTCATCTGTATTTTATGGGCTTATCCTTGAAAACACTTTTCATGTCCTCCTACATGAATTTGAAAGACACAGTTGCCAATTTTCTTTTTTCCCTCCTTTTCCCTTTCCTTCTTCCTCCCCCTAACAATTTTGGTCACAGTAATGTTTCTGCTTGTAGCTTGAGGTTTTTTTTCTGTAAACTTCTTAAGAAACATATGTGGACTGTATTTTTTCATGTTTTACTCAACTGCAAGAGTTTGTCAATCAAAACTTTGCCTGCCATCCTGGTCTCACCTTCTCACATCTCTGTGGTAAATCTTGTAAGTAATAGATGTAGTATTGTTCAGTTCAAGTGTTTTATAATACCCAAGCTTTTTTTTTTTTTTTTTTCCCCTTAATTGCAGTTAGATAAATAGTGTGGTATGTGAATTTAATTAAATGCTGAGTTTTGGACAAAATGAGTTTTCTGTAAAATAACTGGCAACTGTGATTGTATGTCAGAAAATAGTTTTAAATAAATTTATTGAGGGTTTCACTATCTGTCAGAATTCCTAAGAAATCTGACAATTGTCTGTAAGATTACAACCTAGGAAATAATATGAAATACAGTAAGGAAAATAAATTAAGTCAGATGAGGAAAACATGTTTGCAAATGGAAGTACAATTAAAATAACCTTTGATTTGTTGATTCTTTACTTCCCAGTTCACTATGGGACAGTGTCTGTATTTTTGTCTGGTTTACACAGTTGATAAATATCAATCCATAATAAGCTGATTTGACACCCAGAGAATGATAGTGGTAGCTGAAAAAACTATTTAGGAAAATGGATAGAATGACATTAAAACCTGTTAAACATTTTCTGTTACATCTATCTTACGCCTATATCACAGAATTTTCCAAATCCATAAAATAATTGAAGGATAGAAACTATACTTAAAAAGACATAAATATTTTAGAGCAAGTGAAGAAGCTTACTCAGTTAAAATTGTTTGGTGATGTCACAATGATTGAAATTATTACCATTTTCAGTGTAACAGTACTGAAAATTTAGAAATATTTTCTATTTTCTCTCTGTCATTAATTTTATTAGTCAATTTACTACAAGTGGTAGTAGTTTACTCAAATCCTGTTGCAGTTGTTGATATATTTCTGCAGTGAAAAATGGAAATTGGAGGTAGTAATAACAATCCAGAGGAAAAGCTTCTCTAGCTTGGATTTGAAAAGTGCAATTAAAGGAAAGACTTCCTTAAAATTTCTCTTTTCCAAAAACTTGTGTTAAAATAATTGTAATAGGAAGAAAAAAAAGTTAAAGTAACTAGAACTTGAAATAGTTTTTCCTTCATTCCCTTTCCCTCACTTGCTGTTGCTCATGCATTCTCTCACTCATATATGCTCTCAAGCCCTCCCCCCTTCTCTCTCTCTCTCTTTTCTTTCATTCTGATGGAAAGTCTTCACAATTAAAAGTCTTCGCAATTCAGACAGATGAACCACTGTTAGCATAAGCTTCACCAATTCAGGATAAGGATTGTTTTGTATTTATTGCACTGTCATATCTTCATGAGACCTCAAAGGCTTCTTAGCAGAGTCAGAGCATATTTTCCATTTCAAATACAATAATGTAAGATTTACTGTAGAAATTCCTTTTCTGTGAGTTTTGTTGAGTTGTTGCATTCATTTTTCTGTTTGGAGGAATTAAGTATTTGCATGATCCTGACAGATGAATAAAATGCAGATCAAATTGCTTAAGTTCTCATTGGGTGATAGAGGCAGGGTAGAAGCCTAAATTTTTAATGTGAAAATTCTTTTTAAAGATGTTTCATTAAAGACACTATGAAAAATGTTTCCAGAGAACTGCTAAGTTCTTCTTTGTAATATTAAAGATTTTTACTGGTCTGCTTTAACAGTACTGACATTACAAGGCCCTGTATTCAGTTTTTTAGAAACTACTGTGTTAACAGTATGCTTAGAGTTTGAATAATTAAGTAATTTTCTTACCTATTTGAGTGAAAAATCCAATATGTTTCTCTATTAATCTCACCTATGTTGTTCTTCCATAATCACGTTCTGGTTTGTTGTACTGATGTTCTCAGTTTGTGCAAGTTCTTATCATTTCTCTATGTCTTAATATTACAATTTTAATATATACCTGTGAAACAGTTAATGTGTTGACCATCTTAAAAAAAAAATCTGTAAGTGTAGCTGTGGGATTGCTTATAATCTATTACACATTCCTAATATATATTAAAAAAACATTATATAGCACCTATAAACTCTACTACCTTCTTGGAACTGGCAGATAGTTATTAAGATTTTGGTAAAAGCAGAACTTCCTCTACACTGCATGCAGAAATGGGTATTATCTCAACATACACACACTGAAGTATACCTTCAGTTTCTATTTCATTGATTACTAGGCGAGATATTCTCTTGTTGATAAACCAGCTGTTTTACCCAAGGATCTGCCATGCAAATTATAAACTGATGATAATTTGTGAATGTGGCAGATGGGATCTTAATATGCCAAACCTTGGTTGTAGTTTTAAATATATCTAAATAAAATAGAAAAATATTAGAAACATATATGAACCTGCAAGTGGTATGTGGGATAATATTTAAAATTTCTCACTCATTGCAGGACACATTCTCATTATATAATTTTCTGCTTATTCTGTTGTTGTTAGAGACTGACATAGAACCTGGAAGTAAGTGCTCATCTACAGTTGTGTGTGTGCAGTATGTGTGCCAAACATTAACAGGTAGTGATTTTATGGCAATTTCTCTGAGTTTATCTCCTGGACTTTCATAAAGTACTTTGCCAGTAAATGCATTGTGCAAGTCTTTTGGCATTTTTCACCTTTCCTATCTGTACCTGTTTCCTTTTTCATTTCCACCTGTAACTGATTTCTTAAACAAAGGATTTATTTGTTTTTTATTTGTGCTGGCAAGTACAGTGCAATGTTATTACTTTTTTAATTTGGAAGACAATGAGGGAAGTAAACTTAACTAAGCTTAAAGCCTATAGAGTCCTAATGAGAACCTGCATTCAGAGTACTTGAATGCCACCTCTTTCTAATTCAGCCTCTGTAATAGGCATTGTGTAAGCAAACCTTACATCTGCAGAATCTTTTTGGTTTTCAAGCGTAGCAATAGGTATGCAAGTGGTGATCTGGTCAGAGAATGCAGTTTTGTGGTTCAGTAGCAGTGTGTTTCTCCCTGATAGGTGAATAAATTGAAGCATCAACAGCACATTCCAAAAGGTAAAGCATAATGGAATGGATTGCTGTGGTTGTAGTTTAGGGGAAGTTTAATGTCTACCAGTTAGCACCCTTCCTTTGAGAAAATGACCTATTAATGCTCACAGAGAGAAAGCTCAACCAGTTGCAAGTGGCAACAGCTTTATTGCAGTGGTTTGTTTCTGACTTTACCTAATGGATGGAGGCATCTTTGTTTTCCAGCTTTCAGAATTCACTAGTAATTGTTGTGGCACTTTTAAGTAACATGCCATTTATTTTATAATTAAATATGCAAAACCTATAAAATTGGAAACATTACCATAAAAGTCTGATTTTATTTTCTGACAACTGATTGCTCCAACATGCATATTAATCACATCTTTAAAATTAATGAATTTTCATAACTGTTTATAGGATAAAATTGTCATTGGAGATTATACAGAAGTGGGAACTCCTCTGAAGTGCTTCATTTTTTCTTTTTTTTTTAATTAATATCTGTAGTATTTTAAATAGTTAGGGAAATAGTTGTCATATTGGCCTAGATGTTATTCACTTGCTGAAATTGCTTAGTTTTGGATACACTTCAACTTTTGTTTACTTTTATAATGCTCACTGGGAATTAACTCTTCCTCCCTAAAGTAATGAAAGATAAACAGCGTTTTCTGTCAGAAACAGAAATTCACAACTACCCTTTTGGCCCCCTTACTAATCATGTTTACTTAACTCTCAACACAATCTAAAATGGACTTTAGTGATGTTTCCAGACTGTTATCTGGTAAATTCTTGTCTGAGCAAAGTTGCCAAGTCAGCCCTGAAGGCAGATCTGTGTGCTTTCAGCTTCCACTAAAACACATAACATGATGCTGGTTATCAGCAAGCACCCTAGAAATGTGTGTAGAATACTCAGTGTGCCTAAGCATCCTTTCAGCATCCCTAACCATTGGGATTATGTACTGAGCCTCTTCCTTGCTCTATTAAGGTCACAGAAGAATTTGCTGACATGCCACAGCAGAGGACTGTATGCCCTGCATACAGAGCACCTGACTCAAAACAAAACAGTCAGGGGGTGGGGGCAAAAAAAAAAAAAGCTTTATAAATGTCCAGCCTGACTGTTGCTGTTGTATAGGTAAATATTGTGTTCTTGGGTTTTTTTCCTTACTGTGTGTTTGTGTAAATGAGAGAAGAAGAATTGCTAACTTAATTGAAGACAGCATGGTACAAATGTGAAGGTCCCTGAGACAGGATTCTGCAGTTGTGATGCTGATGGGTGTACTCTTTCTCTGTCCAGTTTATTTTTCCTATGTGAATACTTGTCCCTTGCAGTAGAAAGATAAGGGACACAAGAGAATTTGACTTTTTCTGTCACTAGCTCGTTGGGCTTCATAATTTACTGTAGTTGCAGTAATTTGTTTTATTGGAGAAGGCTATGTATATGAATTTTCAGAATTTTATATTCTCCAAACATACTTTATCATTTCATTAAACCATGAAGTGCTAAATACTATTCTCACAATATTCCCAGAATGAGGAAAGTCAGAGAGAAAAAAACCCTCTGTTCTTGCAAAGTGTTGTAACAAATAAAACAGGTTATTGGAGATGATGCTGAATTATAATCAGTTACTTAAGTCATTCCACAGTATTCTCATGGCTAAGGTAAATATTTAAATTCTAATGATTCTGTGTTTCATTGAGGAAAAAAACTATGAAATAATGGATAGTCCAGATTTTGCTTTCATTCAGAATATTGTATATCTGTCTCCCATGGCATTTATAAACAAGCAATTTTTCATTCAAATTTCTGTGTTTACTATCTCACTGTTGTAGGCAGTGTCTGGCAGTGGATTCCAAATTTTATCAGACCCCTCTTATAGTGGGGCTATTAACATCTCATTTAAGACTCTCTGCTTCTCTCTGTGGAGAGAAGACTGTTGTGAAGAAATGTAGGACCATTATAGGACAATTATACACAATTTCTAACAAATTATCAACCTACAAATGACAGGATGATTTCATGAGGAAAAAATCATATGTGAATTTCAGGAAAACATTTCAGTTTAACCTGAACCAGGGATAGAAGTTACCCAACACAGGGTAATCCTCTGTACTGATTGGTAAAGAGATATTTCAAATATACCTCCCAATTCTCTGTAAGTGTTAAAAAGAAAACATTGAAGGAATAATAAACAGCCTTGCTGTGTGGTGGTTCAGTGCCAGAATGAGAAGTGCGTTATTACTAGAAAGTTACTGACACAAAATTGTAAAAGACAGAATTCAGTCAACTTGGTTTAGGACCTAGCTGCTTCCATAAATTTGTCAAACTGAAATTCAGAATGTTTGAAACTTTGGATTTAAGACATGTTTTTGAATATGAGCATGGAAACATAGAGAAAATACAGACTCACAGGTGTTTTGCCTGGTAACTAACCAAACAATCTGCAAGAAATGCTATGGGACATAAAGTATAATTCATCAAAAGTAGCCAAATGACAAAGAAAAGGGCTTGGGTTTTGTTTTGTTTTGTTTTGTTTTGTTTTGTTTTGTTTTGTTTTGTTTTGTTTTGTTTTTAAAGTAAGCTACATATACAAGTGGATGAGCTTCCAAGGCTTTGATGTAGCTGGCTTTTTATATAAGGTTTCTTCTGCCAGTTCTGACCAGGACAGAGCGTGCATGTCAAATCCTTTTCTAAACAAGCCTTTCTGATTTCTTCCAGAGAACCAGCCTTGTTACTTGTTTATAAATGCAAGGCAAGAATAACCCTTATTTAAGAAAAATACAATGTTATATAACTTGAGAGAAAGAAAGAGATTGTAGCTCACTGAAATTATGCTTCTAACAATATACATTGATTTAAGCCATTAAATAAATGATGGCATTGTTTCCAAAATGAGATCAGGACAATTCAGAATAAATAGCAAACTTTCAAGTCACTAGAACAAATGGTAATTTCACAAAACATCTTCTTGTTTTTCTGAAAAAATATTGACAATAATTACTCAGCAATTCATGAGACTTTATAGCTGAAGAAAAACCGCATTTGCTGGTAAAATGTGAGATACATAAATGTGTTTATTTATATTCTTTTACTACAACTATACAATTATTATTGGTATCAGTAATGGCATAAAAAGTAAAACTTTGAAAATATTTACCTCTCTGTAGTAAGTCTTGGTGTAGTATGTCTTTTATGTCAAACAAAAATCAGAACAGAAGAGCAGTTTGAAAGATTAAATCAGATTCTTCTAAAATGGCATGCACATGGTAAGAATCCCTGCTGAAGCCACATCTAAATCCCGTTTTATACTTAAACAGTGAAAGAGCAAGCGCTGGTTTACCAAGCCTGATCGGGCAAAATTTGTACTGAAACATTTAGCAGTACTGGGGATAATGATATTCTGTAAAGCTTTCAGATAGAGGTTAATATGCAGTAAGAGATAAGTATGAGTATGATTTTAGTGAAAACATTGTGAAATCAATAACTGGGGATTTGGACAACATAAATGTAACTTATTAAAGGAAATATTAAGGGTAGGAAATAGCTGTTTATACTCAATTTGTTGCATGCCACTTGTATATTTCATGTTTACTCATCCATGGAATGTTTCAGAAAAAACATTGGGAAACTATATCAACTTTTTGCCAACGGAAAATGCAGTACAGCGTTATTTAAGGACAGAATAACATTTTTAAGAGTCCAGATTTCAGACAGTAACTCTATCGGCTCTGGATGTTGGCTGTTGGTTGTTGACCTTGTTGAAAATAAGCACAAATTCTGTGAGTTCTCTGTACCCATTTGCTCTTATTTGTGTGGGAATCTATATGCTTTTAAACGTTGTAACCAGTTCTAGTTAGTACTTTATACCACCTAGTATCCTTTATAAATTAGAATCTATTTCTAGATATGGTCAAAGAATTTCTCCTAAGCTGTCAGAAAGCAGTTGGTTTTCAGCCCAAGTATTTTATGGCTTTAATTGTGGTTAGCAGGAGGGTTATTCACTTAAACTTCAGAAAAAGTGAATGAGAGGAATATTCCCTCTAAAATGAGAAAGAAGTATTATAAACATAAAATATCTGCTATAAATGCCAAAACAATTTTGAGAAGACAAAGGTATTTTTGTAAATTTTCTTTTAGTAATCAATGTCAAACTTTACAAATATCAAAACCATAAACTTTCAGACCCCCATTTTAATTTGCAATGGCTTGACTCTGATTTTCTTTGGCTTTACTGGAATATCTACTTAATACCCCATGTGTACGGAGATTCTTGGAAAGAGATTTTAAAACCCAGTAATATTGGAGCTTATTTTAGCCAGAAGTTCAGAGGCATTTTGTTCTTGTTGGATACCAGTAAATAATATTCTTTAATTTCTTTNTGGAAGAGTATAGACTTCTACAAGACCCTTTGAAATGAGCTGTATATGTTAACATGAAAGTAAGGAGAATGTGTTTTTCAGATACTAATAATTTCATCTCTTCTGAATGTTTGCAAACCATTGTAAGTTTCTGTAAGTTCTAAGCTACCAAAAGATGCTTTAGTCTTGTGCTGGTTGAAGTAGAATCCAGCTATACTCCTTACCAGTCCTCAGAGCAATGATGTTACACACATCTTGTAGAATATGGAAATAATAGGGTTATCAGATTCTTCCTTCTATGAACAAAAATTATCTAAAATGTAATTCGATTAGGTCTGTGGTTATCATATTGGGTAATTGTGTGTGTGTGTGTGTGTGTGTGTGTGTGTGTGTGTGTATTCCTATGATAATCCTTTTTAAAGATTCCTTTACTTAAAAATATTTTCCAGTACTCAAGAAGAAACCCCAGTCTTGCCAATTTAGAAATTGTGTATGATAGTCATTGCACTAGGCATAAGGTGTGCTAAATGTGAGTTCACTTTTGATTTTGTGGTGTTTACTTGGAAAATACTTTTGTGGTCATTTTGGTTTGTTAAGGGTTTTTTTGGTGTTGCTCTTGTTTTTTTCTTATTTGACAGTTGTGCTGAATATGCATCCCTCAAGTTAGTTCCATGTTTATTGATGGAATAGATAATAGGATATTGCTACTCCAAGAATATTAGGATGTTGTGTGTTTCTAATTCTTCACAGATTCAAATTTACTTGACCTTTCTCTCTTGGCTTTGATTCCCAAGAACTGTGTCTACAAATACCTTCTCTACCTTGTTGTCTTTCAGGAGCACATCTGAAGTACCCACTATCTCTCCAGTGGGGTAGACACAGTGCTAATTTGGCTATATAGCTGATGGATCCAGAGATCTACTAAGTTAAGGCCCAGCCAGCCTTGTTCCATTAAACTATCAAAAATGGCTATATTTTTCCTACTTTGCTCCAGTACAGGACAACTCTGGTTCCACATTGAGAGACTGTCTGTTGCTAGATTAACTGCTTGGATTAATTTCATCCTGTCTACAGGAGGAAACTTGAACATCACTTAGAAGCCTCAGATGCCTCTTTTGACATTTTTCATGAGGTTTTCACAGTTCACTTGATCAATTAGGCATTGTCATTTGTTTATCTTCAGTATGTCTTAAGTATAAGTCTCACTGATGCGGCTCATTTCACATGGTTGTTTAGAGGTCAGTCTTGACACAGAGTTCACACAATCTGTTAGAAGTCAGGTTTTAGGTATCTAATCTAAGCTTGCTGGAACTGGAGTCAACTTTGTATGTAAGTCAATTTATATATGTAGATAAGCATTATTTATGACCAAAAAAGGCTGCTAAAGCAGGGCAGAAAATGTAAAACTGTGATAGTGTATTTACAGTTTCTGCAATGAACCCACCATCGTATGTTGAGTTTCTTGGCAGCACATAGTTGCAAGGTCATTTTTATATGTGACTATTCTTAAATGAAACAAAATATCTATAGCTCTAAATGCAAACTATATTTGATACACTCTTGTTTTACCAAAATGCCAGAAAATGTTTCAGGTAGAGTAAATCTGACTCTTTAGAACTGTTTTGTTCAGCTCAGTCAGAGACAGCCTGCCAAAACAAGGCAAGTTAACTCCAAATCCCTGCAAACATGCTCTGGGAAGGAGGAAAGACAGCAGTTGTTTCTAGACCAATGAATTACACACTTTAGGTTACTGTTTTTGGTGGCTGGTTGTAATAACCAAATGGCCCACAAATACTCCATGGAAACCTTAGCAAAATATTCTGTTTGAAGAATGTTTTTACTGTGCACTTTGCAGCTTTGATCTTTCATAGAACTTTTGATGCTAAGAATCATTTCAGAGCAAGTCATAGTCATAGCAAGTGACAGAGGTGTTTTAAACTTGCTGTACCATAGTTTTCTTAGATGGATGGGAGTCTGAAATATTTCCAGTCTTCTGTAGCTTATATTGCTTTCTGTTTCACAGTTGTTTTTTATGGATTCTCATTAATACATAATATTAGTGATACACATTCCAGGAGGCCTCTTCTTCTTTGGCCTACTTTCAACATGCCAGTACAGAAAGATGTGAGATGATTAGTTTAGACTGGAGTCTCATGTATGCACTTTCAACAAGTGTAAGTCAGAGCTGCCATTATCCTGTTCTGGCTTTCCCTCTGCCAGGATAGTTCCATGGATCTTCGCTTGGGTTAGACAATAGCCCAGCATGCCATGCCAGGTGAAAAGCTGTAAATGCAGCAGATGCCTGCATAACTGCTTCTGCTGGCACTAGGGTAGAAGTAGTGGGCAGTGTGTTCTGAATGGCAGTAATGACACTTTTACACATCTCTATGTGAAGCTGTGACTTCAGAACTCCTGCCAGTCCAGTAACGGTGATGTGCTCAGTCATTCTACTGGAAAAAAAGGTTTTGTTGCCCTTGGGTTTTCTGTTTTTTTGTTTTGTTGTTTGTTTTTTTTTTTCATGACAGTGCAGTATAAATAGGTTTTACTTTAACAATAAAGACTTCTGGCCTGGGATTTTTATCCATGAGTTCATCTGTTCATTATGTTCCTGATTTTTGTTTCTCATTGAGGATTTACAGTCCCTTGACGTTTGGTAACTGAAAAGATAAAGTTGCAGTAAGAAGGATCCTAGAAAATCAGACTCCAAAGAAACACCTTCAACTGAGTTATACTCAGTGAGTTTCACCCTAGGCTTCAGAAAATTATGATGGAATGTTTGCTCATTTGGAAATGAGAGTTGCAGAAACTTCTGTAGGGACAGACCCATGTAAAGCACTGTTCTTTTCCATTTATTTTGTTGTCCTTTCTCCTTTCCCTGCTCACCCCCTGTCCTGTCTCCTACCCCTCAGTTCTTGTCTCTTCAAACATAGTAACCTCTCCCCAAATTCCTTCCATTTTTCCACTGTTTACTCAAAGCCAGACCAGCACCCTCACTATGAAAATTACCAAGTGCAGGCCCTCTTCAAGGTAAGTTTATTTTTTCTTCTGTTGTACAGTGATAGTGCTACTGGGAATTCTTGCATCTTGTACTTATAATAAGTTATTTTTTTCCAAATTTATGCAACTGTGAATTTTGCTTCATAGGTCAGCTAGTAATTGATTTGAGAGAGAAGAATAAAAGTAAATTGTGTGTCTCTGAGGTTACAGAAATAAATCATAATCATTTATTAGAAATATTATTTATGTTACATGAAAGTCAGATTGCACAAAGTGTATTAGCAGAGAGGTGGGAAACTGTAGCAATGGTGCCTAGAGGGATGATAAAGTGACTGAATAAGAGGGGAAAACTCAAATTCCTAAAATTACTGGTGGAAAATGTTTCTGTTCCGCTTAATATTTCCATTCATTGTCCCCAGCTACATGTTGGTCTCCATCAGATTGTGGCAAGACCAATTGTGTGTGTCTGAGACACTGAAACCTCTTTACAATGTAATGAAAACATTTATCTTCTATGAACATCATAATAATTCATATAGAATTATGATGATTTTGGAGCCATACAGACACTTCACAGAAGTGTGTAAGGCGTCAGACTGTAAAGCAAAAATTACATCTAACAGTACAAACTGAGGTAAAATGGTTAGTCAGAAAATATGGCAAATTTTATTTCCCAAGTAGATAAGTTCTATTTTATAGTTACAGTTCTTTTGCTACAACTTATAGTTGCAGTTGAGTGTTTTTCTAAGAAGTAGAGAAAAGTAAACTAGATTAGATAAATTAGAACACAGTCATCCCACCTTCTTATCTAAAGCCTGGTTCATGTGCAAAATGTTTAGAGCTTTTTTTTGTTAGCTGTCAAAATTCCATTACCAAAGGATTTTTTGCTTTTAATGTCAGACATCAATATGCAATATTCTGAGCTTTTGAGGCCAGTGTTGAAAATGGGTCTGTATCTGTGTTTTACTTTTCATGGCTCTGCTTTTGGAGAAAAAAAAAAAGCAACAAATTTTTAAAAAACTAAATGTACAACTGAATGCAGTGTTTATAGTAGCATTTAGTCTAAACATCCATAGAAATGGTTGTAGGGTATCTGTGTTTGGATGTTTGTGGCTGGCTGCAGCATGGACCCATGCGCATTGATATGAACAGTATACTGCAGCTGTTTTTTCTCATTTTAAAGATATGACTAGAACTATTTACACAAAGCAAATAAAGTACAACTCTAAATATGCTTCCACAATGGCTTTCTTTTGTTGAAGTGGCAATGTAAAAAAAGGATTTTCCTGGGCAGATTAAAAAACACTGGGTGCTCCAAACCGAACAATTGAGCATTTCAGAATGAATTATACTAACTTGCTGAACCAGACTCTTCTCCCTCTGGGCATGTGTTTGTTTGCATATATTTATCAGTCTGCTTGGAAACAGAATGAGAAACACTCATGCATTGCCTTTTAGAGAAGAATCTGAATGGAACATTTTTTTAAAGTGTATTAGGGAAAAGAAGTATCCTAGGGAAGATTGTAGACACTTACTGTAAACTAGAAAGAGGCTGTACAGGCACTTCTTCCCACTGACTTTCACATAGTGTGAGTTGTTAGTTCATCTTTCCTTTAGATAATTCCAAGCTCCAGTTTAACAGTGAGCTATAACTCCCTGTCTCCTAGTTTCAGCTCCCTAAGGGAGGTATTTCAGGAAGCCCTTGCTTGTAGTTTCTTGACTGTCAGGATTTATTTTCACTCATGACCACACATGAAGCACTTTAGACTTAATCTGCCTGTTAGGATTTTAGCAACAAATTCAAATGCTTCCAGAATTAAAAGTTCTTTAAATAATGGCTCACTTACTACATTTAATATTTTAATAGCTAACTTCTCATGAAAGATCTTACTGGTTTGTTAAAGTTACGACTTTATGGCCTCAAAATCAGGTTAGGTCTGATATTAACCATGGTGCTTCACGGAGCACAGGTCTCTCTAGCAAGCACACAGGGCAATTACAGCTACTGACCAACTGCTGGAATTCTCTTCGCTTGTGACAGGAAAAACTGTTCCAGCATTTGGCATAAAGCAAATACTTACCAGTCACTGTGCAAGAGGTTGCTTGCAAAGGCGTTCAGGTTGTTCCCAATGCTCAATGCACACAAAGAAAGCCTGGTCACACATCATTGATGTTAGTAAGGAGGCAACCTCTTACAGTGGTTTTGATTATTGGTCTGCAGAGCCCAAGAGTACTTCAATGTTCTGATGCTCCATCAATCCATGTTATGATTTTATCTTGTGAAAAGATTCAGGGTGCACCATTTTCTCTTCTCAAATTTTATTTTACCATCTAAGAGGACTGATTTTCTTGGTTTTCTTCTACTTTTTATGTCCTTGCAAATCCATGCTATTGGTCATTTGCTAATTTCAAGGCTCGGTTGCTTATAGCTCCCACTGTTAGAACTCTGAATTGAAAACCAAAATACCAATACACACAATTTCAGCATAACATG
Organism: Pardalotus punctatus; assembly: GCA_013400915.1. Lineage (NCBI taxonomy): Eukaryota > Metazoa > Chordata > Aves > Passeriformes > Pardalotidae > Pardalotus > Pardalotus punctatus. Next base: position 100,942 of record VZTX01010332.1, on the reverse strand, counting down.
TACATCTCCTTCATGTCAAAAGCCAGAAATATTGCTGAAAATAATGAATATGTTATCACATTTTCCATAATGAGGAAAATGTCACGCTGTATGCTCTTTCAAGAGTGTACTGAGGATTTAGGAATATACCCTCTTCACTTAAAGTCCTCTTTCTTTATGTGAAAAATGTATTAGGCAACCAGAATGACCATTCCACTGGTTTTGCTTATTTATTCTTACTTTCTAATTAATCTGACGTACATTAGAAGGGAAAGTGGCGCCTATCTTGGTTAGTTGTGGATGTCTGCTTATATCTTCAATGCATAAAGATTTAAAGCAAGGCTGTTTGCTTTCTATAGCTATACAAATATATTGGCAGGAGTTTGAAAATCTTGGGGAGGATCTGACCAATATCTTTTCAGTAAAAGCAATAACAGAATCAGTCATTCACTTTTACCTACTATCTAGAAGATTATAAAGGCTGGTAATTTTTTTTTAATAAGGAACAATGCCAAAATAATGATTGGTGAAATTGAACAAATAGCGAACTAGGGAATAACACAATTTTTAATGACCTCCACATTTTGATTTATTAACACTTTACACAGAAACTGTAAAGTTTTATTATGAATGGCAGTTGTAGCCACAACATGCCATGATGATTTTCTGCTCTATGCTTTGGCTGTTCATTTTCTGGGCCACAGCTGTCTCACTAGCATAACCTGTGTAACATTGGATTTATTTTCATGTACTTGCCTTTTACATTTTACCCACACTTGTTCTCTGTTCAAGGGATCAAAAATGGTTCAGACTGATAATTATTAATCCAGGCCCATTTTCAGCCATATATAATAATTACTAAACCTCCTTCAGTTTTTTTTCATTATTTAAAAAAAAAACCCAAAAGCAACAAACATTTTGGAATTATGTACCTCAGCCATGAGGTGGGAGGAGAGGAGGGCTTTAGCTTACTTCTGGGAGACAAATCAAATTCAAGACTTGAGGCTCCCAAAGGAGGGACCTAAAAAAGACAATTGTTCGATAATGTCGTGCAGAATATCAAGACGGACATCACATCAATCTGTGTTCTGGACCAAGTATGAAGCAATATCCCTGAAATGTATTTGTGGTCAGAGTTACTCTCATGAACTGGCCCAGCATCACAGTTTAGTCTTAGTATATCCTAAATGGTTAGTTGCCAAGTCGTTGGAAAGGCTTAGAGAAGTTCTTGAAATCCTTTCAAGATAGCTTCCTTTTCCCCCCTTCACTTGCAGTGAGACATAACCTGTCTCATGGAAATTTAGCCAGACAGACTGCCCTACAGATCTCTTGATTCACTTGAAACTGAAATAGCTGTGGTTTAGATTTAAGGCTGTTGCACATAAATGAATTTAGTTACATGACTGAGTAATATTTTTTCAAGTTGAGATGAAAACTTTCAGACACAATTGTATGTTTTAATTCATTACTGCATTCAATAAGGGTGAGTTATAGATACCAGACACTCAATATTGACTCTTTGTAGATGGAACCTGCGGTTGTCTTATGCAGCTGACATTGCCAGGCCTTTCAGTGGGACTGCAGAAGGACAGAGCTGGTGATGCTGGTGGATAGAATGGCAAGCATGTACGTTGGCAGCTTTCTGTCTGCCAGTATAGATTGCAATGCATTCCCAAGGTGAATGTCGTTGTCAGTGAGGAAAGTTTGCTCAAGTTAATAGGGTGGTGCAAATTACCTCTCCCTCCAGCAACAGAAATGCAGAAACCAAGCTGTTTTGCCAAGTAGGAATCTACTTCTGCTCCTTGAACTGCTAGTTGCAGGATTAAAGAGAGAATGGTGTTTTTGTGCTGCCCACATTTCTAATATCCCGCAGACATCTTACAGAAACAGCAACAGAGAAGTAATATTTGTTAATATCATGGCCTGTTTTTTTAATCCATACAAAAAAGAATTTGAAAGGTACTGCTTATTGTTTTTAAAGAATGGCAGTCACCCATATTAATTCATGTGAGAAGCAGTTTACAGAAAACAATAAATAAATTCAAGTCTACATTCAAATATTGTTCATATCTCTCTCCCAAGTGTTATATGTGTGCTGTTGTAATCTTCACATGCTCTGTTGTTTTCACAAGTTCTTCTGAATTCTCACCAACATCAACATTCATGTAAGCATGCAAAAAAGATTATCTACCTCTCCAATTTTGATCTGAGAATTCAATGTATGTTTAGCAACCTCTTTATTTAGTAAACCATTCTACACCAAATCAGGGGAGGCTGCAAGGTCTAATGGAGCATGTGTGCCGTTGCTGTCAGATGGGCTTTTTTTAACCTTGCAGAGTAGGATCAGAAGGAATTTGTCTCAATACAGAGACAAAAAAGTGTAGTAAAATCATACTCTGGTTCAGAAATGAGCTGGCATTCTTAAGCAGGTAGAGTTCCTCTCAGTGAAATACCTGTAACCTGCTACTCAGTCAACTTGCTATCCACTGAGTTTCACAGTTTTCTTTAAGAAGTATTTTATATATTCTTATTGTTTGTCCAGTCTCTAAGTATGAAGGTTTACAGTTTTTATTCTCTTCATCTGCAGTCTTAGATGCCACATATGCCTTAAGGAGATATGTGGCAGAATTTAATGTCTTCATGTTGTTTCAGTGGGTAGTTTTTTGTCTGGCTTATGCTGCACCAAGGGCCATACTTTACCACAAAAAAAGATAAACTTGTATTCCTCAATACCCACCTTATGACTTTTCCCCTTACAAAGGCACCATCAATCCTGCAGCCATCATGACTAGATCAGTTAAGCACCTGATATAGTTGAAGAGTAATCCAAAAAAAGGTTAAATTTTCGGCCAGATCGCTAGATTGGCTAGATCAGTATTGGCCCAAAATAACAGTGAAACTACTCTTTAGCCTGGAAGGTGGCTTCAGCCCACCATTAACAAAAATCTTTGAAATGTCGCTCTTGGTACAGAGTATTTTAGAACAGGGGTTTTTGAAATACAGAATTTACAAGATATTACTGACTGTCCTGTGCAGTGGTACATAGGGAAACTTTCTTGAAGGACGACTCACTAGCAATACTTCATGGTAACATTTATTGTGTTGATTCTGACATGACTCCCTGCAGAGTAAAAATCTTGACATTGATGAATGTCTTGAAAGGTTTCCAGGAATTCTTTAAAACTACAGAGTACCTGGAAATTTAACCAGAATTTCTATTAGAAGAAAATCAAGGGGGAAAGAAACTACTTAGAATCTCCCATTTTATTTTGTGCAGTTGTTTTCTGTCCAATTCATGGATTTTGTCATGCACATGTTATATTATCATGTGAAGGATTTATTGATCTTCATTAGCAAGTCTGTTTGGACTGATTTGAAAGGTTACATTATTAAACCGATCAGAAATATTGTGCCAGACATTCAGAGCAGAACAGTCTGTTTTCTGTAGTATGACTATGTCTAACACCACTTTTTAAAGCTGTTTGTTTTGTAAAGCACTTTCATACTTAGAGAATATTTTTCAAAGTTACACCATCAGTATAGATCCCCAGAATTCTTTCTTTGCATTTGCAGCTGCTCTGTAATAAATTCCATCTGTGTTTTAGCTGTATTTGTATTGAGTTTTCAGCTATGCTAACTTATATCTGTCCTCTCCCTTACTGACCCTAAAGTCGACCAAAGTGGTGGGCATACAGCCAATTTCAGATGGCATTTGGTTAGTTTACTCCCTTTTAAAGTAGTTTAGGAAACGTTACTCAAATATTTCTCTTTTTGATGAGACTGTTTAGCTTTCACAGTTTCATCCCCTTTACTCTGAATTTCTTCCTCCTCAATATTTTCCAGTTCTAGGGGAAGGGATTAGAAATATACCTCACCTTTAGCTATTTTCATTGTAATTTTCTTTCCAAATTTCTAGGGTTTTTGTCAAGCTATGGATTTTTTTTTCCCTAATCCTGGGTTTATGTATAATTTTGCTTTGTGTGCTACTTGGAATTTGTCTTCTAAGATGTAGTTATATAACCCCAGCACATAGCCTAAGCTCATAACTTTAAAGGGAGTTAGGGTGTGCAAGGAATGCAAGCCCAGGCATTTGGAAAATGGTCTGGTGGAATTGCTTTTTTCCCCTTGTACAATGAGTATTTGTCTTAACTTCCATGGCTTTTGGAAACTTATTTCACTTCTTAGGTAATCTAATATTCCATTGGCATATTTTGGTCCGAAGCAAATTGACTCCTAGAGGCTTTACTGAAGTGTGGGTTGGTTACTTTTCCTTCTGTTTGGGTTTGTTGGTTTTGGTGGTTTTTTTTTCCTTTTCCCATTCTCTGAAATGATTCATCCTTTATTTAGTGGCTGTTGGATTTTGGCGTCTTTTATTTTCCCAGACCAGTGACCAGAATTGCAGAACCTTGTTTCCAAAGCCCAGACCTTTACTTGCATGTTGTTTTATTGCAGAATGTATGGGATGCTGTCCAGGCAATATCTGATTAAAGCATGATAAGAAAGTATATTTAGTGATCAGACTTATCAGACTTACTTCATTTTTTGAGAATCACATCCCAGATCATGTATCAGACCATACTATTGATAATACCATTCTGTTGGCAATATTATTTAGGGCATGTTTTTTCTCATGGCTTATTGGGAAATTAAAAGAAATAAAAATACTGTATTGCCTTTTACATACACATGGGACTGTTTCCTCGTTTTGCTGTGTGTTGTATTCTCTGGAATGTGTACTTAAGTAAAGGAAGCTATACAGTATTTCTTAGAAGAACAAGTCAGGAAATAGTGATACAAATAAATCAGTCAGGCACACTTTCAAAGAGTGAGCTAGTGTAGTTACCTAGCTGACTGTATCCAAAATCCAAAAAAGAATTGCAATTCTTTAAGGTGGGCTGAGTGGGACAAAAAATCTTTAAAATGTAAGATAGAAGGTTCAAGGAAGAGCAAAATATTTAGGATACTAATGAGACACTGATTTCCTTGTGTACCAGTGGAAAGGCCTGCTAGCAGTAAGGTAAGTTTGTGTGCAGCACATAGTACAGAGGCCCATGCTTGGCTTTGCTCCTTTAGTCATTGAACAGAGAAGACTCATTTTGGTGTGGTTTCTGATTCTGGAGTTGTTTAAACATGGTTTCTTTTGTTGTTTGTACCTATTGATATCAGTAGAATGTGAATATGTAAATAATTATTCAGCAGCATAGCTGTGATACCATGACTTGAATTTGCTGCCTAAGAACAAGTGTTTGCTGTAGTTGCACTTGCTCTCACAATAGGTACTTGTAAGAAGTTCATGAAAGTGTTGGCATCTCTAGGCTCTGGTCTGCCATACTTCTTTCAGGATATATCTTCTCAAAGGAACTTCCACCTTTAAAAGTTGTAGTTGAGATACAGCATCCCTGACCATGAAATTCTCCTTAATCAAACCTCGCAGTCTGTGCCATGTTCTGAAATAGATTTGTTGTGTGTTGTTTAGCTTTGTCAGAGAGGCCTCTCTCTAAAGAGAGGCCTAAATAAAACTGAAAAGGAAAATATCAAAGGTTCTTAGCACCTATGTGTCATCAGTTAACAGATGTTGTCTGCTCCTTTCCCCTTTTTAGTCTGCTATAATTTTAAAGCCTAGTTACAAATTCAAGTAGGATCTTAAAAACTAATAAAACCATTTGAAAGCAAAATGTCATTCATAACAACTTATGTAAGACAAAAAAGAGAAAAGAAGCCACCAAAATTGTGATTTTTTTTTTTTTAACTGAGCATGGCCTTTTTAAGCCATGGAAACTGCATATTTGCAAAGTTGTTGTACCTATTGAAAACTGATACAGATAAATAGAATTTCAAAGCTTTCAAGAAAGTCTGTAAATCTTCTTCTTCATTGACTTTTCAGAATATTTTACCACAGGACACCCCATTTTACCTGTTCACTTTAACAATCAAAAATACTCTTATAGAGAAAAAAAATGTGTAGAATACTTCAGAATCTTCTAAATATCTGCAGATTAATATTTCTATCCTACAACACAAGTGTGGACATTTTATTGCATGTTTTAACTGAGTTTAAAGTTTTTTTAATAGAATTGCATAGGGAGAGGGGTAAAGTTTAAATCAAAATTCAAGATGAAACAGCAGGAATCTTCTCTAAATGTATGGTGCAATCTTTTTACCATTTCTGGTCATGGTGATAAAATAAATGGGAAGAAATGCCCAGCATTCACTGGAAATCAGATAGTAAAAATGTAGTGATAACTGTAAAGTAATTTAGATTAAGAAGTCATACACATCTTAGAGAGGCATCAAATCCTGCAGGCTTATGTCATTCTTCACAGATTTTACAACACTGTTCCAATAATTTTGGTTGATTGAAATGTAGCATTTTAATATTCAGGCTTCCTGCAGTATAAACAAATTTGTCTTACAGTACTTTCTCAAAGTTTTATGATACTATATCCCTTTGCAGTTTATTTTCATCTCAGCTGAACAGCTGATGTATGCAAAACTTGATGCTTCCCAAATATACTAGTAAAAAGCCCAGAAAGAGATGTATGGCGCAAACTCTCTCAAAGGATTTCTGTGGAAGATGAACATGTAAGACTGGGTCAAACCCAAAGTTTAAACTAATTCGGACAAGTTAGTTCATCCATTTCTACCCAAACATATCTCAAAAAATTACATGAAAAGGAGTTTATGAAGTCAGGTACAAGAAGCTACTTTTATAATCTCCTATGATTTCCTTTAATCTCTGTTCTTTCATTGTATAGAATCTCATCATGTTACCCTGTCATCATCTTGAGCAAGTATTGGGAATGAAAGCAGGATAAACTCCTTGCTTTCAGTTCTCATGCCTTTTATCTGTGAGTGAGAACAAGATTTCTAGAAAAGTCCTGCTAAGTCAGTAACAGTCCAGAGATCTCACATAAGCCACTCTATGTGTATGATTCATGGATTTCTGACCTAATGGAAAAAAATCTGGCTTGAAATGATAGTGTCATACTCAACATGTGCTAAGCTGAATTTTTGGTAGCAAGGGGTTTTGCTTGTGTCTTTTTAAATAAAAGAGCTTGTAATCAAGCCAAATATAGGCATAGTTTAGTATAGAGGAAAGGACTTATTTCTGGCACTAGTAAGATCATCTGGCATATAAATTAATTCTCTACAGAAGTGCTCGCATGCTAGAATGTCTTTAAGAAGAAATAAGCACATTCCCCTTTAATTCATTTCCACTTCTAAACTCTAATTTCAAAGGCACCTGATTCCCACAAATGGAAATTTTACAAAGTGGTGAGAAGCTAATTGCAGGTTCTTCTGTCAATGTGCTGTGGATATCTTTCATAAAAGATGATGTTACACATCCAAGAGCATATTACTGCTTAGCAACAGACTGAATGCTTTCTCCATAGAAACCATGGAAATTGTCCTGGTGGATTTCACACCAACACATTTGGCATAAGTGAGGGTTGTGCCAACTTAGTGTCTCTTTGGTTGCCATACAGAGAAGAATTGCTGATGCAAGATGTTTTAATCTGCAAACAAAGTATCGTGCAATGGTGAAAGAGCTCTCTTAAAAAGCATTTCATTGCAATGTACAGTGTTGGAGTGGTTCGTGATCCACTAAGTAAGGAAAAACATTAGTCAACAGCTTTTCTGTGTATTTTAGAACAATTGCATTCCTTCTTCTAAGCCAAAATATAGCCATCACCATTATATAAATGTAAATCTTTCTTGAGAAGTCTGATTCTCTTCCTTCATTTCCTGTAGCATGTTAGCTGTAGCTTATTTCAGACTATTTTCTCTTGAACTCCCAGAAAATGTAAACAGGGCGTAAAAATCTTGTCCACAAAACTTCTAAATCATTCTGCACTCCCATGAGGAGTACATTACCCATAAAATCAGTTAGTGCAAACTACTATTGAAGTTTTTTGGGGTTGTTTTGTTGGGGTATTTTTAAATAATATATTTTAATGTCTAGGAAGAAGAAACCTGGTTTCTAAAGGACAAAATTAAGTCTTTAACATGTTGTGCTTTGACAGCCCCAGTCTTCATAATGCATGTGTTTTGTTATACATTATGGTGGATTTTGGTTCCTCAAACTGTGAAGTTTTCCATTAATAGTCAGTTTCAGTTTGTCATTTCATTTCATTTCATTTCATTTCATTTCATTTCATTTCATTTCATTTCATTTCATTTCATTTCATTTCATTCTGCTGCTCCTCACAGCAGTCTGTGCTTATTTACTACTTACCACTTGCAGGCATCACTATTTATCATTTAACAAAGTCGTTCATCGTGTATTTCTTTGTAAAACCAGACTGGAAAATGGTCATCTGCTTGCAGCTGACAGTGATTTCTGCTGCTGTTCTGTGTATTTTTTCCATTTTGATGATAACGTGGTGCAAGTATTTTCAAGATCTAAATGCAATGGGGCTTGTCAGCAATGTGTATGGATAATAGTGCTTCCTCTTCCCATGAATTTGTGCCCAGCTCTTGCAGACATGTGCATTGTCCTGGACTGCTGCTGTAAATATAAGTCAATGCATGACTTTTGACCACTCGTAAGTACCTTACATTTCAGAGTAGCTTTTATACAGGTCTCTCCCAGGATAAATTGTAGTACTTCTGCACTGAAAATTCTGACAATATTATTTTGATGTGAATATGCATGGTTTTATATATAATTAATGTTGCTCACATGGGTCCATGCATTAAGATTAAATAATTCAGTTCAAACAATAAACTGATGTGCAGTAATTACTTTTTGTTGCACAGTCATGATAGTGAACTAAGTGGCTAGTGTACAGCTGGCCTGTTTTATTTGTTAAGGCTATTCAGAGTCTCATACTTTGGCAGGGGATTTTTTTGAATATATGTATTAAAATATATCATTATCAGCATGTGTATACATTCAGAATATGTTAGGATGTTTAGTCTGAGAAATATGATTATGTGTTACTGAATATGTTTTACAATATCACTAAATGTTTTAGCACTTATGCTACAATGCCAATAGTTTTTATTACAAGGCTGAACACTAGCACAGAAAATCAGTTTTATTTTACTGATAAAATACTGAGGGTTTTTTTCACTGTTTTCATAATTCCTTTAATAATAGAAAAGATTTTGTAATTTTTGAACACAATGTTTCCAAGCAGCAGGTTGAAACACTTGTTGCCAGTACTCTAACCTTGGTAATTGGTTGTGCTCTGGTACCTTATACTTTCATATTCAGATGATAAAACTACTCAAGTCCATTGGGTTACTGATGTGTTCTTTACGGCACATCTCTGTTCCGCTGCTCCTGCAGAGCCTTCTATATTTTGGCTACATGAAATTGCCATAACATGGTTGTGGGGCTGGACAGCATGAGGGCAACCCTCTGGCAGAAGTGAAGGGACAGGATATGGTGTGGTTTTCTGAGGGCAGTGCTTCAAGCCTGTGAGAAAGAGGCTGCCATGGCTCAGTCTGGCTGCAACTGTAGTTTTACTGTGAGCGGTGGAGTAGTTGGAGTGAGTGGGTTCACTGGGGGAGAAGTAGGAAGCACAATTTGGCAGGTACCAAAATGAGAAGGTGGCTTGGGGAACAGATAAAACTCTACTTGTGTAGAAATCTACTTGCACATGAAAGATTGTCACTGGGGTTTAATGGCAGAAATTTACTTATCTGGAATATTTAGGTAGAGAAAACCTGTACTTTGAAACCTGTTTGAGCAGATAGAGAGATGACTGGAACTTTCATTGGACATCAGTTGAGTAGTAACTTCCCAGCCTCTGGGAGGTCACCCTTTCTGCAAGGGTAGAAGCCTAAGATTTCATATGCATTTATTTTAGGTTTTTAGGCAACTTTCTTGAGAGCTCTGCCAGTTTCTCATGCAGCAGAGATGTATTCTACTTGCCAAAGAGCAAATGTAGAATAACACCTCAAAGGTCAAAGGATATGTCCTCCTACCCTGAGTGTATCCCCTGCGGTGTCATTTGTTCTATTCAGATGAACTGATGTCAAATGACAGGGCCTGGACAGTAAAGTGCTTGCAGAATCAGCAGTGAATTATTTGTCAGTAGCCTGAACACCTGCTGAAGATGATGGAGTAGTTGTGAAATAAACTGGTGCTTCTGTAGCCTTTAGAAGTAGAGAGGATGAGCTCCATGAGATACCACATTTTGTTTTAAATTTTATAACGGTATATGCTTGTGACCATAGTTTAATTTATCCTTAAAGTATTCTTGTATTTTGCATTTTTATTTTAGCATTTTCCTTGTCAGTTAGGAATGTTTTATTTACATTAATCTTGAAACAGATAAGTTGAAACCTGATCTTTCTAGACATAAATTCTCCTGAATTGTTCCTGTATGTTTCTTATTTTGCTGAAATAGTTTGGATTGGTTTTTTTCTAAGGTGACTTTTAGCATGCTAATTTAAATATGTAACATAATTAGTATGTAGTCAATATCTTTATTCTTCTGCTATTTTATTAAGCTGCTTCCTTACATTTTTCTACTTTGAGAGTTTCTGAGAAGTAAACAAACTTCTTCAGGCTTCTGTTGAGGGCAAGAATGTGGTATAAAAATACTAGAGTCAGTTTTCTATTGAGCTGAAAATATGACTGGCTTGGGTGCAGCTGGAGTCTTATAGGAAGGTGGTTATAAATGTACCTTTGTATTCTCCATAATTATTTTTTTCATGCACTTGTGCCCAGGAGCAGTCACTATTACCCTGCACATCAGTGACTTAAAGCAGTGCTCACTGTTCCAGTCTACTACTTGTTTTCTGCTTCATCCAAGCATCCACAGGAGCTTGCAATAATGGAAGGAGTTTTTGCATTGCTTTAGGACTTGTTTTTATAACTTATACTAAGGAACCATATTGAGAAATACAGGAATGCTTCCAGACTCCCAAACAGAATTAGAAAGTTTGAAGTTTAACTATACCTTCTTTAATTTTTTCAAAATGCTGTGTCTTCTCATGCTGCATAAGAGGACTGTCTCAAAACACTTTTACTAATTTTAAATCACTACTTTGTTAAGGGTATTCCTGTTAAGGAGTAGCAGCTTAATAAGCTCCTTAGTCAGCTAGATCTCTGTGGATAAACTTTTGTTTCAGCTGTCAGTGTGGACATATTCAGTATAAGTTTTCTTGAACTGTTGTCACTTTCTCACTTTAAGAAAGAAAACACTTCCTACAGGATTCCTTCCTCCTTAAAAAAAAAAAAAAAAAACCAACAACAAACAAGTTTTAAACTAAGTGTTCTTCCTTGCTTGCTGTGGTTCTTACATAGATGTGTACAGTTTGACTGTCAATGCTTTCTCGTGAAGTACCTGAAGTGCTACTAAAATTAGGTATCAGGCAAAGTAGCAACAGTAGGAAGTGTTCCCCTAGCAAATTTCACTGTATCCAGCAGGTAAGCTGCTCTTTATAAAAGCTACTTTTAAAAGTTTTGGGATACTTTGAGAGTAAAACTACTCTCACTTTCTTTCTTCATGTAGCATAACACCATAGTAACTTTTTTTAAAGTAGGTAGCACTGTTGAGGGATTCCTTTTTCTCTGCAGAAGGCATCAGTGAAATCCCCAAAGGACACGCTGTAACCTGTTTTAAAGAACAATGGAAAATATGACAGGAATCTGAGAGTTTTCACACTGGAACTTCATAGCTTCGTTTTCCTTTGTCTTGTTGCCAGTGGTTCGCACACGCAGCTGGGGCGGCTTGGTAAGCGGCGCTGCTCGGGAAGCCCGCGGCTGCCGTGCGGTGGGAGCTGGGGCTGCTGCAGGGGGCGAGCGGGGCGAGCCGNGGCTCGCCCGGGGCCCGGGCGGGGTGGCCCGCTGGAGCCGGGCCGGGCCGAGCCGGGGGCGGCGCGGCCCGGGGGGCTCAGCCAGACAAAGAACAGTCCCGGCAACCAAATAAGGAAGTTGGAGCTGGATGATTTCAGAATAGGAGCAGAGGGGGAGATGCCAGGGAAGCCGGGGAAGCAGTCTGTGTGCAGGGAGCTCCTCTCTGTTGTTACCAGCGGAGTGGTAAATGCAGGGGATCGAAGCTGGCGGGCTTGTCCACATCCTTCTGTGATCTTCTGCCAGCAAAGTTAAGAACTCAAGCTGTGTTTGTCATATTTTCTCATGTTTCTGAAAGCTCTCTACAGATTTTTGTTTAGAAAGGAGGGGTCTTTGGCAGCCTTGTTGATTAGCAGACTGAAGATAAATGAGTCATCCTTTGCCAGGGGGAAAGAAGAATCCCATTGCAGATAATTTCAAGCATTACAAAAACACATTAGAAGTTTTTGTCTACTGTAGTGTTCTAATAAAAACTTTGAAATTCATCTAGAAAGATTGTATATGCACCCCTGAGACACAGATGTGTCTTTGCAGTTTGATATGGGATATCAGAAATGCAAGTTAGGCACTGGTTTAAACATAGGTACAAAATTAATGCCCTGTGATCCTAATCTGCAGTGTCCTAGGACATTGTTTTATCTACTTATATGGGCTGAAGTTAAAAGGTCTTATTCCTGGTGGGAAAATACATGGAACGCCATTCACTTTTTCACTTCAGACTCACTTGGAGCACGAAGAATCAACACAACAAATATTCAGAAGGAAGAACTATAATCTCTGCTGACTGTGTGAAACCTAGAATAGGGAAAACTAAATAGCTGTGGGCACAAACTTCAGGAGGACCATTTTACATACTGGCCTGGTTTGCTCTGGTTTCCAAACGTTAACAAGAGAATGTCTCCTACATCCACAGCCTTTATAGCAAACAATTTCATGCACTCTGAGCTTGAAATCCTGATGAAAGGAAGTAAGTTATGCCTTGATCTTGAAATTGTGACAAGATCAGCTCATAAACAGCTACTGAAAAACATTTTAAATATTGTAGGGAAGCCTGACTCAGAAGAAACAGCTTCTTCATCTTTCCTGACAGGCCTCACAATTACAGCAGCTGTAAGTTACTGAAGTGTAGCTAATTGAAAGATACAACACACTCACTATTGCCATATCAGGGGTATTAAAAAAGAGAATGTAGTGTTGAGATTTGAGTTCAGAACTGGGAAGGACTTACGGGTGACATTCAAATGCTGTAACCATCTGCAATATTTTATAAGCCTTATAACAATTTTAGCATCTTAAGTGCAGGTAGACCTCTCATAAATCCACAGTAATGCTTGTCAAAGTGAGTTTCAGTATCACAGCTAAAAAGTGTTATGTCAGTTTTACTATGAAGTAAAGTCTGAGGAGTGAATTGTTTTTAGGTTCTATTTTGTTATATTTAATTTCCAGAGCTCTTACACATTGCTATATCAGCAGTTGTGCAGGCCAGGAAATCTCATGGATTACTCATGGACAAAACAGACCAGTCATGTGGGTACTGAAGTATCTTGACACTTTAAGGAAGTCATTGGGTTACTTGACTTCTCTATATGCTTGTTGTTCAGCCATCTCTGTTCCAGTTCCTTGTTAGAAAGTGCCTGTATGGTAGACCCACACGTTTAATCTGGGCTGTCACAGGGGCAACACAGTAAGTCTGATCAATATAATTTAATTAATTTTTTACCCTGAAGACTTTTGCTATTTTAGTCTGAAAGGTAAAGTAGTGGTATAGCAAAGAAGACTTAAACATGAGTCACTTTGTCACCACCTATGTACACACACACACACACACACACATACACATACATATATTTCCACTAAAATGGTAACTGCTTCCTTATGAAAATTGTCTCAGCAATAGAAACTTGTTTTTCAGTAGGTATTATTAGAAATTTGGACAAAGATCTTTCGTTGTCATTGTTGCTGTTGAATCTCTTCATAGATCACAGACTGCAGTATGATTTGCTATCAAGTGTTGGCTCTGGCTGTGTTTTCCTTTCTGTAAAACACGTTATTTTAATGTTGTGTATTGGCAGAATTGAAAGCGATGGGAAATGTTCGCTTAAGTAATCTTTCTTGCAACAAACATGTGATCCTTTATTTTCCAGAAGTGTTAAGAAAAACAAAAGTCACAAACAGTTTGGTACTTCTAGTTCAGACATTGTGAATTTCACCAACAGGAAATAGTACCAAACAAAGCAATTTACAGGTATGACCTCAGTGTCTGCCAACACCAGCCAAGTTAGGTAGTACAGGATACTTGAAGTAGTGCTAAATGCTTTGGACTGGCACACATCCGGTAACTGCTGTTTCAGAGGTATAGTTAGGATTTCCTAAAACCAAAAGTGACTAACTTTGCATTCTGGCCTTCTAAAGAAATCTCAGACTCTCATGCATTCCAAGAAAATAAGTGTCCTGTTCCTGGCTTAGGAATCCAAATTCAAAGCTATGCAGAAAAGCTTTGACTTCTTTGTCAAATACACTATGGGAGGTGATGCAGTTTTATGGGAATACTATTTCTGATTTTAAATACAAAATTTAAAATCTACAGCAGTTGGCATGTCAAAGCTTATTTTGCACAGCTAGTGTAAATGGGATGCATTTCCCTTATGTAGGAAAACCAGGGAGATTGCTGAACTGGGCTCCATAGATCATTGAATTCAGTCAGCTGCATATGAATCCATTTGGAAGCTTCTAAACTCTTCCAATTCCCTCTTCTAGTCGGTCCTTCAGGGTCTAATTTACTGACATTTCCATCTGAGCTTAATGATGTTTGAACTGTAGTATGATGAAAAGCTGCATTGTGGCTAGCTGAATATTATTTGGGTTGATTTACAGGCATGCCTATATCCTTGAATTAATTTCCAGCTTTTAAGACCAAAAGAATCTCATGTCATGTGTCTCCCCCATGTAGAAAACACCATTTGAATCTCAATCACAACTTCTTCCTAGACCTCAGAATTTTTTATGTTTCATTTGTTGGTTTTTTTTCTTTTTTCAAAATATCCTGGTTTGATTTTAAAAATTTGAAAGGTCTGGTCTTACATGATCAGAATTGCACTCTCCAGTATAGCTTTAAATGTCTTTGTTAAGTCAGCAGCTAGAATGCTACATTTTTGCAAAAGGAAGAAAGGAAATAGAAATGTGTAGTTTTTTGTAGTATAGTAGCACTTGGAAACCAGCTGTTGTGAATGAAAATATATGTACACTATTGAAATACACTTCCTTCACTGAAGATACACTGCAAGCAAAAAGGTTGTATTTAAATACTACAAATTATTCTGTCGTAGTTTAAGAATTTGACAGACTCTCTCATGAAGTCCATTGAGTTATTTTTATTTATTTTCACTCATTGCTGAGGATGTAATTACTTTGTATAAGTTTTTCTCTCTGCATTTTCAGCTTTTCTTTCATGAAGTCATCCTTTTCAGTTTTTGTGCTTTAAACAATACTAATTTCATTTTATTTACAGGGTGGCATGAAAAGTAAATCTTAATTTTGTGAAGCTTCTCAAAGTTAGAATGAATGCTAGCAAAAAACTTCAGGCAATTCAGTGTTTACCCACTTTACTAATGACATCTACCATTATCTTCCCTGGTCCACAGAAATGAATTGTTTGGGTCTTTTACTGCATTTTTCCAAAAGCTGTTTGTTATAATTATGTTTTAATTATTTCTTATAAATATTAGGACTTAATTGGAGTTGTAGGCAATTGTCTTTTTATGTGTAAATTAGTTTCTCTCATTTCAGTTTGCCAGTCAGGCTATGCATATAGTTGGAAACTCCTTAAACTAGAAACAAATGTTTCTGGGACTGGAATTGTAGGAAAAGTTGTTTACAAGAAAGAATCACAGATCACATTAAGTTAGACATATGGTTTTACTTCTTTTCTCTTTGGATCTTTATCTTGCATTGTGCCTCATGCTTGTTTCCCAGTAAGCTGAGCTTCATTTTCACTTTCCATGCCCAATTATGCTTGTGGAGTCAGAGAAAAGCAAGTCTAGTCTTCAACTAAACTGATGTGCACAAGCTGTCTCTGCTTTCATCTTCCATCCCTGTGAACTGAACATATGCATACACATATAGGCGTAAAATTCTTATGTGCAAAAATTTTAAGAGCTGTGACAGAAAAAATGTTGGAGAACGCCTTAATGCATGTCTTTAATGCAGTATTATTTCAATGGTATAATCAAGTACAAAGAAGGTGCAGTTAAGAGATGTGAAGTCCAGGTACTGTTTTTCTATCACTGACTTCTCCTACTGTACATCAGCCTGCTCTTTGTTGTGTGTGTTACGTTATCTGCCGCTATTACTGGCTGAGCTGTGTTCTGCTTGTTAGATAAAATACTATTCTTGACAAGCATACCTACCAAAAATCATAGAGAGACCTGATCAGCCATGAGCAATACTCTTTTTATCTTTGTACTATCTTAATGCTATGTGTATGAGCTACCATGCTTTTACCCCATACTGTACACACACACACACAAAACAAGAAGCAAGAAGCAAGAAGGCTGGCTAGTACCATGCCAGCCTTCTTGCTGCCAGGTTCTGACATGTCACTTTCTGTTCTAGCAGTGGGGACATGCTTTATTTTTCCCACCCTTTTCCTAATTGGCAGCATTCCTCTGTTCTCCCTGTTATATTCTGGAGTGACTGAGTGATGTGCAGTGAGTTCTGAGTCCTAAAGAGGGCTTAATGGTGAAAGGGCATGAAGCAGATTAAGTAAGCAGAGAAGTTTTCAGTGCCACGTTGTTCTGCATTGTCCACTGTGAAATGAAATTTCTCAGGTAGAGGTCTTGCTCATTTTGGAGGTTCATACCAGTTGGGGGAAAACAGTTATGGTGATGTTCTTGTAAACCAAACATTTTTCCAGGCATCCGGAACTGAACTGTAATATGCACTGATTGGAAACTGGAGCTCAAAGAAGAAAGAGGAGGACCCTTGCTTTCATCTGCCCTAAAATCTTTTAACCATTGTCCAGGATGTTGAACAATGAGGTAAAGGGCAGAATGTTAATCCATTTATTTGCTGTTCGTGATGTAGAAAATGCAAGTGACACCACTGATCACCTCCATGGGCTAAGCAAGGAATTGAGAATAGAGATTTTATAGATGTATCTTTTGAAATTATCTATCTTGTTTTAAGCAGATGTTTAAGCAGATGTTACTAGTGATTAGTTGTGTTCTATGATTACATATAAAACTGACGTTGCCATGTAACCTGTAAGAAAGCACTGGATCTGGACCAACTGGCTTACAGTAGGAAGGGTATGAACCAACAAAAGAAATCTGACACTCTTTATCTCCTTGCGGAAAAAAAAAAAAGGAAGGGGGGTGGGAAAAAAAAGAAGAAAAAAAAGAATTGTCTAACTTCAAATTATGGCCTTAGTGGAATATGTAGTAGTAATTAATATATTTAAAGTAAGTGGCATTCTGAAAGGTTTTGCATAATTAGACCACAAAACAGCAAGGTTTTTATATCATATAGTAAATGTTTTCTGATTTCTGATGCTATTCTTTGAAGGTGAAGAAGACACAGACTATTTGTAAAACAGATTACTATAGTGCAATAGCATGATAAGGTTTTTCTGAAAAAGGTTTTAAATTCAGTTTAATATGAGCACTTAGGGACTTGGTAGTGATGAATAGTGGCATAAGTGCTGTTTTAAAAGAACGCAAAAGTATTAAAGGGCGTAGAAGAACAACTTGAGATATGGCTTCTGTAGTTTTACATTAAATGTGCAGCTATCCCACCCACAATGTCATGCAGACAAAAATAATGTGGAAATCGTGGATAATTTTGCTTCGTAGAAAAAGTGATGTAAATTCTCGTAGCAACACTTTTGTGCAGCTGTATGTCAATAAGGAAGAGCCTGGGATGTTTCCTCTACTCTCTAGGCTGCCGCAGCGCCTTCTCAAGTTTTTCTGTTGGCTATGGGTGTCGGGTTCCTGAAGGGAAAAAAGGGAACTTCCAGCCTGGGACCGAGCCTTTTTTGGCAAAAAGTGTGTCACAAAGTCAGAGTTCTTGCAGCTCCGAGGAAGAGTGACTAACTACTCTACTAAGTAGAGTAACTTAGGCTGCGGCAGTGGGTAGAAACGGTCCCGGTGGCGACTCGCTGCGGGAAACTCACGTCTCTCTCTCGTTCCCGGCAGCCTGGTAACGCCTCCCGCACGCATCGGGGCGCCCGGGGCGGCCGCGGGACTCTTAACGTGAAGCTGCCGGAGTGGGACGCGCCGGCGGCGGCGGCTCCTCAGTGAGTCACGGCGCGCTGCCTGCGCCCCGGCCCGCCCTATATAGCGCCGGCTACCTGCGGGCACCGCTCCGCTCCGCGCCCGCCGCCGCTCGCCCGCGTTCCCTGCAAACTTGTGCTCGGGTATGTGAGAGCTGCCCGCTCAGCGTTGCCGAGGTAAGATGGCAGGATACTTGCAGGAGTTCGTAGTGACGTGTCTTCTTCAGATGAGGTGAACGCACGGCAGAAGCGGTGATGGGAGGGGAAAGGTCAGGGCAAATGAAATCATGCTGCAATCGGACCGGGCTGACCGCCTTTTCTTCGAGTATTTCTATTTTTGATGGACTCTTTCTTGCTCTTTTAGTTTGCTACATCGTCTGTCGTCTCATTCGAGTTTGACTGATGCACTTTATTGGCCGACCCCGGCCATCTCCTCGGTGTTTCCAAATGCAGAAAGGATGCTTTTGTTGCCGCAGCGGCTCTGTGCATTTCAGTAGCCCAAGACTTGCTATATCAGACCGGAATAAATATGATAGAGCAGTAAACTATGAATGGCTTCCCAGCCTTCTCTGTAGAAGAACTCTGTAGGATCCCGGTAATAGTTCTGGATGAAGAGAGTTGGTAATGGGCAGGAGACTTGCTCTTTTAGAAAACTTGCTACAGCTTCTTACAAAAATTAAACTAAAATAAAACAAAATATTGGAGTTTTGGGTTGTTCGGTGGAATTCATGTGTCTATAAGGAAGACATATTTGGTGATCTAGCAGTGATGTACTCTCCTAGCTAAATTTTTTTGTCTGATGTTTTTCACTGGGTGTTGAAAGGAATTTGGTGTTACTTAGTAACTTTATAACTTATAACAGTAACAGCTTTGGAGGGTTTTTTTTTTTATTTTCCAAATCTGCAGCACACATCAGACATTTGTTTAAATTTTAGTAGTGAAGACAAAAAAAAAAAAAAAAAAAGGAAAGTTTCCTGGCAGCAGGCACATAATTAGAAAGAAGGCTGGGAAAAGTAAGACTGGCCTTCTTTATAATGATGTGTTTACAGAAACTTGGAAAGCAGAGATATGCATTGGCTATCAAAGAGAAACCAACATTTGCTATTGGAACATTTCAGTCAGCTTTATATTAAGGAATATGGCACTGCAGAGCACACATCTAAAAATAGGAGTGGATGCAGTCAATGTTTCATTAGGCTTTGAGGTCAAGAAACTGTTTGTCCATGGTAGCCTGTGGCTGTATTGGATTGAAACTATTAATCCTGTGAACAAACCTTATATTTCTGAAATTAACTTCATAAGAAGTATTACATATTGTGCAGAAAGTTTTATGTTCACTCACAAGTTTGTGTGCACAGAAATACACTGGCATTCTGGGGTGGGAAAAGTTATGATGATGTTCTTTAAGAAAGCCCAACAGTTTCCAGACATTCAGAGCTGGTCTGTGATTCACAATGCATACCAGACATAAAAGGATTAAGATATAGAATTGATAACAAGAGGATGGAAAAAAAGCATAGAAAAAATGAAATGGCTCTCAGCATATGTCCATTGATTGTATCTAAACTATTTCACTATGAAAATGGGGCAAATACTTGTGAGAACAAGATTCTGAGAGAGATTGTGTTGCATTCTGCATTTGGTTGGGGAGCAAAACGTGAAAGAAGTGTATGTGAAATTATGTTCTTGTACTAATTTTTCTGGCCAGGAGGAGAAACCTTGTGGGAAAAGGTGGGGGCAGAGGGATAAGAGTTTGAATAAAAGAAACTGGAAATATGGGGCAGGAGGTATACAGATGTTCTTGCAACTTTTGAAGCACTTAGGAATATGCAGGTAGGATATTGCTGGAATTAGGAGTGTCTCATTTGGATAAAAATGTTTCTGCCATCTTTGAGATAGTAGAAACCTGATAATCACAAAGTCAGAATTCACCAAATTATCATACTCTGCAATCTGACATAGCAGTTTTCCTAAAATTGCAATGGTGGATATGTAGTAAAGGCTTGTTAGCAGTTGACAGATATATCTCACACAACTTTTCTTACAGCTTTCTCAGTCAAGAACATTTTTTTCAGTGAAAAACTGTTCTGAAAATTTGAAGTGTGTTTTAACAAACAATTAAAAAGCACTGATGTAGAATAAATGTTTTTATGTTGTTATGCTTAATGAAATCCTAGAAAATTCTCTATTATCATTGAAGTGTTCTTAATTTTCTTTCTTCTTTTCTTTTGGTTTTTTTACTGGCAAAGATCATCTTGCTGGACACTCATGCACCAATTATTGTGGGCCTATTGACTAGTCTGAGTCTACTGTTTTCTCTTTGCAGAGGCTGTGTGATGATTGCAACATATAAACCTTTGCAAACTGTTTTTCTAAAGTAATTACTGTATTTGAGCAATTACAATTATTGCAAAGTGAGTATTGAGAGCTGTGGTTCCAGGTAACAGAAAGCAACTCACTGTTCTCTGCTTTGCACTGCAGAATTTTTTGAGCTTATATGATGGTTGTGGAGGGCATGATAGTTTAACTGCTCCAAAAACAGGAGCATGATTGCAGTTTTGTCATCTACTTTGTGGTTTGTGTGACTGCAGCAACCATTTCTAATAGCTATGTTAGCTATGTTAGAACAGCATGCCTCCTTTTTTGTAAGGACGCAGTGGTAAATCTGATGAGTAATGTTCAGCTGTTGGGCTTTAGGCACTGGAAGACCAGGGAAGCGGTCTGGCTGGAACTGACCTGTGGGATGCTGGTCAGCCCACTTACATGGAGAATTTCTTCTTTCTCTCCTCTACAGAATTTCTTTCTATTACTCTGTTTCAGAATGATCCATGAGAGACTGACGTTATTGAACTTACCTACTTCTCAGCTGGGCAGAGTAAACCGATCTTGTAAAATCATGTATTTGATTGAAAATATTGTATTCCTCAAACAGCAACTTTATTTCTCATCCAGTTCTACTTTAATTAGCTGCTTTGCAATTTTATTCATGCCAACATTCATGTGGATCCGTGTGCCTGGGAGCAGAGTAGTCTGTCACAGTCAGTGTGGTGTCATGTGTGTTGGTTTTTGATGTGTGTATAGCAGTGTATAACATAATTTCTTGTAGCTTATGAATATTTGTAGATACTACACCTGAAAGGCATTAAGATAAAGACCTTTGGTTTAAATAAGCTGAGTTTCTAACCTGAAAATGTGTAGATAAGTGCATAGAGTGCAGTGCAAAGAAACTGAAAGGTGAAGATGAGCATATGCAACATTAGTTGCATAATTTCAATATAAAATGTTTTATATTCTTGCTGTGTGTCTTTTCATTTGCTGTTTACTGTCCAAGAAAGTAGTCTTCAAGTATTTGGGGGTGTACTGGACCTTTACTGATCTGCAAAGAGTTGGTGGCCCTAAGATTTTGTTTTCCCAATAAAAATTTCAGGGTTTTGTAGAACATATTAATTGACTGATAGTTCCAGATATATTCTTGAGAACATAATAATTGAGTGGAAGTCTTTTATCCTGGGAATATTATTTAATCAAAATATACCTATGGAATGTTGTATTCATGTATCATCTTCCATCTTGGAAACATTCCTGCTTTCTTAAGAGGTAGCTTTTCAGTGCTAGATTAAGTAATAAAGGTCTCTTTGGAGTGAAGTGCCCACTCAATAATAGCAATACTCAGCAATGATTTCATAGCAATAATACATACATTTGGAAGAATTAGGAAGAATATGTAGAGAGTAATTGTTAACCAAATAGTATGCCTAGAAGACTAATTTTAACTGCTTGCTCTGAAGAAGGTGAAGAGAAGAATCTTGTGGCTGCAAGTGTCAGAACTTACTGGAGCATTATAGTTCATTTAACATTTTGGTATTCATATAATTAAAAATACAATTATCGTAGAAGAGGAACCAATAATTAAGGCAATTCTTTTTACACGTGTAGTCTACTTTCTGGATGAGCACATGAATAGAAAATTTAGGAAATACTTTTTCTCCACATTTCTGTCTAGACATTTACATGGTCCTTTTCCCACCTGCTTGAGACATTCTAACTTTTGCCAAGGCAGGAAGTTTATATTTCCTTTATTGAAGTAGAAAGTGATTGTAATTAGTGTATTGTGTAAGGCACTCCCCAACACTTCCCCCTTCCACAAAGGGAAGGAATTTTAAGATAAACAGCACTTATTTTTATATTTAAAAAATAAATAAATAAATAAAGTGGGCTCAATTTCTTGCTGAGCTTTTTCTGCCTTATGTACCTGTGTGAGGTGAGCCAAGAAGCAACTGAATCTGCTTTCCCTAGTTTTCATACTGTGCATATCTGTCCAGTGATAAAATTTGAGTAAGAAATCTTAGATTACCTTAGATTATTTTAAACCATCGTTTGGTAGCAGTTACTCAGAATTCTTTGTACTCCTTCCCAGGACATTTTTCTGAGCCTGGGAAATGATATTCATTTACTTCACCAATATATGTTCCTGTTTCAATTTCTCCTTGAAATGGGCTCCAGATTTTGTTTGTTACCAATTTCAGAAGATGGTGTACATTATATGTGCTAGTATATAACAGGATAAGAAAAAACAATTCTTCTAATTACTCTCTTTGAGGAACCAATCTTCACTATAGTATATTTCAAGCAGAAAGTGGTAACGTGGGGTTGAGTTCCGACCTCAGCCTCAAAAATATGGAAGAGTTATTTAGTTGAAGAGTTAAGTTTATACATCTGGAGCTTCTATACTGCATTGCCAAAGTATCCAAGTTTTGGTAAATGGTAATAAGATGGCACATATCTTACTTGTTCTTCTGGGATTGTATGAAGTAAAGGTTTTTTAGAAAAAGGCTATTATTTGCAGACATGATGTGTCAGCCAGCAGAAATGTACAGGAAAAGACTTTTTTGGTTTTCATTGGCAACATGGTTACATTTTTTTTCCAGGCTTAAATGTAAAAATAGATTAGCACATAAAAAACTGTTTTAGTGGTGTTAATGTTTCTACCAACCAAATAACCCCACTGAATTCACAGTAAAGACTGATACTTGTCTTGTATGCTACTGTACCCATTAAGACAACACAGAACCAGAGGTGTGCATGCAAATACACATGCAAATACAGAGTATTATATTTACAACAATAATATTTAGCTTTTACAATCTCAAGTGGATTTGTTTCAATCTTTGCATTTACAAGAAAATGACCGAACTTCTTCCTAAAACAGGCAGCCAAGAATGCCAATGGCATCGTGGTTTCTATCAGCAATAGTGTGGTCAGCAGGACCAGAGCAGCGATTGTCCCCCTGTGCTTGGCACTGCTGAGGCCACACTTTGGGTATTGTATTCAGTTCTAGACCATTCACTTTAAAAACACCATTTTGGTGCTGGTGCATGTCCAGAGAAGGGCAACAAGGCTCGTGAAAATGCTGGAGAACGTGAGGACTGGCTGAGGGAGCTGGGGGTGTTTAGCCTGGAGAAAATAAGCCCCAGAGGGGACCTCATTGCTCTCTACAAGTGCCTGAAATGAGATTGTGTTGAGGTGGGGGCTGGTCTCTTCTACTATACCTGCAGTGAGGGGGTCAAGATAATGGCGTCAAGCTGAGAAGGGGGAGATTCAGGTTAGATATCAGGGAAAAAAAATTTTATATGGTTTAGAAATTACAGTGGTAACGCTGGGTTGATGGTTAGACTTGGTGATCTTAAAGGTCTCTTCCAAAATACTGACTTGAGATAAAGATTTAGTCAGCTGAATTTAATTTTTAAATTGCAAATTAAAATTAATTCCTCTCCTATGATAAAAGCAAATGTACATCAGAGAGCAAGAAATGCATGCAGGCAGTATCTGGTGGACAGGACAAACTTCCTTAGGAGGTCCTACCTGGGCTCTAGTGAATAGAAAAAGAGAATGGAATATTTAGATTTTTTGTACTTCTTTTGCTACAGATTAATTTAAAAAGTATGACCCCAGTTCTCCAGCCCCAATGAATACAGAAATCTGGTTAAAATCAAAACCCACATGTCTTATAGCAACTTTTCTCAGGAGAGCCAACCTGCTGGTTTTAGGCCAAGCTTTGAGCTCAGCTTGTTCCTACCCATTTTTTGCACCTTTCTCACAACTTGGAAGTCTTATCCTTAAAAAAGCATCATTATATTTCTGTAGTTGGATTTTGAAGTATTTTAAAATTATTACTCTATGGCTGAATTCATTCTTTTGAATAGGCTGAATCACAGTATGAAAGCACTCACTAGAAACATAATTGTTTCTTTCAGTTCTGAGTGCTCTGTGTGTATGTACATCCAGAAGTGTGTAAAATGTTTCTAACTTCAAAGAATAGATTATGCAGAATTTTTTTATGAGAGAAGATAATGCAAGTCTGTTTCTGTGGGTATATAGATCTGATGGTGTGTGAATATATATATATATGTGTGTATGTGTGTGTGTGTGTGTGTGTGTGTGTGTGTCTGTCTGTCCTTACACAGTATAAATTCTCCGTTTGACTTACGGGGATGATTTGTTTAAAGCGGCTCTTTAAGTGAAAAGCAATTTTAATAGCCAACTTAGGCTAGCAAGGAGATTCACCAAGGCAACATAGAAAGTTTTGCACAAATGAAAGGAGATTTTCCTTTCTCAGAAACCCAGTGGTGCTGTATTTCTTTTAGCCCACCTCGTTCTACTTATTTTGGCTCTGAAATATAAAGACTTTCTTTCCAGCGTTTGAAGGTTTCAGGAGGGCAACCTGATTTATGGTTGTACTTTTGTTTTGACCCAAGATCTAGTGAAATTTTTGGTACGAGAGAGGCTTTGAAAATCCCAGAGGTGATCATAATATTTTGTGGACGGGTATTTTCATGGAGTCTGTGTTTGTGTGTGATTTGTGTTTCCTATTAAAAATTTTAGGGAATTAAATGAAGGCATGATTTTCTTGGTGTTGTTACTGCTGGTGAGTGTTGCAAGAAGCCATTTATTTCTGTGCAAATCTGAGGTGCCTAAAACCAGAATTACATAAAGAATAGTTAAAGGGAATATTGATATCCACACCTACAGAGGTGTTGGTGCATATCAACAAATGTTTTTCAGATATTTTAGTGAATGAAAAGTGCCTGGGTTTCAGAAGTGGTCATCAGTACTGCTCAGCTGACAAACTACCAGACTGTGTGTTTTTCTCTATAAACTGCAGATTATTTTATTTTCTACAACACACATGCTTCCTCTTCTGAAATGGCCTAATTCTCTTCCTTTTCTGTTTCTGACACTACCTGATAATTTTCATATATTCATGGCAATTTTCTTATGCATTAGTTCAATGTCCTTGCCACATAATGTTTATTCTTTCACATAGAACATTTGTAGGCAATTTTTTCAGGCAGTCTATAGATTGCCATACTGCTTGGCTATGCTCTAGGAGAAAGTCTTGACTTCCTATAAATCTTCATACTGTTCCTATCTTTTTTTTAAATCAGGAGATCTGTAAATAATGTAAAAAACAGAGACACCTCTCCTATCAGTGTCTGTAGACGTATGAAATCCAATTGATAAGGTTAGACTATGGAAGTTCAAACAATATTGAAAATACACCATGTTGTCTTATGAGTCTCTAGGATGTTACATGTGGTTTCCATTCTTTTGTCTTTCGTGGCTTTTGGAGTTTCTGCTAGAGATTTTGCAGTTATTAACTGTTTAGTATTTTCTTAGGTGGTTCATCAAGAATTTCTGGAAAATGATTGTTTCAGTTTTCTGCTTTGTATTAAAATACCTAAGCTGCTTCTTTCTTTTTAAGGAAGAGAAAAAAGTTTCCTATCATTTGTATTTCAGAAACACTTATGCTTAGATGCTGCTTTCATAGATATGCAACTGAATTAGATGACTGTTGCATGCACATTTTCCACATAGATGGAGAGAAAAAAGCAGTGTCTGATAAGATAAAATCAAAATGATATGTCAACATTTTCTAAAACAAAGGATGAACTTTCAGCTATTGACTCTGAGGTTACATCTATGATTATCTCTGACCCATAAACCACAGCAACTTTAAGTGTTTCTGTGATTTCAGAAATAAAAAATTATACACTGATTCTAAAATTCTAGGTTCCCATGTCCCCCATCCTTTCAAAAGTTAGTGGTCATGTTGATGGATAGATATGAAGAGACAAGTAATATAAATAATGACATTTATCAGAATCACATGAAATACCCAGGAAAAGGAGCAGGAGGCCCAGAAATCAGGATCTTTGCCATGTTTCCCTTGCTCTCTTACCAATTATATGGCTGCCACCAGCAACCAGCTGCGAGCAGCACGTCAGCCCTCTCTGCAGCTCTAGCTGGAACATATTGCACCAATCTAGTCTTGATGTCAAAGATGCGTCATGTGGTGTGCGGAGCAGCGCGTGGTGGAACCATTCCCGGGATGGTGAAGCTCAGCACTGACCGCATGCATCGCAGTTAGCCCTAGATCAAGGTCTTGGTTTCAACTCTGAGGAATCTTTTAAGGAGGGAAGCAGTGCTTTTTAGAGCACGAGCTGACATTTTAAAGGAGCAGGTTTTTGTGATTGCCTAAGCTTCAGCATATCCAGCTGGTCTGTGATACCTCACTGGAAGTTTTCTTCAACAAATGATCCCAGGGATTCTGCAGAATCACAGAAGTATCAAAAAATTTAGACCTCAGAAACACACACAGAAGTTGTGAATGTTCTGTTTGTTACAGGCTGCAGTAATAAATCAGGGTATGAACATGTGAGCACAAATGTTTTAAATTAGTTTCAGGTTCTTTTGCTATGCAGGTCTTGAGATGAAGTAAGGCATTCCTGCACTTCTTAAACAGATATGATTATTATCTGTGGGCATGGCTCTGTGTGGTGAAATGTTTGGTTCAGAAAAATTATCGATATCTTTAATGTTAGATTTAACATGTTGTTTTACTAAAAGGCAATAAAATATCTCTGGTTTCATCCTCTTCTGTCTGTGTTTGCTCCTTCTACAAGCTGCCAGACAGGGCTATTGCATCCTCCCTCTTAACACTCTCTGAAACTGTTTTGTAACTTAGTAAAGTTAACATTCCTGTTGGGTACAAACTTTGGACTTTTTTTATGGTAGCCTATAACTAGAAAAGAGGAGTGACCCAGGGACAGTTAATTATAATAAATTACAAAAAAAGCTCTGTTGACCACCAAGGCTTGGTTTGTAACTAAAACACAGCACTCACATTATGTCCTTTTTTGGATTAAGAAGATAGATGTTTGTGCTTTAAGCATTACTGTCTACAAATGCAAGAGACAGGCCCTGTTTACTGAGTGAATTCTTGTAAGAGTACTGAATTAGAGAAACTGTTTGCAATGCTAATATTTGAAGGAACATGCTCATTGATAAAGAGCAGAACAGAATAGAATTGGAATGCTTTTAAGCAGGAAGCTGATCTGCAGTAGATGAAAGCTGTGGGAGTTGAGTGAATTTGTGTGAACGTACAGAGCTCTGAGATGCCCAGTATTTTTGCTAAGTAATCTATCCTTTCTCCAAAAAGATTTATTATGTCTGCCAGAATTTCCAGTGCTGGCGCAACAAAGTTGATTATGCAGAGTAATAGAGGGTTGACCAGTCAGAGTGAAACTGGGATGTTTGGGAGAGACTTATAAAAGATGTGAATAGTCCCTTTTTAATTAATGGAAATGGCAGGGCCCCATATAAAGAGTGATACAAGACAGAAGCTGCTTGTCTGAAAGATTAAAGTCTTCACAAATTAATAATTAAATAATACTTACTGTGCTTCTGATTTGTGGAAATTCTTTCAGTCATCATTGATGGTCTTTGTGATAGAGATAGAATCACGGAAATTTGATGTCAGGCTTCCCAAGTTACCGATGTTAATCTCTGTGGTTGGTTTTTGAAATAATTCTCAAATGCTTTCTCTGTTTAATTACCTCAGATTCCTCAAGAGTTGTTTCATACATTGTTCACTGTTTTACATTAATTTGAAAATCTTTGTTGAGAGTCACTTATGAAGGAAAGAAGATACTAATATGATTGGTTTCTCAATTAATTGCCCTTAATTTTGGACATTTTAGGGTTTGCTAAAATCACTGACCATTGGTGAAATTTGTAGAATAATTTAAGCCAAGTAGGTGCATTAAGGACAGAAAAGAGGTAGTGAAATATTTTTTTGGATGCTGGGGGACATGAAAAATGTATTTTCCTTAATGAGAAACAGTTTAGTGTTTCAGAACTTTCCTTGGAAGCTCTTGTATGTATCCGTTCAGGTCTAAATTAATTGTCCTGTAAATTGCTGAATGTGCCTAATATTCTTGCTATCTGTTATCAGGGCTTGCATTGCACAGACTCCTGTCATACGAGAATTGTATGGTTGGCATATTGTGTGGACAGAAACGTGTTTAAACTCATTCATTTGGTTTAATGAAACCATTTCAGTGCCTTTTTTCAGAAAATATTACTAGTTTTGCTATTATAATAGTACATATTGTCCAGTGTTGTTGAATAATTGTCTTCTACTCAAATTCTCATTGGGTTGCTAACTCTTGAGATTTATCTGTGGCGTGTTTGGATTTTTTGTTCCCCAGTAAAATAAGGATTATGTTTACTGGTTTTGATGAATTTACACACTGGCCTAAATACTGAAAAATATGTAAGCCATCAGAAATAATAGTGTTGTATATCATATTCAGGCTAAGTCGGGCAATGGCTGGGAATAACACAAAGTTATGAAAGTCTGTAGGAAGTGTCAGGTTTACTTAGTCATGTTTCATTAACTCTAAACATTTCTGTTTCTGTTCTATAGTAAGTGTACACCTAAGTAGTTTGGAGCACCTGTTCTGGTAGGAGTATTTTTCTGATATAATTCCACCTCTAGTGGAATTCCAGCTCTATAATTTTACTAGTCCAACTGCTTCCTTCAGCTCTAGATTCATGTTCCTAGCCTAAACAGAGGGAAAAGCAACGTTGCTAGACTGTAGGTGAAAAGCACTGCATAGAATTAGTACAACTGGTTGCCAAACCTAAGTTAACTTAGTGATAATGAGGTGGTATTGAAGGAGGTACCTTCTGATTTATACATTTCTAGGCATTTTAAACTGTTATCCAACTGATGTTTCTTCTGAGATGTCATTGTGTAAGCTTTCTCAAGATTTTATAGAAACAACCTTTGAGATCAGTAAGTCCAACCATTAACCCAGCACCACCACCATGTTCACCATTAAACCATGTCCTCAGGTGCCATATCCACATATCTTTTAACACTTCCAGGGATATTTTAACACTTTTAACACTCCACCACTTCTCTGGGCAGCCTGTTCCAGTGCTTTACAGCTTGTAAGAGTTACATATTATTGTCATTAGCATGGTCATTTAACCAAAAAAGTTCTCCTGAGCTCGTGAGAAATTCTGCTATACCACTTAGTGGGAAGGTTTTTCTACACCAGTTTTCGAAGCACATTATGTCATTCATCATTGTTATTTAGATTACCTGTATTTGTATGCCATGATAAGCCTTCTCTGTGATCTGAGTGTTTAATGAAAATTTGGAAAAATCTCCCGAGTGATATGAGAGACACAGAGTTAATATCCACCCAAAAATTCTCATAATCCTTTATATATAGGGACATCTTCTAGGCACAAAAGAAAGATTTCTGCATTTTCACTGCTTAAAGGTGCTAATAAAGGTTGATGCAAAAGGTAGCATATTCAGATTTTGTAACAAGTTTTCTGGGAAGAGTGTGGAGATTGACTCACTTCAGTCACACTACCAAATGCTGATCAGGTGCTCTCCATTTCTGTTTCTACTGATAGGATTTAACCTGCGACCTGGACCTTTGCATCTCCAAGAATTTCAGTGCCATTTAAGTAACAGCAAATTACTGAGATACTTAATTCTCCATTAAAAAGAAATCCCTCTTAGAGCACAAACAAATAGTTTTCTAACAATGTATTTCAATACATGGATGAATTTTTAAACATAAATTTTCAAATTTGCTTGAATGAAATTAAATTCATATGAAAGTTGCCTGATTTTTGGAGCTACTAATTACTGTTTCTCCTGTTGGTTTCAATGGTATGTCTGTGTGCCTGAACACACAGGTTACTGGTTTGAATTCCTGAAGTCATTTACACAAGTTTGGAAAGCAGTTGTAGCTTGATTTTTCTGTGATAAAACAAAAGGGTGAATGATTCAATGTGTACTTCCCCAGCTAGCATATCAGTTCTGCTTGTAGTTGCTGTATACTGTAGGATAACTTGCATAATTATAGTGGTGGTATGGATGAGTGATAGACTTGCAGTTGATTTTTTTTTTCCATTACAGCTTATTTTAGAAGATTTTTCTCTGATTCTAAAATGACACAGCAACACAGTACAACAGTTGAAACCTAACAGAGTTACAACAACTTATTTAGCAGGAACTGTTGTCCAATCAGCAGGTTTTGGTGAAGCTTTATTGTAATGAGATTCAATTAATGTTAGATAAATATAGATGCCATATTATTTTCAATTTTGAGTTTAACTTCATTCATCTGCTTTCCCTGATATTTTCTGAAAATTAGGCATTAGTTGAAACTGCTGCTAAAATGATTGTTTAGAAAATGAACATTGACTGACACTAATAATTCTAACATTGTTTTAGAAAAGAGAAAACCTAATTATGGAGAAAGTAGCCAATTCATGGATCAACAAAAATACACAAAGATTAAACTGATCAAGTGAATATTGTTATTTACACCTTTGTAACTCATACAATCAAGTCTTAAGCTACATGTCCTCATTTTTAGGCCTCTACTGTATTCTTGGTAGAGTGAGTTAATATTGCACAAATACCCCTATTTGAAATCTTTAGATAGTTTTGGCAATGGAGGTGATGTTTTTTCCGGTTATTCATTGGGCACACTAACCAGTTTGAAATTACTTTTCTCCTATTTTGAACTAAACTTTGGCTTTACCTCTATTAAAGACTTGATTAATTTTGGGACCATTGAATTAGAAATATGTATGTGAATTAAAACTTCAAGATCTTATTTGGGCATTACCATTCAGAAATAAATGACAAAGTTATGGATGTAGAAGTTCATTCCAATCGTTCACGAGTATTAACTAAAGATCCGGCTTTGCAAACCCTGCTGTAGCAGTGTGAACTATGAGAGGTGCAGCTTTCAGATGCTTGTTCCTGGACAAGCACCACTTTTTTCTTGCACCAGCAGAACCCCTGGGGTGGCTGTTCTTTAGTCTGAAGGAGTGAACAGACTCAAAATTTTAAAAAGCCAAACAAATAAAAAAATCCATCATCCAAAACAAAGCCACGATAAACCCAACCAACAAACAAAACTATCAACTTACCCAATTCTACATTGACTTTCATTTTTTAATTCACTTGTAATTTCTGCTAGGGTCCTGAGCTGTTGTGCCATCAAAACTGGAAGAATAGGAAAGACCAGGGTTGGGCATACAGAAGTATTAAGGGATGTCTTACTGAGTAAGGGGGACAGAGAATTCACAATATCATATGACCAGGTGTTTCCTAAATGAAAGCATTCACAGTGATATTCAGTGTACCCTACCTTATGTTTATTTTTTGCATACCTTTACTAGATTATTATTTTCTTTACTAAGAGTCGCTGATGTAAACTTGGCAACAATTATTGTAAATTTTTTAAGATTGTTTGCTGCACAGCTGCAACCAAAAGCAGTAGGAGCCACTCAGTGAATTCCTCTCAAACTTTTCTGGAAAAAGCAGCGGACAAAATGACCTACCATGACTTTTTGTACTGTGGTAAATACATTTTTGTGTTCGTGTGTGTCTGTCTGACAGTGCCTAAATAAGTTATGTTCTCAATAAAATTCCATGCCAGCAAATATGGCATGCAAACTTGAAGTGAGAATTAGATTATTGCTCAGCAATTAGCACATTAGAAATTCAGTAACTGGATTTTTTGTTTATGTTAATTACAACATGAACCTAAATTTCTCTGGACTGTTATTCTTAATGTACTATTGATTTTGCTATTCCATATATTTCCATATATTGCTCTCAATATATGACATAATACAGACTAGCAATTTCAGTAATGGATGAGAATAACTGAGTGCAAGGACTTTCTTTTTATCAGAGGAGCCTTGTAGGTCCGCTGGATTTTGCTGCACATATAATTTATTTTCATTGTGTACAGTCAAGAAGTCCTGTTGTTTTTGGTGAAAAGCTCAACCTATATGGGTGGCAGCATCTTCCTCTTAGTAAATAAATATCATATTATATTTTACAATAATAAACTAACTTCTTCAAAATAATATCATACTAGAGATGAGGGACCATATTGATGGTACCACAAAATAGAAGGCTTTGTCTTTTTTGAGGAACATGAAGAGTAAGCAGAAAATGAAACTGTGATAGATGCTTGCGTCTCTGTCCTATTTACATCTGCTGGATTAGGCCTCTGGTTTTAATATGTTGGTTTCTAGAGGAACTTCTGAGGCTACATAAGTAGCATTGCAGGAATTAGAACTTTATCCTTTGCTTTTTACTGGAATTATGTACATTTTACACATATCTTTTCTTAGACATTATGCAGCTCCCTTGCTCTGTGGTTGGTGACATTTAAAAGGTGGTTTTCACTAGAGAGTTTCTTTTCAATGTTGTACTGGGAGTTCCAGCTCTGTGTTCTAGTCTTTTGCAGCTAACTGCTGGCCTTATATGATGATCCTCGCTGAAGACTTTGTGGACACTTCTGAGTGTTTAAAGCAAGATGTTAAGTTGCAGAGAGGTTTCCTATTAAGGAAAAGTGATGTAATGTCAGTGGAACACTGCCAGCTTCTCTCTGCTCATTTTATTTATATTAGCTGCATACCAAAGAAAATGCTCCATAAAACACCAGTGCTCCTTGCTATATTTAGCCAAACTAATATAGTAATACCAGGATATTATATTTATATGCAATCGAAAGAATTATAAAAATATTTGGGGGCATTTACAGTAATAAAAGAGATTGAATTTGAGAAAAGTAAATGCTAAATTTTCTCCTGATGCATAAAAAGACTCAAGGGTATTTTTTAACATTTATACTTGCAAGATATGTATTTCTGTGCTGAAAAACATTGCTTAACATTTTAATTGAACTTTTTTGCTGATTGGTTAGGGAATATAAAGTACAAGGAAGTTAATTGCATTGGTCTGAACCTTTTTACTCTAAGCAATGCATATGTCTCACTTTTAGCCAATTGGTAAAATTGGTGTGATTAAACCCATCTTGTCGTTCCTGTTCCAGTCTGATATTCTGGTCTGAAATATTCACATTTGTCTTCATACAGAATACAGTGTAATACTGTGCTTTTTTGGCAGTGTTTAAAATCAGTTTGGCATATCTTTGTTCATCAACTTCTCTGGCTTTCTTTAGGTCTACTTTTTAAATGAGTAAATGAGTCTCCTTTTAAATGAGTAGATTTTTTTCCCCCTGGCTTTCGTTCAACTCTTTGTTCTACAGCTGATGATGTTGATAAATAATCACAAGATTTCTTCCTGACTCTAACAATGTTACTTCATAATGCTGTTAAACAATTTGACCTTTTCTATTAATTCTACTCCTACATGGTGACACTAGCTGGGTGTGGCAGTGTTGGAACTATGGATCCTCCCTGATACTAATTCCACCTAAAAGAATATTCCCCATCAAGTATAGCTGAGTACATTTGTTAACTGATAAATAAGAGCTGTCATGCTAGGTAACTAATTCATAATGTTTATGAAGAAAAATGGTACTTTAATAAATTAAATGATAAGTCTAGTGTGAGTGTGAAACCATATGTGATGTATTATGAGTAGTTCAGTTGTCTCATGAGCTACTAAGTTGTGGGCAGGGGAAAGAATTTTGGATAGTGTTATTTTTATCTGCATCACTGAGGATGTGTTGAAGATTTTATGTGTTTCCTGCTCGAATCAGAGTCGCCTGTCTTCATTTTGAAGCCCGTGGTTTATTGGGATGACTTCTAAAGACGCTCTTTAAGAGAGTGTTCATACATTCTGACATTTAGCATCAAACTCACACACTCTGAACTGCACTCGGGAGGTTTCACTGACTCTCTAGGAGGCTGTATTACTAGCTATGTAAGTGAGATGCCAGAGAGGCGTGGTGAGAGCATTTGCCTATGTATCTCCTTTTGACTAGAAGAATTAGAGCAGCATGACATCAAACTGAAGTGCTGTAAGGCCAGTAGAAAAAGGCAAATGATCTTTTAGTCATATCAGAAATTAAGTATTACTGTTTTACACATCTGGAGCTTGTTTTGGAGATATAAATCTATGTAATATATAGAAGATTTGAAAATGATTGTGAGATTCTGTTGCTATTTCCAAGTATACAGATCTCTTCTCGTTCACTCTGAATGATTCATTGGGGAAGTAGATCATGCTGCTAAAAATCATGACAAAAATTTCGAGTCAACCAAGGGTCAAAAAACGTTTCCTGCAATTATGTATTATGTGAAACTAGGCCTTTTGCCTTACTGATTCCTCTTAATTTCAAATGTAAGATTTTAAACATTAGACAAATTTAAACAAAACAAAAAATCTTGA
This sequence comes from Pardalotus punctatus, assembly GCA_013400915.1. NCBI lineage: Eukaryota > Metazoa > Chordata > Aves > Passeriformes > Pardalotidae > Pardalotus > Pardalotus punctatus. The sequence continues at coordinate 66,346 of VZTX01010332.1, read as the reverse complement.
ATCATGTGATGTCATTTCTAGTATTAGGCTCTTGAGGGCAAATGTTCTCCCTGGTGTAGATCAGACATAACTAATATGTGATGTATTGCCTGGACAGTGTACAGCAAGAATTATGTGCTATCAATTCTTGCTTAGAAAAGTTTGTTTCACCATTTTTAAAACTAAGGCCTGGTGAATTGCTGATTATTTAAGTAATTTTAATATTGAAGTCTTGAAATTTATTTGGAATACTGCAGTCTCTGAAGGTTTATGAAATGACCAAGAAATGGACAGCTTCAAACAACATTGCCTTTAGGGCGTGAGAATGTCATTATTGTGGTAAGTCTGAGTGCGTGGACTCGTTACACTCTTGGCATGAGAAAGAGGATGACTGTAGGGGAATGTACTTGTTCTCCTCCAAACAAAAATATTAAGCAGCAAAGTCTTTCTGCAAATCAGGGTGCTCACTTTCCCCCATATATAGCACAACTAGATGGAGAACTTATGTGTCCTTGCCTTATTTTGTATTTTTATGACAAAAACTACCACACATTTAAATGCTTTCTGATTTCTCTAGCTTTTTTGCTTTTTAATTATTCATTTTTCTGCAGTAAGTTATTATCACATTTTGCATGAATCATCAAATCAATTAGCTGACCTCAAATCATCCAAATGCTTTTGTTATTGTGTACACTTTTGTTCAGTGCTGTGCTTGAGGTTTCTACCTGAAACAGGAGTAGGAGAATCCTTCAAGTGAGAAACAGGATCAATGTACTGTGTAAATTTTATTTGTGGCTACAGAGTAACTTCAGTAAACTGACCCAGAGACACAAGGGTCATGCAGGTTCTAACACCTAGAATTTTCTTGAGTTCTCACTAGAAAACTGTAGTAAACTAGGGTATTTTAGATCACTGTTTTTCAGAGGATGAAATAGGATTTTCCAGAGAAGCTAGCATACGTAGTGAGATAGAAAGTAAAGTCATGAATTTTGGCATCATACACTCTAGGTAGGTCTTCTGAAACTCACAAGGGGTGGTGAAGATGTGCTTAAGGGAAAAGGCAGTGAGACAGATGAGAAGACAGAGCAGCCGTGATTATACCATGATCTGAGTATTGCTGAGCAGAGCAGAGGATCATGTGGAAACTCATAGTTCATCCAGGAAGAACCATATGATCCACACTGATGCTGAGTTTAGTGCTACCAATTTTGGTATTGTCAACATCCCTCTGCCTTTGAAGCAACCTGCAAGTCCAAAATAACATATTTGATATGGAACTATTGGTTGTTTATCAAAGCAGAACCTGATTTTTTTTTTTTCCTATCTCAGCTGTTTTTGAGGTAAATTATACTTGGAGTCCAAGCTGTTGTGATACTTGCAGAGAAGGTTTACTCACAATTAGTGTTGACTTCATTGTGAAGGACACGTATTGCTATTTTTGGATCTTGTTAGCATTTACAGTGATGGAAACAAAGCGTGGATTTTTTTTTTTTCAATTTCAATTTACTAACAGTGATTTACCCATAGTTTCCAAATGTAATTTAAATACTCTATTTATATTAAGGAAACAATTTGTATATAGAATCATGGTTTGGAGGGGACCTTAAAGAGCATTTACTTCCAACCTTCCTGCTGTGGGCAAGGAACACAGGCAGGAATAAAGTGCACATACAATTCAACATAAAAACCTTTTTCAATAGAGACAATAACGACAAAATAAACTGCTGTTAGTCCAGATAAACCAAGTGGACTTTACTGTAGAAATAGGTAAACCATTCTTCTTGTCATCCATTCTGGAATGTTCATTTTAACATAAATCTTATCTTAATAACTATGGAAAAATAGCACTTGGGACTCTTAAATCAGACAAGTGCCGTTTCTAATAATTTTTCTCTGAGAGGGTCCAGCTGCAGGCTAAGAAGGTGCATGAGTCATCAAAATAATGAGTCCATAAAGAGAGAATCTTCCTTCATAATTGTCAGACAAAATGGTTTTAAATCCTGAGAAATACACTTTGTAACTAGCTTTTAACAAACTACTCTGTGAGCAGACTGAATTCAAAGAAAGACATGTTTCTTTTGTCTGGGAGGTTTTTACTGCAGGGCAGATGGAAAGAGTGGAATTAATTGATTTCTGGAGGTCAGCTGCAGGCAATAAAATAGGAAAATCTGTTCTAAAATGTAGAAATAGTTGCTGATTAGGATAGGACAGCACATTGCCTCTGAATATGTAAATGTTAAATAATACTCAAGATACCCTGTTTTTAATATGTATTACACATCAGTGTGTTATACACGTCAAAAATGTAAAGAAATTCTATAAATCAAATAAATTAATTTTCAGCATATTTGTTTAGAAAGACATGTGCTTATCAGAAATTGACGCACACACACAAAATATAAAGCCAGAACTTCTTGTGGTATACACATTCACTTTTAAAAGCCTGCTAGACTGTATGGCTTGGCTAGACAACTCCTGGTAGCTTATACATCTACTCTCTGTGTATAGCCTATATTAGCAAATAGTACACAAGAAACAAGGGTGGCCCTGTAGAGTGAAGAAATATACTGAGGGCATGGTATCTGCACATTTCAGTGTCATTGAGTTTAGTGGTTTGGTTTTTCATTTTAGACTAGCTCTAGTCTATTCCATGGAGCGAGGCTCATTAGTGGCTTGAGTTCATTAGTTCATTTCACCTGATAGGAAAGCAGTTCATGTTCTTGAGTGGCTTCTCATGGATGCAAGTGGGAAATGGTTGAAAATTTGTTTTGAAAGCATGTTTCTGACTCAAGCGAAAACCCAAGTGTAATTGTGTCCTTACTGTCCCCTTAGGAGAAGTGCCAGGTTCCTTGTTTTTGGCTAGTCAACATGTTGGTCACTATTTTATTTGGGAAAAAATGAAACAGTCCTTCCTCTTGTTTTCTCTGTGTAAGAAGGCTGACTGCTTTCACTGAGAGCTAAGCAAGATTCAAAACAGTTTTAGAAAAGGGACCAGCCATTCATACTCATTGGCACAGTATTTGTCCATAGCAAGTGTTTATCATTACATGTTTAACTGTATGGTTTTGTTTTTTTTAATGTGATTATACATCAGTTAAGGTGCAGCTTAATTTAGAGAGGAAGTCGTTACTGTGTAAGTCTCCCATACCCAAGGTTGTTTGCTATAGTAAGAAACAAATAGTGCTTGAATTGAATCATCTTTATGGAATGTATCTTCACTCTAAAGTACAAAAGAAATTATTTGCTCTGCCATTTATACATAAGGTATTCCATTTAATCTTTACAGAACAATGTACTGTACACTTAGCTAGCAGTTTTTAAAAAATTAAATTTTCACCATTACATCACTACGTGTATTTATGAAGAAAATTCTATTTAAAATTATGTGTTGCCCTTGCAAGAAGCAAGAGGATAATTCAGGTTGTATATTGGTATCCAAATTTGTGTAACTTCAGTATACATTGTTTCTCTTTGTGCTGACAGGGAATGTCATTGGTACTGGTCAGGTCTGCTCAGTTGCTCCGGAGAATAGTATGTTCTGACTACTTAAAAGCAGGTTTCAACTGCAGTGACATCTGTGTACTGTAGGTGGATTTTGCCTTTGCTTAGTAATCCTGCTGAAAAGTTTGGGGATTTTTTGTTTTAACCAAGCAATGGGGAAATTATATGCCCTTGTAATAAGCAGCAGTTCTTCATATCTGAGGGCGCTTTAGCAAAATTTTGAGTCTCATAATTTTTCTTGTCTCTTTTATACGTCAGGGAAGGTGCCTTTTAAAAACAAACAAACAGAAAAATTCCATCTCCAAACTCATACTTCTGAAGTACGTGTCTGGCTAGATAAGCAGTGACAGGGCCCTGTAAACTATTTTATTTTCAGGTATATAACATCTTCTGCTCTATCAAGCCTAAGATATAACTGCATTAGGATTGTATTGGCTGAATAAATGTCACAAAAGTTGTGAACAATGCTGCAATGTTATTTTCAGTTTCCAATGCTCCTGAGAACCAGGCTGAAGGATTATTACTGTCTTTAGCAGTTGCTCTTACTTCCTGATGCTTCTCCTCCTTCTGTAAAATTTAGTGTATGTCGTTGGGGGGGGGGGGTATTTTTGTGTGCAAAGAAGAACTTCTAGAAGAATGGTATAGCACCAAACTTTTATGGCATTAAGATGGAGCTAACACCTAAAGTAAGTCTGGCATATTGTTGTAATGGAAGACTCGCAGAAGTATATAATTATTTTATATAAATACCAGTTCTTATGATTTATTTCCTTTTCAGTTGTTCCTTTTCCTATTCCTCCACTGAGTTTCAGTAACATAAACTACTGATGTGTCAGCTGGTAATATTCCAGCTTTACACGAGGCAGCTTCCTGCTCAAATGTCAGAACTATTTGTGAATCCAGAATAGCTGATAAAAGGGCCTAGAATTTAGGTTCTAAAGCTACCTTAGTTTTTCTGAGTATTTTTGTAAGAGAGTTGAAATTTTAATTTTCCTAAAAACACATAGAGAGCAACTGTGTGCTCCCTTTAATGTCAGGACATCCAGTAGCTATGCATTTTTTTTTCCTTTTTAATACAATATCCATTCTTCCTCACAGAAGTATCTATTTCAATAGTACAAAGCAGTCGTCTTTATATATAACCCAAAGAACACACTTGACAGATACTGAAGTCTTAATATTGAAGACTTGAAGGTCCAGTTTCAAGCCCACTGTAATGGTTGTGGAGTAGACATAAAAATAAGCAAACCTCCTAACGTTAGTGGTCAGTGGTAGATGAAATGTCATGATTTATAGAGCATCTTTTTAATCAAATACATTAAATTTATAATAAATATAGAAATAAAAAAAGATAATTGTGCATGTGTTGTTCCAGTGAGAAAATGTACTACATCTTTTTCTTCTGTTCACTTTTGGTTTTAGGCTAGCACAGTTTCTCATACTTTGATATATTCCCCCTATTTTCATTGAATATATCCCAATCAACACAGAATATAACCTTCTACATACTATAACATGATCAGAGGCAGAAGACCTGTTTTTCTGTTTGCAGGCCAGTTCATTCCTGTATTCCAAGTAATGATTTCCTACACTTCGGGCCAATTCAGCTGTAGATTGGAACCTGTATTGTAATTAATGTCTCAGTACAAATTACCTCTTGATACCATAACACTTAGCTTTCTTCATCAGTAAAACTGTTACCTGTGTGATATTTTAACTGTTATATCCATCAGTGGATAGCCTGTGCCCTGGTTGTGCAACACGATTGAATTACCAAGCCAGACAGATTTTTTACTACCAGACCAATTCTTATGATCTAACCCTACCAGAGATATGAAGTTTAGCCTTTTTGCTAAAGCTGTATTGTATCTTTATGACTTTTGGGAACAATGAATGTACACAAGCGCACCATTTCCTCTCTTTCTGTACCCAAGCTAAATGTGTTATCTCACTGGTGCATGTTTTGAAAAATGTCCCTGCTGTGGTATTGAGGGATAAAAAACGGTTCCTGTCTCTAAATGAATGGCTTGTGTTTGCTGAATACTGGCACCATCTCTACTGCTGGTTTCCTTAGCGCAGAAATTATCTTGATGTGTTTGACAGATAATCAAACAAGAGTGGAAAATGGGCACAAGTACAACTGGCACTTTTTAGGATAGTTAGAAAAGTTTTTAACAGCCAAATTACAGCAGGGCTTCCTTACAAGAGAGTTCGCAAACAATGCAAATGCTTTATACTTCTCATCTATGTGTATAAAGTTTCTTAGATGAACAGTTAAGCTCAGCTTCACAGTGTGCTCATAATACAGTCCCTATGTTAGTTCTTGCACCATACTGCTTTTCCTAGAAATGTGTTAGCTTACAGTGAAACTAATTATTAATGCTTCTGTATATTAACCAGAAATATGGAAAATATTTGCTGTGAATCTGCATTTTCAAATTGTTAAGCTTGAAGGGAAAGTAATAAAAGTGTTAAAGGGTTGCAGCTGGTGGGGATGGTTCCTAGTTATAGTTCTCCAGTTATTTAGCATGAGGTTTAAATTGTAATGACAACCTGCATCCTCCCTGTAATCTGTTAGTATAGACAAAATATACCTCTGAATATTTTCAGGCTAGAACCCAAACTGGTGCTTGTTTCTGCTTGTTGTTGTCATTCCCCCCATCCTGTCCCCTCCATCACCTGCCTCTTCCCCATTTTTATTTTAACTGATAATACCAGTCTTACATAAACATGAACCCTTGCAGCATTTAAAACACTCCGCCTTTTTTTTTTTTTCACAATATAGGGGAACGTTCAGCCTTGGGAAACCTAATGTTTTTCTAATTGTCTTTGTATTGATACAGCCTGGAGGCTGTCTGTGTGTTGAATACATGTCAGTTTTTGTTAAGATGCAACTATACTCCCTTTACTTCACATTCTTGCCTTAACATATATGTATGTTTTTAACATTCTTAAAAATAAGCAAACATTTCTTCAGTGGATAGTTCAGTTGGAATTACTTTTGTATTCTGAGTATTTCTTTTCAGTACAGCTGTTAGTTAATTCACTGGTATGTTAAAGTTGGGTGTTTGGGTTTGTTTTTTTTTTTTTTTCATTCTTAACAACTCTCAATCATTGATAAGTTTGGTGGAAAACCTTAAATTATATCAGGAATTTTGTCAAGAGTAGAATTCCATATATCAGTGATTACTGACTCATTTTTGAAAAGCTGGTGTGTATATTTTAGTTTCTTAAATAGTAACTGTCAGAAGTAGTGAGGAAAATTACTGATTTTCAACAGTACCATTTATATCAGTAAAATACAAATGCTGTGCTTGTAGAAAGCAAATTAAATGTCTTTTAGAGCTACCTTAAGACCTATTTGGCAGGTCTGTCTTGCCAGCTACTGAGAGCCACAGTTGCAGAAGTAGGTATCCAGTTGGGCTTCCCAGGAGCTAGATCTAAATATGTGTGAAACATTCCAATTTTGATAAATTATCAATTAAATTTGATAAATTTAATCAATTAATTTTGATTAAATTTTGATAAATTGTTGATAATTAACAAATTATGAAAAAAAATTAGTCCTGGATTTTACTGTATAAATACCTAAGCATAGAGATAAATATATCTAAATATACACATATAAAAAATACATCTATACATAAATAATTGTTGACATGGAACTCAGTGAGAAGAGCCCCTGCCTTTTAATACAGCATGATAGAGTCTATTTCCCTTCTGGTAGAGCTCTGGCATTATTCTGAAGCAGTAGTATTGAGTCGGCAAGCTAGATCTTCATTGGAAGGTAGATTTCATGGAGATGAGTAGTTGCTACCCTGAAATAAAAATGCAGAGATTTTCTGGCATTGTTTTTAAATCTTAATTTAGAAAAATAGCCCAAATTTTTAAAGTTGTGCTTAATTCCAATTATTTTTCATTTAAAATATTCCTGTACTTTCATTTCATATATCTTTTGTATATTGCTGTAGAACTGCACCATCTGTTTCTCAAAGAGCAGGTCGCTGGTAAGATTGCGAGAGGGCCAGTCTGCTTTTGCTCAGGAATGGCTTGAGACAGAAGTGAGCTCATTATTTTTCCATACCTGAGATAAATAGGACTCTTTCTTCCAAATGGAAATTGCTTTTCTTTGTCTGCTTTACATTTACTCCTTTTATTAAGACCAGGAAGGACAAAGTTGGGAATTTTAAAAATTTATAGAAAAAAATCACTTAAACTTTGTTCTTTACCTGCGGTCATTTATTTCATTTATTACTTTATTTTCTGTGTTGTAAAATACTGACCAAGTTTCAATGCCCTTGCATGCTTCATGATAGTCACTAGCTCGGTAAGGTTCATTTTGTGTATGGAGGCTTCAAGGCTTGAACAGCATTTCTCTACCTTTGGAGAACTTCCCCTTCCAAGAGAGGTAACTTGGATAGAAGGGCTTCCGTATGAACTTCTGTGTTTAAAAGGTACACAGCATTGATGATTAAACTGCAGATAGTATACTTCCCAGAAGAGGGACACTGTTTCTCTAAGTAAGCTTTGTAATGTAAGATAAAAGTAAAGCTGATACATATCCTAATATTGGAAATATGTGAATGGGCCTAGGAGAGGACTTAAGTATGAAGGATTTAGCACATCCCTGAAAATGCCATCTGCTGTAATGTTCTCTGCAATCCAGTAGCCAGTTCTTGTTGAGACTTTGAGGGATGTACAACCACCTACCTATGGCCCCTCCTCAGCTCCACTGTGTCCAGGCAGTCAGAGTTACAGTTCCTGATGGGGGTTGATACCAGTTTAATTCTCAGTCACAGACTGCTCTATTAATTTTCAAAACAATGTGATACAAAGAAGGTATCAGGAAGAAAAAGCATTATGAAAATGGGCTAAAAATATAAACCAGCCTATTGTAATTTAAACCTAGTGCATACCTCAAAATATGATTTCTCAAGTAGCTATTAAACTGTCGTGTATATATTGGCACCCATAGTTGCCCACCAAGAAACTTAAATTCTCATGTCTCTAGTCCTCCCTTTAAATATGTTTTCAGATGTTTCTTGCTATCTCTTGGCTCTGAAAGTCATCACTTTACTGAGCAAATTCTGAGTGCCCAGTACTGAACTGTGCATGAAGCTGCTCTTGCAGGAAACGTGTGTCAGAAACCACGCCTCTGTTGTAACTAATGTGTGCTTTCATTAAAATGTTACTGCCTTACTGTTTGCATTTTTGAACTCTTTTAGCATACCTATTAGATCATCTGAAAATGTATTTTTATATCTTGGTTAAGAATATCTGGTATTGGAAAAACATCATGAATTCTAAAGCAGAACTTTTGAACATATTTACGTACTACTAGGCCTGTTTTTCAGTGAGTTGATGAGAATTCTCAATATTCATTTTACCCTAGCTATGATATCTTTTTAATTACTTACCTTTACCATTTACTGATTGAATTTGCTAAAAAATTACTTTTAAATGTTCATTCTTATATTGTTATAATTAATTAATTATTTAAAACAAAAAATTCCACTTGAGAAAATAAGTTTATTCTCCATTGTTTAGACAAGCTTGATGTGTTCCCTGAAAACATGTGTGCCCTTTAAAATTACAAAACATATTTCAGCTAATTGGAAAGAGGATGTAATTACAATTAAACTAGTTTTTCTTCTAATCTCATCCAAAAGCTGAATTCTTTTAATTCCCCTCATTGTTTCTCTACTGATGAGTGTGACATAGTGGGCTGATTCCCTTTCATAATTTTGGCAGCTGGGCTCTCTCTATCTTTGTCACTGCAGTGTTATCTTTCAGGGACCTACCCGTGTAGAGCTTCCACCACTGTTGGTGTCATGCCAAAGGAACACTGGTGAATTTATATTATTTGTTCTTCATCTCTTCTTCATAATGACACATCCCTAGGATACCTCTCCTCAAGAAAATAATAAGGCAGTGTGTGATGTTAAAAGAGTAGCTCTAAGGTAGAGAACATTTCTTTGCAGACAAGGATTGTGTACTTTTACAACAGCGTGAAAATTTGCTCTAAGATGGTCTTTGTGGTTTTTTGCCATGTGGACTGACATGATAATGGTTGTGTTTGCATGTTATTTTTCAAGCAGAGAAGCACTTGATTTATGTGGATTCTAAGCTGACCAAGAGCTGTTCAACTGGAAGCAGTACTGTCCTGGGCTAATAAACCCTGATTTACAGGCATGCATTTTCTGTGGCCTCCAGTCAAGTTTAGTGTGAGAGCAGAGCAACCTCGTTTTTGCCTGTCAGCCTTTTGTAGACATACCCTGAATGTGGTCTCTGTTCTGCCTGGCAGGGTCAGCAGCAGTGCAGCAGCAGTGCTGCAGCACTGCACTTGCGTTGACAGGGCCATAGATGGGCATTTGTGGGATGCTGCTGGCCGGGCGCAGTGCCATGTGATTTGGCAAATGCAAATAAAAAGGTCTCAAGACATGACACTCCTACTTGCTTTCAGCACATGTTGGATAAACATAGGAGTGTTGGAGACAGCTAAGTTTCTTCTATATTCAACACATCATTTACAATGCTAAATTTCCCACTTCTTTGGTTTTGTACCTTTGTCTGTAATACGTTTTTTTAAAAAATGAGGGTGATGATGATGAAAAATAAAATAAGTATTATTTGTAAATAATTTTATAGGTATTGGACAATAGGTCTGCAAACATTCAGGTTAAAGATGCAGAATAAGGTAAAAATAATAATCTTACAGGGTTTTCTCTGCCCAGTCAGAGGTGAACTCTTTCTGTCATCAAGTAAGAAAGCTGGATGAGGATAGGAACTAAAATAGTGTTGTTTAAACCTATTTAAATAAAGGAGACTTTAGAGTAATTTCACAAGAATAGAAGAATAAGTTTCAACCTGTGCCCTGTGGAGTGAAAATTTTAACTGATAGGGATTTAAAGTCTCTATTGTCAACATTAAAAAATTTATTATAAAATTTAAAAGTGAACTGTAACATTTAGATATTCTTGTTGTTAGTTTAATTGCAAAGAAAAAAATCTCCTTTTAAGTGCTGACATTTATATTGTTAGTGAGATATTGCTAGCATTGAACCATCTTTACAACAACAAGAACAAAAAGGCAACTGTTAAGTATAAGTAACTGATTTTTCAGTTTTCTGCCCTAAAAAAGCTTACTCCCCTTTTTCTTATCTAAGCAATCTCCTTTGGCCTGAGATCATAAGCAGAATTATTGTCAGAAAACATTTTCTGGGAAATGTAGATGGTTGGAATATCAAAATTAATCTTCAAGTGGAAAATATGATGTTATTACCATTTCTAATTTTGTTGCTATCAACAAAAGTATATTGTTGTGCTAGAATCATACATTCATATGCCATGCATTAAGCAGACTGCTTCTAAAATTTCTGCTTAGATGACCTAAATTATATATAAACAATGACACACTTGTATACAATAAAGTGTTTATATATTAAATATACAGAAAAGGTATATGTGCATATGCTGAAACTTTGTGGATATCTGGAGTATTAAGATAAAGTTATGTTTTCCAGCTGAAAAACAACAATTTTTAAGCAAGTCAGTCTGATGATAGACCACACAGTTAATTTTGAGCTTAATGTCTTTCAAATAACTGTATTTTGACAAAAAAAAAATTTAAAAAGCCAATGCATTATCTGATTCGCTTCACTGCTGAATATTTTACTTTTTTCTTTCTTTTTCTTTTTCTTTTTTTTCTTAATTAACAGTTTTGAGTGCTCCTGTACATTAAGGTTTTTGGTCTCTATTCTTCTTCCAGCGAGTTTCTGCATTTCTAAATTAAATTCTTACTTTTATATGAGCTCATAGTACTGTAATGCCTCAGAAGCATATTAAGTATCTACTAAGATCTTGTCTCAGGACCTACAGTTGAAAATAAAACTGGGGAGAAAAAGTGGGACTAAAGACCTGGGGAAGCTCAGTTCATGCTTCTCTAGGTTACAGATGTTTCTCAGAAATCTTTGCTCATCTACAGATCCATGGATGGTTCTGACATAGAAGTTGGTCCCTTGTCTCGAAGTACTTCATTAAAAGTATGGCTGTAATTAGATCTGTCTGATCGGCCCACAGAGGCTACAGCAGAAATTCAACTATGGCTGAAGTTGTCCCTGGGTAAATATTTCAGCCTTATTATTGAAGCAGGGCCATGGAGTAAAAGGCACAAGAAACAAACAAAAAAAAAACTTATTAAGAATTTCACTCCTTTTACCTTTAATTCCATTGTCTGGATTGTTCCCTTAAAATATCCTAAGTGCTTCAAATTGCCATATAATTTACCTTTTTTAAGAATTGATGGTTCTGTTAAATTCTATTATGCATACCCTTTTCCCTTCATCTTGAAAACAAAAAAAAAAAAATTAGTTTTGTAGCAATGTTTAAGCTCTGAAGAAATGGGGCTATACAACTTATGTAAACACATTGAACTTTCCCTGTCTTTTGATTTTCCTGGACCATAAATCAGTGGAACTTTTACTTCCTCCCCAGCCCAGCACTGTATGTCTGATCATCTTTTTGTCTATTTTTCCTTCCCACAGGGACCCCAAAAAAATACAGCAGCTGCAGAACCAAATTCGTCTGGAGCAAGAAAGTGGACAGTGGTATCGTCACCAACAGCAACCTGATAATCAGCAGCACCCTCCCTCTTCTCCTTCCTTTCCTCCTCCCCCCTCCTTCCAGGAGCTTGAGTCCAGCCAGTCTGTCACCTCTCCTGTGCCAATGAGTATTCTTAACTCTCATACTTCCCCAACCATGCAATCTTCTGGCTCCTTCAACTATGCTCGGCCTAAGCAGTTCATTGCTGCCCAGAACATCAGCCCTGCTTCAGGTTATGTGACTCCATCTTCTGGGTCATCTACATCTAGTCTTCCTTCTCCTCTGTCTCCAACTGCTTCTCAGAAACAGTTTGGGAGAGTGCCAGTTCCTCCCTTCTCTCAGCCGTTTGCTCCAGAAGGGGAATATGCCTGGTCTCCTTCTTCTCCATCCCCTCCGCCCCCACCTCCACCTGTCTTTAGTCCAACAGCGACATATCCAGTGTGTGATTCCTTTCCACTTCCACCTCCTCCACCCCCTCCTCTTCCTTCACTTTCTTCACCTTCCCACAGCCTGTCTCCAACTCCAAGATTTCCTAATTCCAGCCAGTCTCCAGCAGCTTTTCTCAGCTCCATGCTGCCATCCCAGCCACCACCCATTTCTGTCAACGCATTAGGCCTCCCGAAAGGAGTGACGCCTCCGTAAGTATCAGCTGATGAGCTCCTTGATGTACTGAAGATTGTAATGAAGATTATTGCACTTGCTTAATTTATGCTTTTCTAGGGTCCTTTGCTGTTAGCTGCTATCTGAGAGGGAGAGGTGTGTGAATAAATTGCAAATGCTTCTGTGCTAGAGAGGGGAGATAGTTTTTTAACACTCACAGAAGTGAGGTTCTGAAAGAGCCCTACAGTAGGAACACAGAAGATGAGAAGCTAAAGCTTTAAACTGGAGTTGAAGAAAATGTGAAAGCAGCAGCAAAAGGTTCTGCAGGCCCAGGGCGGTGGAAGGAGATCCAAGAAAACCCTTCTTATGGCCCAGTTCTTTTAAAGTCACACATAAAGTGATATTTGCGGTTTGTGTTCCTATTACATCTGCAGGTAGAGAAATATCAAGTAAAGAGTGTATCTTTCAGAAGTCCCTATAGCTTTGTGATACTGAAAATACAAGGTATTAAAGTATACGTCTGATAACAAAATGGTCATAACAATACATTGGCTTTGGCCAGAGACTGTGTTCTGAGGAAGTTTAGGAAAGTGTTGGGGGCGGATTTAGAATAGCAATATGTGAAAACAAATCCCTATCCCTGACAACTCTGCATACTTATTTTCCCCTTTTGTCTTCTCTAAAGGCCAAAATAGTATTTTAGAGCATGTCAGCTCCCATCATAGATCAGTTTGTCTTTCCACTGGCACTAGACTCTCATTCCGTTCTTAAAGAACAAAGAGACATGCTGAAGAACAAAAATGAGAATAGCTGTATCCAAGGCTTATTTATAACTTTGTCCAGAAGTTTGTCTAAACATATCTACAGTATCTAGGTGACTAGCTCAGCTACATACTGTTGCAGTGGGAACTTCTGTTATTTCAGTCCAAGATACAAAAAGGAAGAGAAGGAAGAAACAGGACAGATATCAAAATAATAAGTCATGTATATGCTTTAAAAGCATTTCTTTATCTTAATTTGTGTCATTATGGAGTCTGGCCATGAAACTTTTTTAGGAGAAAAATTGATAAATAGTGCAGTTTGCCCTTGCAGTCATAATAGTTGTGATTTTCTGTCTCACTGTGTTCTTTGCACTGAGTTTCACAGTTCATACTGAGCAATGAAAATTACGTGATTAATTTACTGCCAGCTTGACCAGTAAGGACAGCCCACCAAAGCTTGCTATTACCCCCAATTTTCCAAGGAAAGGCTCTAGTCCAGCTATACAGTTCTGACAAGAACTGGACTCTTTTTTGAGTTCACTTCTGTGTGCTGTGATGGTGATAGCAGCAGCTTGAGCCTCTGCTCTATCACTCTTTCCCCGTTATGCTGTGCTTATGGATACCTGAAGCATTGGCTGTTCTTCCTCATTCCCTTTGATCTTTGGACAGAGAGACAACTCTGCAAAGATTCTTTCCCCTTCCCCCTGCCCCTCACTTCCTCAAGCACAGCAGCCAGTCTGGGTGTGCACATGACGGTGTCTATCCATATTCCTCCCTCCCCCACCCCGACAAGGCAGCAACCTCAGGGTCTGAGCTGAGGATGAGGTAGTTGGCTGTTTTTCTGCATTCCCTCAGGAAATATAGTCCAGATGGGAGCTGGATTGTGTTAACTATACTGTATGTATGTGTTTATAATTTATGTGTGTATATATATATATGTATGTGTGTTTATATATACACAGTGAGCATTTGTCATCTGAATTATAACGTTAAAATGTGGTAAAATATGTACTGTGTGATGCAAAAAAGCCATAATCTATTGTTATGTATCTTTGATACAAATTTTTCCCTGGCTTTTCCTTTTTCATGGTACTGTGTAGGTTGCTAATGTCTGGTGTGTCTTGCTGAGTAAATCACTCTATTTCCCATAATTCTCATACCACTCCTGTGCAGTTCCTCCCCTGGTCTCCATTTGCCCCTAAGCTTTAGATCTCTTCTGCTTTGTGCTATAGTCTCAGTTCTTTTTTTGGCCACTCTCACTTTTTACTTATTTTCCTTTTTGTTTTGCCCAATCCTTACAAGTCCTCTTCAGTGCATTTATCTTTCTGAGACATAGTTTCTGAGCTTCTCACAGTATTCCATAACCTCAGCCTGTAGTCACACCATTTTGCCATGATCTCCAAGATCTATTGGTTGAAAATGATGATACTGTTTCCTGACAGTGTGCTGTGCAGACTGGGTGCAAGGAATAAATTGCAGCATTCAGTTTTTCTCAGCAGCTGAAATCCTAGTCAAGCCATTTATCTTCAAAGACTCCGTCATTACTAAATCTTTGCAAAACTACAGATCTGCTCCTCAAAAGCAGAACTTGGTAGGCATAATTCTTATTTTTTTCAGTTTCATGTTGTGGTAGGAGCAGAATAAGGGTAAAGTAATAAACATTACAGGTGGAGGCAGTTGTTTGTGGAAATGGTCAAAGGCAGCACCAGTAAAATTCTCTGTGGCTGTATAAAAGCCAATAGTCTTCATTGCTCCTCATGGAGTCAAACCTTCCCTTCATCAGCTTCCTTTGGGCATTTCCTTTCCAGTGCATGTATCGTATTTGATCTACTTAAAAGAAAAATCAATCTAAGGAGAGGAGCTGAAGCCAGCTAGTCCTGTGTTGCCCAATAAAAAGGACTTTTAAAAATATGCTAGTAGCAAAAGGCAGTCCAGAAATAACAGTGACCTGTTAAACTACGAGGTTGTTCACCACACAAACAGGGACACAGACAAGGTGGAGGTGGTTAATGCTCTCTTCACTTCAGTCTTCAGCACCAGTCATGGACTATGGGGGTTCCAGTGCCGTGAGCTGAAGGACGAGGACTCTGAGAATGATAAACTCTGAGTCAACTCTGAACTTGTGTGGCATTTGCCGCTCGACTGGATCCCTGTAAGCCTATGGGGCCTGATGGGATTCATCCAAGAATCTTCAAAGAGCTGACTGGTCTTATTGCAAAACTCCTCTCAATGATTTTTGCACTCTTTTGGGAATCTGAAGAGGTACCAGTTGACTAGAAGCTGGCTAATGTTGTCCCAGTTTGCAAGAAGAGCAGGAAGGAAACTACAGGTCTGTCAGTCTCATTTCAGTGCCTGGTAGAATTAGGGAATAGATTACTCTTGGAGTTACTGAAAGACACCTGAAGGACAATGCAGTCACTGGCCAGCATGGCTTCATCAGGGGAAAGTCCTTTTTGATGAGCTTAATTTCTATTTATGACAAGGTAACCCACATAGCTGGCCAAAGGAAGCCTGTTCATGGAATCTCTTTGGACTTCAGTTAAGCTTTAAATACTGTCTCTCATGATGTTCTTCTGGACAAAATGTCCAGCATTCAGCTGAATCAACACGTCATATGATGGGTGAGCACCTGGCTCAAGGGTCAGGCACAAAGAATTACAGTAACTAAGGTTATATCAGGCTGGCAAACAGTCTCCAGTGGGGTTCTGCATGGCTCCACTGTAGGGCCAGTGCTCTTCAAGGTCTTCATAAATTACTTGGATGCAGGACTCAAAGGAATACTAAGTAAGTCTGCTGGTGATACTAAATTGTCGAGGGCAGAGAGGCCCTACAGAGAGATCTCGACAAATTGGAGGGCTTAGCAATCACCAACTGTATGAAGTTTAGTGAAGGCAAATGCCAGATTTTGCACCTGGGACAGGGCAACCCTGGGTATACAAGGGGACTGGGGAATGAGGGCTGGAAAGCAGCCCTGAGAAAAGGGACCTGGGGGTCCTGGTCAGCAGAAAGTTGAACATGATTCAGCAGTGCCCTGGCAGCCAGGAGGACCAAGCGTGTCCTGGGATGCATCCAGCACTACATCACCAGCCGGGCAAGGGAGGGGATTGTCCCACTCTGCTCTGCACTGGGGCAACCTCACCTAGAGTGCTGGTGGCGGTTTTGGGCACCCCAATATGAAAAAGACATTAAGCCATTAGAGAGAGTCAAGAGTAGGACAGTGAAGATGGTGAAGGGCCTTGAGGTGAAGCTGCATGAGGAGTGTCTGAGGTCACTTAGTCTGTTCAGCCTGGAGAAGCAGAGACTGAGAGGAAACCTCATTGCAGTTACAGCTGCCTCATGAGGGGAAGAGGAGCGGCAGGCGCTGATTTCTCCTCTGTGGTGACAGTGACAGGACCTGAGGGAATGGCCTGATGTTGTGTCAGGGGAGGTTTAGGTTGGATATCAGGAAAAGGTTCCTCACCCAGAGGATGTTTGGGCACTGAACAGGCTCCCCAGAGAAGTCGTCACAGCGCCGAGCCTGAAAGAGTTCAAGGAGTGTTTGGACAATGCTCTCAAGCACATGGTGTGACTCCTGGGGTGTCCTGTGGAGTTGGACTCAGTGTTCCTTGTGGGTCCCTTCCAACTCAGGGTCTTCTATGATTCTGTAAAAACATTTCTAACCCTCTCTTCAATTCCTGTGTTCTGTGGGCCCATGAACAGTAAATACCATGCTAACGTTTAAACATTTTCCGTGGTTTTGGACCCTGAGACTCTGTGGAAATGACTTCATTAGCTAGACCAGTTTGAACCAATGAATATTCTTTTCCAGTTAAATCTGTATAGATTTGGAAACATTGCACTGGGAATTGTTTATTTATGTGGAATGGAGTTTTTTGTAGTTTGGTGTTGGTTTTTTGGTTGCTTTGGTTTTTTTGTAACACTATGTGGTCTTACAGTATTGCTTGTGTTATGGGTATACCTGCTTGGGAATTTACTGCATTTTATCTGGGCATGTGAAACAACAGAAAGCAGCTTTGTGTCATTAGTACCTACTAATTCACCTTTAAATATTTTAAGCATTTATTTGCAACAATATGGTGAATGTTTTCCTTGAATAAATTATATATCAATTTTCCAGCGAGCTCTAGACATTTCATAGTGACCAGCATGTTCAAGCTATGGCTATGGTGGTGTTAGCTGAACAATCTTCAGGAATAACCTTTTTTTATTAATGGGGTGGATTTGGTAGACTCTGTGTCTTGTCAGAGCATTGTGTTACTAAGGGGAAGAGAAGTGCTGGTGAAACTGCATAGCTAATTATGTACTTACGGGAATTATGAGCACTTGTCGGTAATTTCTGAGGCAAAGCTTGGCTGGAGTAAGTTTGTTGGATACTGTTCTTAAAAATCTCAGTTCTTCTTTACCTAAAGAAAACTCCAGGGTGGGTGTATATCTTTTATTCAGGTTAGCTTTTGGTTACAAAAGACTTGCAGGGAGCAGAGTTAATGTGACAGAAACATAGGATTGAGGGGGATTTGTTCACAGTTAAGTCTGTAAAAGCTAGAAGCTGATCTTCACTGTTCCTAGAAAAAAACATGTTACATGTGAAAGAACAGAAATAAGTATACTTAAAAATTCTAGGTAAGCACATACATTGTATGTTTACATGAGCATTGTGAAAGCACAAATAATCCCATTGGAGGGATTTGGTGACTATTTAGTGAATATTTGATTGTTAAAAGTATAAAACCTGCCACTAAAAGTGTGGAATCATCCAACCTGGAGAAATGGGATCTCTTTCTAAGTATAAAAAAATATATATTGTTAGCTATACATATATTCTTTTGAAAGCAACTTTAAAAAGAAACAATTTTCCTTTTAGCAGACCTTTTCTTAAAGTAGATACCTTCAATAATACTACCTTAGCTAAAAACAGGAAAAAATCTTACCATACAGAATTGGTGAAAGAACATGAATATTGATTTACTACTTTCTGGAAAAAGATTGAAAATGGAAACAAAGTAATTATTTGAATGCAAGATTGTCTAAATTATCTTGTAAAATGTAATAAAAAGAGCTGCTTTTACATTCTACACAAAATTTAACCACTGTCTCAGTGACTTTTAGAACATTAAATCCAAATCTTAAAGAAGATTCTGTGGGAATCATGAGAATAGCAATATCAGAAAGTGATTTGCACTTTTTTCCTCTTTGAATCAGAGATGCTGGTCTGTTCTTGCTGCTGTGTACTGTGACTTGCCCATTGCATTCTGTCTCAAATGGAATTGAAACAAATATTTTAGTAATCATCATGTTTCTTTAGTCAACTGGCAATGATGGTGACCATTCTGAGGAAAAAATATACTTCTCTATCTTTTTATCTTACTTCAATTTTCTCCCGCCTCAAATGTCGGCTTTCATTTTAGAGTAAATTGCATTGCTGTCCTATGTAGATGGGACTTATTTATACTTTTTCCTGTTTCTGTAAGTTATGCCTGTCACAACTGTAACAAATGGAGGTTATCTACAGTATGATTGATGTGAAAATAATATGTAGGAGGAAGTACAGGGATTAAAAACTCCCAACATCAAACTGAGAAGAAAGTTCAGGGTGTTTCCTTTCTTCTGAGAGAGGGACATCATCCATCTTTGCTACCTATTCAGTCATACCTGGAGGTATTCCTGGATCTCGGGAAAACACATCTAAAGACAAATATTGCTGTAACTGGAAAAATTCCAGAAAATATCAGGGTTTGCATTCATTCTCAACCTCCAAATTTCTTAAGCTATTGCTCCTGTCCATTAAACCATTTTTGTTTAAATTTTCTTGGAAGTTTTCCTGTAACTTGGATACTGCTTGTGGCTGTTATACCAACACATGAGGGGTTTATCTGTGATATTAGACCAACTCTTTTTGGTTGTACTAAGAAACAGCTCATATTGGGGGCCTTGTTTTTGCACAGTGGAACACCTTTTGATTAGGTGCATGCACGTGATTATCATAAAGTACATATCCATATCAGCTTTTCTGAAATATGATGAATGCATTTTTGTTCCACTTGAAATCCAGGTTGTGCCCCGCATCTAATCAATTAAAATTGTGCAAAAGTAGAGATCAAGGATGTAACATGGAGACACACAGACATCAGCCAAAATGACAGAATCCTGACAACGATTGCATCTGGAAGTCTTAATTTTCAAGATGTTTTTATCCACTTCTCTTTCAAAATGGTATTTGCTTAAGAATATTGAAGATGACAGTGAACTTAACTGAGAGAATTAGTACACGTATTTCCTGGTTGAAGAGCGAGAGGCTGTTCACACCATGGCTTTGATGCTTCTTTTGATCTGCAGGTTTTTCTTTTCAGAGGATGTAATTTTATAACTTCTTTATTTTCAACAGATCTGAATGTCACAAAAATATCTGTGAATGTGAAAGCCAGGTACAATGTTTGATGCTTGTGAAGACCTTAACCAATAACACTACATCAACTGGATTTGGTTAATATTTTGGATATATTACCTTTTCCCAGAGCAATGTAGCTTTTTCTTCACAGGCTTCTTATCACCTGTTCTTCTCAGGATTTCAGGACTATGAGGATTGTGCCAGTCTTTTCTGCATTCAGGAGCAGTTGGTGCTTTACTTATTTCTTCTTGACTGTCAGTTCTAGCATACTGCTGGTAACAATCAAAAATTTAGATAAGATTAAAGATTACAAAATAGGCATTTGGTTTTTACTTTCATACCTAAACATATGTACATTTTTTGAAAGGCAAATGGCACTTATGTAGCTATGGTAACCGGTGCAGCATGATGCAGAGAGATAACTTGCTCGAGAGGGGAAGGAACTGAACAGGGGAATGAAAAAGTAGCAATTCTTTTTTTATTGAGTAAAAAGGCATTTTTAAGCATAAGCTTTAGAGAAAAAGAAGTTGGTGGTAGTCATGCAGTTTGTAGGCAAGCTGTACTCTTTGTTATCTAATCATTAAGAAGGATCAAACGTGTTTAGAAATATGTATTTTTCATGTCAGTCTTAACCCTATCCAATGCTGAGAAATGATTTATTTTTTTCAACTACAGTTTCAGAACGTTGGGTGATAGAAAGAATTTAACTTTTGTTACATTTGTTCCATTTACTGCAAGTCATCCTTAGTCAGGTCAGTTCCTCAGGCATTCCCTTAATTCAGATACATCATGTTACTGGACAGAGCTGAATCTCCTGGTCTCCACAGCATGTATGACAAAATCAGACTAAACCAATTTTATTATGCCACTGCAGCTTCAAAGTTTGTGACCTGTTACAGTGCTTGTATTAAATTTGCTCTTACAGTAAGTGCAAAAGGTGTGAAATGAGCAGGAATTAGCTGTGTTTTTGGAAGGCTTTAGTTTTAAAGGAAAAAATCAAGTTACTGTTCATTACCTCAGTACCAGAGAATTAATTTGGATTTCTGTGCGACCAAGCCATATTGGCTGCAAACAGGAATTTGTTCTTGGAAGGATAACAACAGCCAGCCTGTTGCCCTTGTTTACACTGTAAAAGGTACATAGGAAAAGAGGGAATTGCATCCAGCATGCGCTCTGTGTAATTAAAACATGAAAAGTACTGCTGGTTTGGCCTTCTTTCTAAACAAATGTCAGGGCAAATATTCAAAACTAAGGAGAGCCAAGTCGAGGCTGCAAAAATCTTTGCTTTCAAAAATCTCTGTGTGAATTAAGATGACAGTTTTGGCAATTTCAGTGCACCCTTTCTGAACAAAAGAATTCAGACATTTGTGTTTTTATCTATGCCTGGATTCAGGCCCCCACTGTCTTAGGTGATGCATATTTCAGGGGTGCTTAAAATCTGTATGAGTTGCAGCCTGCTTCTCAAGACTCTTAGTTTCTCTGCACATTTGTGGTGGTGGTTGTGTGCTTGAGACTGATGCTGTCAATATCCTGAAATATGCCTTCTCCTGCCAGCTTAATGCAGTAAATCTGAAATTTGCATTGGGCAAAGAATGAACATATGAATACATAAATGAATTGGCAGATTTTTTTGTTTGATATTATCCCTGAGAAAAGACAGAAAGAAAGCTCATGCGTCACTGAGGACCCAAATCTTTGGAGCTAAATGCATCCAGATAAGGGCATGTAAGGATGGTGGAAAATATTTGCAAAAGCAGCTGAAGAAAGTTTGCTGCCAGGCTGTCTTGCCATATAAACCATCACTCAGGCTGAAAGAATCTGTGCTTTGGATGATAGATTTGCTAAAGTTCTTCTATTTCTTATCATTGCTTTGCAGACATTTTGAAATTTGTCCCAAGAATGCGTGTCTTAAGAGTTAACTTGCTGTGGGAGTATGTATGTTTGCATATATAGATATATATATAGATATATAGATATATACATATATATATATATTTGGACAGTTTTTAAATTGTATATATTTAGAGAAGGAGATTCTGAAGAGGGGGTGGAAACAGAGCATCTGCAGGGAAGAGCTATGTTTCCTTATGCACCGCTTTGGGGTTTTTGTCCCAATTTAGAACAGTCCCCAAAGAGGAAGAGGGAAGCTTTCTGAAGGTATTTGAAGAAATTGTGATCAGTGTTCATTTTTATAGTTAAATTCCTGAACCAGCTACTTCCTTGCTTAAATGCTTAATTATAAGCATAAATAAAGGAAAGATAATCTACTTTTCAGGCAGGTTGCCTTGATTAGGTCTTGAATGACACTTCTACACTGACTGTGCAAACCTCAGGATTATCTTACACAAAACCAGAAATCTGGAAGGTTGTTAAGGAGTCTGTCTCTCCTGTTAAAAGTTACCCAGGGATCCCCAGGCCATTGCTGTCATATTTGCATACCTTGTTCTTAAATAAAATTCCTGTGTAGCTTCCCTACATAACTTGCTCCAGGGTTTAAATGTCACTGTTGTAGGGTGGAGAAAGGAGAGTTCTGCATTGTTTGTGTCTAAGCTAGGCCTGTTCTTCTTCAAGTTATTGAGACTTACTATCCTCAATGGACATGGAGAATCATTAAATACCAGCTATTTTCTGATGTCAGCTATTGTCTGATTTCTCACATTTTGTTTGATTTGCCTGTCTATCTTCATTCTCCTAATTTCCCAGCTAAATAAACAAGAATTTTTGCCTCTGTGTGTGACATAGTTTGTCACAAAAGCTATGCTTTTAAAACCATGTGGCAGTTTTCTTGTCCTAAAACTTTCCAGTTTGCTGAATTTTCTTGAAGTGCAGTGGTAAAACTGGGTTCAGTGACTAACAGCAAGGAATAAAGGAAAACAGCTAAGTTCCATGTCTTATGCTGACATTTCCTGGAATTATATTTCTTTCCCTTTTGAAATGATAGTGTTATTTCCCAAGTTTTAATCTCATAGATTCTCAAGAGATGCTTAACATGTTAATGCTAATTTTCCATTAGCACTGCTATCATGCTTTGAGCACATTCCCAAGTTTCATTATTAGAATACCTCTGGACAAATTATGAAGATTATTGTAAGTGACAGTTGTTACCTGCTAATGAATTACAGCCTCTGCAAGCTCAGTGTCATCAGCCAATTTGAGAAATGTGATTTTCTATTTTACTTTTCCACTTGTTAAGGCTGAAATCCTAAGTATCAAACTTAGTATACAGAGCCCTTTGAAAGACCTCATTGGACTATATTGTTTCAGTTTGATAGAAAAATAAATGACTGGTCCTCTCTGAGTAACTTTTTCAGACTGAGTAGCTTTACAGAGCCATATAATATAAATTTCAGCCAGACTCTTTTTCCCTGATTTACTAGGGAACTTACTGCAACTCCTGAAGGCTAACTCAAAAGCCATAAACGGAAGTGTATCAAAGCTGCTTCTTGTTGCCTGTCTGCATGCCCTTCAGCCTGAGAGATAAACATTGGGTTTGATATGATTTGATTTTCCTTTTCTTGTTATCCTACATTGTTTAGAAATGGACTGTGATATGGTTTTCTTGTGTTTAGTATGGATATTGAACTTACTAACCTGTAATTCTCTTGGTACTCATTCCCCTGTGAAAAAGTGTGTATTCACTTAGGGGGGTATGTTTTCAGAGATAATAATGCTTCAGAAAATCCTTTACTTGAAATCCACTCCCAAGCACGCAGCTCATCCTTCTTTTCATACACTGTTATGACTTGGGTGAATTGTACATTTCACCTTTACAGCCTATTGAATCCCAAGCATAAGCAGACCTTTTTATGGTAAAACTCTGTTTATCAGTCAGGTATGAAATTTGTGAGAATGAGAAGTGAAAGCTATTTCTTAGTGTATCACTTGGAATTTTCAAGGGAGGATGCGTGTCTCCATTAAAAGCTGGCACAGGGTAAAGCAAAAGGTGAAGCCAAATTTGAAATCTACTGCCTTGAAGTTGGCTGATTTTTGGGTTGGGTTTGGTTTGGGATATTTGGTTTGGTTTTGTTTTATTTGGGCCTTGTTGTTGTTGTTGTTGTTTGGGTTTTTACATTTTTTTGGGGGGAGGTGGTGTCTAAAAAGTGACAAGATTTGGTTCCATGGCAATGCTGGATTAGATGGTTAAGGGCTGGGAGGTGAAGGGAAAGACTGTAAGAGGAGGAACAGATACCACATGTCCACTAGCCTTCCAGCAGATGGTTAAGCCCTCCTGAAGGACATTCCTTTCTGATTCCCCTCTTGCCGCCTTCTCCTGTCCATTTTCCTTTCCTTACGTTTACTGTACCAAATTTCTGGAGTAACTGAAGCATCGCTTTCTTGAAGAGACCTTATTCCTTCCTCTTAGCATTCTCTTGTCTCTCTGTAGATGGGATAGTTTTCCTATCTCTTCCCCAGAGTGGAGGAGACTTGCGTTCTTATTTGTGACTGAGAAGATCCCCAGCCAAAGGCTGAGGGAATTATTCTACTTGGTGATCACCAGCTAACAGATTAATATTTCTAGGGCAAGGGATGTGGTTGTCTGTCTCTTTGTGAAATTAGACAAATGTCTTCTCTTCTGCTGTGATTTAAAGTAAAAATGCAGTTCTTCTTACAAGAACTTGACTGTTTTCACATTTTACGTTTACTTACAGCAACAGAATATTAAATGTTTTAGGAATGTTTCCAACTATTTTCTTCTCCATCTATTCGTGTAATTCCTTTTCGGCTTTTGACAGTATATGTGTATTTTTTCTAATGGTAAAAACTACCATTGAAAGCACTTGCTGAAGAATGAAGTTTTTCTAACCATGTTATAGAAACATAGAATTGAATAATATCCAAGAAAATTTGTTATCTCTGTAGGATTCTTGTCTAGCATTTTTGTACTGGTAGTTAAATTATTAAGTTGTGTATTGGAAATAAATTTACCAATTACATGCTAGTCTGATTTTTTTTCCCATCTCTGTCATCTGAGTTTGTCTGTTTATCCGATTCAATTCCTTGTTTTCCATGTCATTCCCATGTAATGAGCTGAGCCCTATTTAGTTGATGAAGGTATAAAAACCCCATAAACCATTATTTAACCAATATCAGTGTTTTAAGCAATAATGTATGATTTCACTGGAGAAATGGGGTGTGCTACAAGTCTCAAACGTGATAGCAATGCTGATGTCTTCACAGCTGTGTTAGGAACAGCTGATATCTAGTAGAAACCACCCATGTTGGGCATTTCCAGCAATAAAGCCATCACAACATTACTGGAAAGTGTTAAATATTAGTGCAGTCTGGAAAAATAAAATTTCCTGTACTGTTTAAGTGAGGGAGTGAGAGTTGCTGAAAGTGCAGTCCTAACTTGTAGGCTGATAAGAGGAATAAATTAGCCCTGTGAATCCGAACTGCTAAATGGTTGGTATTCCCCTGGGAAATCTTGCTGCTGAAAACTGCTTTACAGGGATGATTTTTCTTTTTGCTAGTGTAACCCAGACGCTGTGAATGGCTCTTCTTTGAGCAACAACCTTTATATGTTGCCTTATGAGTATGTGCTCATAGAGACACGAAGAATAAACATGAAGTTATGCAGTGTGTTTTGCAAAGTTGTTACAAAGAATTAGTTAATAAATAACAGAAGAAATTAATAATTAACTGCCATGTCTTACATCTTCCTGATCTTTATTCATCTGGTACTTCTTAGGAACCTAGTTTATCTTCCATCCCCACTTACCTAGTCATGCTTTCATGTTTCCTCTCATTTTGCCTTATTGCCGCTGCTCATCTGTTTTGTTTCTGAGTGCATAATGTTTACAGCCATTGCCAAGCAATCCTGAGGGCTATTTTAACTAAAGTACAAATAAAGCATAGTTTTAGCTTTGTCCTTAAACTAACCATTTAATTAGTGGTGTAAGTTAGTAGGGACAGTATAGTAACAAAGATGTCAGACCTCTAGTTTCAAAGACAGAATGTTTTCTTAATTAATAGCAGTGATTCCAGATAAATTCCTAAATATTAATTGTCAGAAAAGCTAATTTTTTTTTTTTTTTGGTACTGTTTTGCAGGGGATTTCCCAAGAAAACAGGCAGAACTGCCAGGATAGCATCAGATGAAGAGATTCAAGGGTCAAAAGATGCTGTAATTCAGGATCTGGAGAGAAAACTTCGCTTCAAAGAAGACCTTTTGAACAATGGGCAACCGGTATAAAAACATAAAATGTCCTGGGGAATGGGAGTGGGTGGGAGTGAGCATCATTAGTAGTTTCTGAGATATGCTGCATATAAACTAATTGTTGTAGATTGCTTTTTATGTATTTATTAGTTTTAACTGAATTTTCAAAACTGCATTTCTAAAAGGAATGATCGTGTAGATTTTGTTCTATCATTCCTTCTCCTGTTTGACAACTTTGCTTGGAGCTAACAAAGCAATGGAGGTCTTAAAAATGGTGAATTTGTGTAAGAAGCCTGCAGGGGCTTAAGGGCCATTTGCTTTAGACTGTTTGTCACTGAGTGGATGAACATGCATAGCTCTTGTTCAGTCCAGGCCCATTCTACCTTGTGCCCAGCCACTGGACAGTGGGGGAAGGAATAGGTGGTAACTGGACATCAGAGGAGGACAAGGCAGTTCATTGTGAGAAACAGCCCAGTAGGAATCAGGCATCATTATATTCTGCAGCAGGGGGGCTTCTTTTGACCAATAGCATTTTGACCAATAAAATCGAAATAACCTATAGTACTAACTTACAGACCCAAGAGTTGATGACCTGCTTGAGGAGTCAAGAAATGAGGTAAAATGAGCCTATCAAGCAATGGAAATGCACAGCCACAAAAATCTCCTTTCATTTTTGTGCACTTTAAGATACATGTAAAAAATAAAATACCAAATTCTTCCTGCTGAGAGTTGATTAGAAGCAACTTTCCAAGAATTTTTTACAGTTATTAAGACACTATGTTTGAAGCAGGAATTTCTTTTAATAGGAAAGTAATTTTAAAAATGTGAACTGTCACCCCTCTTTGTCAATAAAATGTTTTTAAAAGCATCTGAATACCTTGGGATGCCTTTTTGTCACTTTGAAAGGAAGTGGAATTTTAAGTTTTTCAGGATCATGCCCAGAAGTTTACCAAGTTTGCTACCAGGTATGAGCTGTGAACTGTGATGGTGTAGTTCAAGAAAGCCTGTTGAGTCAGACTGTCAACAGCTGCTGGATTCCAGTTCTTAATAAGGTCAATGGAGTGAAGCAGGGAGAATGTTCAGAGTGGCTGGTGCTTCTGTACTTACCTTTCTCCATTGACTGCACAGGGTTTGGCAGTTTTCTGTAGTGGTTAAGCAAAATCACTGTCATAGTGTATTAGTTCCTGTTTTTTCCAAGGAGGAGGGCTGAGAATGACTGTCAATGCCTATTTTGGAAAGTGAGGGAGATGTTTGGCCTGGGCAAATGTATGGAATGTCCTGAGGATGCCCACGTGGCCCAAGGTAAAAAAAAAGAGACCAACTGTGATCAGATGATGTGGGAGCTTTAACTAAATAAACTCTGTTTTGGTGCTTGCCTTGAGGCTTTTGCCTTGCAGATTCCTGTCTTGGGTAAATTCTGTATGTGTAATTGTGACTGTGAGCACTTGGAGTGATTGCAGAAGAAATATAAGTGGAAAAAAGTACATGATTTTCTTAGACACTTGTAAACAAGACAACACTGCTACCTAATTGTCAGGAGTTGCAGTCTGCTGGATTATCTGCAATATGACATATTTTTTAAAAAATAGAATTAAATAAGCTTTTTTAAAAATGCAAGCATGAAATAGATGTAATGTTCACAATTTCCATTCTTCATTCATTTTTCTCTTTAAATGAGGTATTTTACTATGAAATTAGTTTGTCTGTCTTGAATGCAGAAAGAAAACTAATAATGCAATAATTGAATTATACATTAAGATTTTCCTTTAACTCATTTTATCTTCTGAGTGTAAATTATCTTTTATAAGCTGTCTCCTCAATTTCCAAAAGAGTAAGAAGAAATAGATATTTTAAAATCTTAAAGAATACATTTTTCTTTATTTTTGACAAAACGTTCAAGTAGAGTAGGATCTTCTTATCATTTTTGACAGAGTTTTCTGCCTTGTGGTTCTAATGTAAAAACTGAGCAGAAGGACTAGGAGTAAGATTTGGGATGATTTGATATGCCCTCTTCTGATGGCCATGCTGATTTATGCAGTTCCTATTGCTCATTCCTACCTAAGTTCCTGGCATGAAGATGGAAACAAATGGCAGAGTCAGGGCAAGGGTTGCTTAAACCAGAAGAGACACTTGTAATACCAAAAAAATGCATTACAAACTGTGGTAGAAAATTTCTGTTAGAAACATATTGCTGCTCTCTTTTGTTAACATTACTTTAAGCATTGCTGACTACTGCTTTGTAGTTGAAGAAATAATAACTTTTCTTTCTTTTCCCTCTCCCCTCATCCCCTTTTTATTTTTCGTTCAGAGATTAACATATGAAGAAAAGATGGCTCGTCGTTTGCTGGGAGCAGACAGTGCTGCAACTGTCTTCAATATACAGGAACCAGAAGAAGAACCTGCTATACAGGTGCTACATAACTCTCTAATTTCATAGGAAAAAATGCCTTTCAATTTTTCTTTTTACACACTATGATTACCATTAAAATAAATTCCTACATAAGACAATAAATATACACAAGATAGGATGGTTATTGATTACAGGAGTCGTATGTTATATATTAGTGAAGTAAACTGGAGGATCACATGGCTATTGCTCATTTTTTCCATAAGGATGAGACTTCTCAAATGTCTGCTCTCTGCTTTAAACTCTTCCATTTATCCTATTCTGTCCTGACCTTTAAGTCTCTCAAGGCAAAAATACATCTACTCTCTTGAAACCATCTTCTCTTTATTTGTGTAATATGCACTTTTTGGGTGCAGACCAAAACCACAACAGAAAGTCTGTTTGAAAGGCCAGGTACACATTCTCTATTGTTCAGATGCCAGAGCTGCTATTCAGAAATGTGTAGCGTTCATTTGCTTATGGTGCCACACAAAGTACGTTCTCCTGATAAAAACTCTGAGGAGCTGTCATATCTCTTGGTCTTCTTTCTGCCTCTTGATCTTTTTTCTACTCTTGCAGGAAGCTCGCTCTGTTGGTGCTTCTGTAGTGAGTCCTGTGGATATTCAAAAGGTTAACATTTTCACCTTTTTCTGTCTTGTTTTTTTTGTCTATTTTTTTTCTCTTTCCCCTTCCCATTCTACTGTTCTCGGTTATTAACAAGAGGTCATCTAGCATTAATAGCTGTGGGGAATTGGGCTGCATTCCCTTCAGGGTGTTCAAGTTGTTCTAGAGACTGTGAGTGCAGACAGTTTAACAGCAATCATGGTGTGCTCCACTATCTTTGTGCCGTACCGTTAACATACACTGATATGATACTAACTGTGTTGTGTACTTCGTGATTTACTTTTGTGGTACACTTCAGGGAACAAAGAAATCTTAAAACTATCTGCAGTTTGGGAGGTATTTCTGTATTCTTCCACTGTTTGCCATTATCAAGGGTTATGATTGGTTCTGTAACTGATGGTAGAAAGACATCATGTCGTTCTCAGAGCAGAGGCAGTGACAGAGGATGGGGATGTGAAAAGACACTTTGCTTGAGATGCATGTTTTGTCTTAAATACAACAAGGGTCAGAGACAGTGGCCAAAGGAAATTTGAAAGAGTGTCTGAATTTCTGCTGGCTGAGAAGAGCACTAACTCCTTTTTTTCTCTGCTTCTGAGCTATTTTACGTCCTGACATCATCACTGTCATCACTAAGGTTCCAAGCAGGAATTCTGTACTGCAAAGTAGACAGTTCAAGAAAGCAAATAACTGTGCTTTTTACTTTTATAGTAAATCATAGCAAATTCAAACAAGTGGTAGTGTTTTACACTTGATGAACCTTTCTGCTCTCCTTGCTGTGTCTTCAATAATCTTATTATAAATTTCATTTTTAAGGAAGAAGTGATACTTTTGGCGGCACAAAGGGGACCATAGCAACAGGGCTAAAGGGAAACAACAATCATGGACTGCCGCTGTTACCATTTTCTCTTTTTTTCCTCATTTTTACAGGCAACTGTAAACAAAATAATTTTATCCTTCTGGTTCAGCCTCTGGTACAGTTCTATGCAAATAGCAGATGCAAACCATATGGTCTTCTAGCCATCTGGAAAAAAAACCCACCCTAAATCTGTCTGTACCCGCAAGGAAATATTAGTGTGTTTCTTTTGTCTTTATGAACTGCCTCAGAATACTCTTATTCTTATAGGATTTTTTGAAAAATGAAAAGAAAGCAACCAATGACTTACTTTCCCTTATAAATTAGACCTTAAGACAACATGAAATATAGTTTTTGCCTCATACCAGATGTCTCGATTGTTTCATAGGGAAGTTATTGGAGACATGTATTATAGTGTTTTTCTTCAACAAGATACAGTTTCCTTTTATATGTAAAAACTTAATGGATTGTTAAAGATCAGTAAAATTAAAAAACCCAAACATTAGGAACATATCTTCTTGAACAATGTGTTGAAGCTGGACACTAATATCTACCTCTCATTTGACAGGAATATAAAGTCTCCAGCTTTGAGCAAAGGTTGATCAGTGAAATTGAATACAGGCTGGAGAGATCTCCTGTGGAAGAATCAGATGATGATGTGCAACATGGAGATGAACCTGTTGATAACAGTATGTCACCATATTTTGAGATAAAACTGAAACACTACAAAATCTTTGAGGGAATGCCAGTCACGTTTACATGCAAAGTGGCAGGAAATCCAAAGCCAAAGGTAAGAAAGGAGGGTAAATCTTTCTAGTATTTCTCTGAAGAGTTCTGTGTTGGTACTTTAGCATAAGGCTCTGGACTCTGTAGGCTTACAGGAACAGGAGACATTCACACTTGACAAGAAAGACTCCTATCTGGCATAAACTTCCAAATCTCTATTGGCATAATTGGAGTTACTTAGTCAAAAGCTAGTAAAAAATCCTACTATGAGGCTTTGCTCTCCCTCCTGAGATTTCTTCACAGTGATTTTGCCTGGAAGTAATGCTTCTGTCATTTTCAGAGTTACCTCCAGGGTACATCTGTAGGACAGAATGCAGTGCAATGCTGGAAAGCCCCACATAAGCTGGCACAGGAGTCCCAAAAGCCACCTCGTCTCGCTAGCGTGGGTAATTAGTTCAGGCATGGCAACATGCTGATGCAAAAATATGTGGGTTCTAGTTCAGGAGCCAGCATGGTATCTCTCATTGTTCAGCACCTACACACAATAACAAGACTAAATTTTACTGGAATTTAGAAGAAGGTATAAGAAAATACCATAAACTTCCATGTATCCCAACAGCAAAATGAGACATAATGGTGAGGTGTTAATAATGAACTTCTGAGGGAGGGTTGGGCTCAGGAAGCATTTCCTTGTAGCAAATGTACAAGTACCAGTTACGTGATGTCAGTAGTCTGGAAAAATGCCTTCCTTGGGTAGATTGCATATAACCATTGCAAAAATTGCTTGGCAATCAACTGACTCATTATGCAGCAGGCAAATGGCAGCAGCTTCTTCAACTCCCTTGCCGTAGCCAGTGTCTTTCCCCATGAGGTCCTTGCAGCTCTTTCAGTGACCTCCGATGGATAGGGGCTCTTGTCTTCTTAGACAAGATCAAAGATGCCCTGTATGTTACATAAGTTCTTCATGGCAGCACTCACATCCAAACCTATGATCTAGTATACGTTTAATGGGTATTGAGGATTTTGAACAGAGATAAATACAAGTGACTTTACATGCCCAAGGATACATGTGTATGACACTGTACAAGCTGTTAATATGTTTTAAAAGGACTTTTATCAGGTAGCAGAGAAAGGACAACAGAGAATTAGGGCCAAATCTACATCAGGTAGTAGGGCAGGCCAGAAGAAGCAAATCTGTAGAATGAGATATTCATCCCTGCACACATTTCAGAAGGTTTTGCTCCAGGCTAGCTCTAATCTCATCCCACAGACTGAAGCAGATTCAGCACTTTAGATGAGTTCCTGGAGCACATTTTCTGGCTTAGTTTCATCTGAAAGGAATCCAGCTCTGTGCTCCAAGAGCACAACGTGATGTGAACCACTGCAAAGTAAGTGGGGTTGATCACTATGCTTGTATCAAAAAAGCACTTCTGCTTCACACTGAAGACACACACTGAGAAGATAAGCCCAGTCTGACCGAAACCAAACTTTTCGTGTCCTGGAAGACAGATGGGTCTGGTGGTGACAGAAGTGCAGTGTGTGCAGAGATACTCTTTCTGCCTGAGGCTTATGACTAAGTTGCTAGATAACCTATTATGAGTCAGCCTTAGTCAACCATTCCCTAATTTCCACAGTTTCCAATTAAGGTGTAGTTTCTCTGTCTGCTTTAAGATGGATGAAAGAGGATGTCTCCTTTCCCTCGCTGGGGTAATGAGGATTGTGAAGCCAAGAAACCACATTCTTAGTACTTCCCCTAAAGCATGTCCTTACAGAGGAGCATCTGATGTGAATGCCCTGTGATTCACAGCCCATGCTCTGTTTTCTTGCAGTGTCAGTGTGCACATTAAGAAGCGATTTGCTCTTGCACCTGGAGCTATGGACCTTTGTTCCATTCACTCGCAGATGCTTTGTGTGATTTGTTAAGTTGCTTGGGGTGGAACCAATATCAGTCCTGTTGTATGGCTACTTGTTAGCTGGGCTTTGCAAATGTCCAAGGCTGTATCTCCTCCTCATCTGCCAGAGCATGCCAAAACAGCAATTTTGAAAAGCTCAGTGGCTGAGGGCTGCTCTTCTGCTGTCATTTGTTGAAGCTGGAAGTGTTGCTCATGAATAAGTTTTTTTACTTTGGCAAATGAAAAGCTGGAAATAATTTACTAACTTGAAGCTCCTCCCTTCTAAGTATTCTGTCAGGTCTGCCAAGGAATGGCTTAGGGACAGACTGTAGTGTTTCTAAAATCTGGCATTCATTACAAGGGATTTTTCTAAGTGGGGTTATTGGCTTGATTATTTTTTCCCCTGAACATGCCATGTAAATTGAATACTGATGTGCAAATTCTGTCTTCATATATATGACTTTTTTAATGTGAGTCTACTTTTTATTATAACCTTTGGTGTAATGTAAAACTGTTTTCTCATCAAAATGAGAAAACTGTGGTGCTACAGGAGGGACTATGGAATACTTCTTTTTAAGGGATTTTTTCTCCTCAGAATTAGGACAATGCCATACAAGAGGTTAATTGAGACAAAAATATTACATAAATCTCATACTGCTCACTCTTCACATGGCTGAATATAATTCTTGGTGATGAAAAATGCCTGGGCTGCCCAAGATCAAGCCCCTTTGTACTGTGTGTCCCATTGTATTCCTAGTAATTACACACTGGTTTCTGAAATCTGGTACAAATAAAAGCAATCCAGATGCAGTGTTCAGTGCTTGCGTAGCTTAATAGTGCATTTATTAAAAGTTATTCTAGAAAGAAAATACTTCACTGCAAGGGCCATTGTCTCCTGCAGTGGTAGTGTTTTACTTATTAACTCTGTGTTAGATAAAGGTAATATTAAGAATTTACTGCTCATATGGAATGCCAATGTTTTTAAACTTAGTCAAAATAAGTATTGGACAACATATACATGATGTTTGGATAGCTGGTTCAGTTAATATTTGTGTGTACTTCCATGCATGTCTCCTGATATTTCTGATAAGTTTACTGTTATTAAATAGTTACTACTTAATGCAGTAGATTTCCAAGCAACATTATGACACATGTAAAGCATGCAAGTTAAAACTCATTTTTTTGCAGCTATGTTGTTTTAGCACCCATTAGCATGTGTATATAAGTGATCAAATATCTCTTGCATCTCCCGTAAGTGCACTGTCAGCAGACAAGAAGACATGACTAAATCTTTTGTTAGGACCACAGAGTCTCTGCGAGGCTGCTGACAGACAATATGGGAAACAAGTATAACCAGCTATTGAGGAAATGAAATCATTTCAATTTATGCATAATGCTTGTTGGTATAAGAATCTTACATAGTAATAAATTTTTAAGGAGAATTTCCTCTCATTTTCTCCAAAAACATCTCCATTATTTTTTGTGAAATTCAAAAGTATGCCCTTAATTTTTCCCCCAAGTGAGCGAATTTCAAGCTTTGAGATGTTGGCACATATGAAGAACCCAGCAGATTAAACTCTATCAGAAATGGAATAGCGCTTTGCTTTGTCACTTCATTTTTTACTAGAGAGCCAGCTTCCTTTTCTCACTCTTAAGACCTAAATTCCCACTTCAAGAATGAGCCTGAGCAAAATGTGTGTGTTTTCTTCATGCTAAATAGTCCCAGCAGGACCAGGACAAATACAGTTGTACTTTGTATGAGTTGACCTCATAAAAATGGTGTAGGTATCTGCATGAGTGTCTAAAATGCTGAACACAACTGATGTTGTGGCATAGTCCACATTTCAGAAATGACAAGTAAATAATGTTCTACTTAAATATGGGTTTGGGCAGCTGAGTACAGCCTGCCTAGTATAACATTTTTCAGATATTCCTCTGTGTGTGTTCATGCATACACAGCATTTACTTTTGGTTCCAGCAGATATCAGTTTGGGATTTTACATTATTATTATTATAATATATTAAAAAATCCTGAAAGCTAGGTCAATTTTTTTCCCTTTAAGTTTTAGGCACAAAAAATACTTCTCTTTTTTTTTTTTTTTTTTTTTTTTTTTTTTTTTTTGTATGTAATTCATGGATTACTGTAAGATATTATCCTGCATACATCATTTCTTTGGCTCATTGGAAGTATATCTTGGGTCAGCCAAAGAATAAAATTATGTATCAAAAGTGCTGGAAAAGGCCTCTGTTTGATAGTCAGTGTAACTGTTCTGTGCAGCTTGGAACTGTGCTGCTGTTGGCATGCAGTTATTAACGGATGTCGATGTGCTGGTTTGCTTTGAAGTATTTCCTCTTACTTTGAAAAGCTGTCCACTTGTGTAGCTGGCCTGTCATACCGGGGTGACACTGTTGGTTTCAATCATGTCATTACACTGAGCTGGCCCCTCCACACACTGAGCTGCTCACTGCCAACGGGAGCGGCTTTATCCCCTCTGGCATTTTGGTCCAGTCCAGTCAGCGTAATGGATATGAGACAAAACGGGTGTTTCAACAGTGAGATCATTGCTTCTATTTTATTCGTCATTGAATTAATTAAGCCTGTCATTATCTTGGTTTATGTTTTTGTTTTCTGAAAAGAGAGCAATAGCATTCTTAAGTTCTTTCTGCAACCTCTTCAGATTTAAGCAAAATAAATGTAAAATTAGTAATCTTCTCTAAAACAGAACTTTTCTTTGTAATGACATTTAGTTTCAGTTCTTGAAATATTCAGCCCTTATGCACCTGTACGTTTTGTTGGAAAATGTTCAGGCTGTTCTTTTTCTTTAGTCCACTGATAATCTTGTAACTGTTAATGAAAGTGGCTCATGGAATGAGGAGTTGATTAAAGCGGTTTTCTTTTAATACTAACCAGAGAGTTTTTCAGCAGTTAAGATTCGTTAGTGCTATTAATTGAGAAATTATGACAATGAGCACCCGCCTCTTACCAGCTGTGCCTGGTTTTTTCCTGCAGATTTATTGGTTTAAAGATGGGAAGCAAATTTCTAAACGAAGTGATCACTACCGAATTCAAAGAGAACCTGATGGAACTTGCTCACTGCATACTGCAGCCTCCACCCTGGATGATGATGGGAATTACACTATTATGGCTGCTAACCCACAGGTAAATGAAGGTTTGGCTCCAGAGCAAACATCCTTCTGGACATAAATCTTCAGAAAACTATCTCATCTCACATATGCATAATTTAATTAAATGATGAAGTCACTGTAAAGTATGCAAGTTAGATTTCTGTTTTCATCTTGCATCAGTAGGGTGGGACCTTTCTGTCTCCAAGGGATTAGCAGCTCAACAGCAGTTTTTTTCCTATGGTTTGAGGTTTCAGGGGGGAGGGGTGTAATTTTTTAATTACTCTTCCACTGGTTGTTTCAGCTGATAACATCTCTGTATTCTAACTGAGCATGGATAGTACATATGAAGAGAGAAAAAAAAATCCAGTTTACTAGCAGAAGTAATCTAGTTCAGTGATTTAATTTTCTGTTGTTGACCCTCGTCACTGATTGAGGCCAATTTTTTGAAGTGAATGGGAGTATATCACACCTCAACATGCCTGCATTAGGAAGATTGCAAATCTGTAAGGTAAAAAAAATCTAGTCTTATTATGTAGCAGAATGGTGTCCTGTGTTGATCTTAAAACAGTGCTTTTCTGAAACACGGAGTGTTCCTGGTTTAGCAGTGCTATTTGTCCTTTGCAGATTCAATACAAGAGCTGAGGTACACAGCAGAAACCCACTAGATCATTAGACATAGCTAAACTTACAGGTCATTCATCCTATTGAAGTAGCTTTTTCAGTTCTGTTTTTCCTACACCACAGCAAATTGGGGGGAAAGAGTTGCATGTGAGAAACCAAAGCAGTAACATAACTTTTGGGATGTAATGAATTATTTTCTTCTGTAGTGCCAAATACCTTGCCAAGACTAGGCCTACAAGCAGAATCACACTGTAGAATAACAAACTGTATCACTGAGATGGAGTTTAATCTAAGCAGGAGTGTTGTGCTCTGTTATGCACGTTGCTAAGTTACATAGCATGACGCTGCCATTTTTGTCTCACTCTTCAACTTGTCAGTCCTGCTCGTACTGCAAAGGGCTTGTGAATATAAGGGGTTGTCCACATGGACAACACACAGATAGCAGCTTATGGGTAGATTCTACAAACTGCAGTGCTTAAATATAGGTGGTTTAATTATTATTTCTACATATATAAGTAAGAGAAATAGTAATGAAACAGCATAAGGCCATGGAGTTGTTCAAACTGGGAGTTTTTACACGTAGATGACATTGTTACAATACTTGGTACCATTTAAATTGTAAAAATTCACAGCAGGTTTAAAAGTAGATACATGCTCAAGGTAAGAAGTGGTTCCTATTCAGCTTTCTCTAAGTGTTGTCTTAGTGCATGCACAGAGTTTCACTGTGTAGTCTTACTGTGTGATCTGAAGTCTTGGAGAACTTGGTGAACAAACTGCCTTTGTTTTTGGGCACTGTACTCTGTCCCTGAATATTTACGGCCTACTTTTGAGCATTTGTTGTCCTGGATAATGCTCATTCAATGACACAAGAGTGACCCAGGTTGCCAGTTCTGGTCATTGATGGCACTGCTTTGTTAGTGGGTTTTTGGATGTACTAAAATGACCTGGGCTTGTGTGGTTCTCAGCTTGGGGCTTGAAAAAGCAGCTTTGTTAAATGATAAAACTCTGTGCTTGTGCTTTTTTCCCCTCTTTGGAAAAGAACCAGAAGCATCCTCCTCTGGCTTCCCTAAACAAAACATCTGTGTTTTACCAAGTGCATTCTATTCTTTTTTTTAATGGTGTAGTTCCCAAGCAAACATACTTATCTCTTCTACTATTTGCTTGCTTTTACTATGCATTTAACAGTACAATGGAGGCAAAGAAGGGCTGTGAGTTAATGTACTAGCCTTTCACACTCGAAGATCTGGATTCCAATTCTTTTAAGTCATCCTGACTGGAAATAATTTTGGCAAAGGCTTCTCAATTCTAATGGAAAGTTGTCCACATCTCAAAGCTATCACAAACTTAGGCAAATTTGGCAACCTTTCCTTAAGAAAGAGAAGTATGTAAATATAAGGGAGCTCACATCAGAACTCTGATGGACTGGTAGATATTTGCTAGGCTGTTGCTGTGTTTTGGTCATTGCTATTGGAACCACCAAACTCTGAAGCAAAAGGCATGTTCTCAGCTGATAGAAATTGGTTTATTAAAGCAAAGGATTCAGTTCATTAAAGCTCTGCCAGTTCATTCCATCTCATGACCTGGACTAATATAATAGGATTTATGTGTGTAAAATGCCTTGTTGACAGACCCTGGAGATGGTCCATGGTAGTTAACACGGCAGGCCCCATTGCCCACAATGTAAAGTGCAGTGAGCTGGAATTAAAGTCCTGACACACCACTGGGGTTTGTTGTAAAATTTGCCATAGAAGTTAATCCAGAGCAGATGGACCCCGGGCCTAGACAAACACAAAATCTTGCCTGGTTTAGGCCTTTAGCTACAGGTCACATCCCTTAAGTGAGCTCTTTCCATGAGCTGTATGGGCTCATGTCAAGTTCTTATTTTCACCTTCTTTCTTTTTATCCCATTCTCTCTGCTTCTTTGCACTACACACCCACAGTCCTCAGGCTGGAGATTCCCTTGGTTTCTAGGACATCTTCTCACAAATTACTGCCCACTCATTGCTTCCTTCCTCTTTATCCTGTGACTTTTCCAAAATCTCTGGCTTCCTGCTTCGTCTTCCCTATCCAAATTCCTTACTGCCCTTTGTGTTTCCATTTGTGACACAGTCATGTACTGAGATATGCAGAAATGATCCCAAAATATGTGTATTCATCACCTGCCAGAAAAATATTAATATGTAGTGGTGTCCAAAATAGAAATTCATTTGTTCCAGATGTCTTTAATGGTCTTGTAACATAAGGGGGGGAGAAAAAGCTTTTACGTAAGGAATTGCTGAGGGTCTTGCACAATGGCTTATTTTAACACAAGGATTATTCTTGCAGACTAAATGGGTCATGGGAATAGAAGTGGGACACAGATTCTGAAGTGTAGTCCAGAAGTAACACAAAAGTTGTTGCTATTTGAAGGCTGCTTGTGAGCCCAGTGAAATTGTTTTTTGATGGGCTTTGGACAGTTCTTAAAGAACTGCTATTTGCAACTCTGCAATTACTGTGGTAAAAATATTTGTCACTTTTATGCTGACAGACCTGAGTGTGGAGCTCTCAGCTTAGAGCTGAAATACACTGCAAAGCTGATGTGGATGTTGTTTCACTGCTACTGGTCCAAGGGGCAGAGCTGTTATTTATTAGAACGACCAGATGCTTTTACCTCTTACAGGGTGAATTCCACAGATCCCCGAAAGTCAGCATTTCCGGCTCCAGGCAGTCCCATTCCAAATCCACTATGACTAGTGCTTGTGGTGGGCAACCTGTCTTCTAAAACACAAAGTAAAAGAAAAAAAGGGGACCAAATACACCGGAGCCATGTTTTATTTATCATTCATTAAAAATAACCTGAACTATCACCAGTGTCCCTCAGTGCAGCTGTGCCTTTCAGTGCAATTCCTCAAACCAGGAGCGCTCTGCAGAGAGGACCTGTTAAGTACTTGTCAAATTCTTCAGGTTTTTCATTGATGAAGGGTTTTCTGAGCTGTGAGCCCACCAGATCGAGTAGATCAATCCACTCTGGAGGCAGTGACTGTTGTTAACTGTCAACACCTTGAACTCTTCGTCTTGTTGTTCTGCGCACTTGCCATAGACAGAGAAACTTCCCACCCACATCAATAACAGTCAATAAGGACTTGATTGCCAGTGGTACTTACAATCTTTAAAAAAAAATCATGAATGTATTATAATCACAGTCATTCCAGTCAGTTCCATGTTAGATTGGAAGCTGATAAAACAGGTGGGCAAAAAAAATGAACAGATTGGGTTGAACATTTATTATTACATGGTTTAAGTCTTTTAATGTTCCTCCTCTCCATCATAACAGGGCAGAGTGAGTTGCACGGGCAGGCTGATGGTTCAAGCTGTAAATCAAAGAGGCCGCAGTCCTTGGTCACCTTCAGGTCAGCCTCATATAAGAAGGTATTTGATGCTTTTATTTTTTTTTTTTGTTAATAATTTGGATTTTACAAAATAACTGTGGTAGGATCATGAATGTAAAGTAAGCAGATAAGTTTAAAGTATGGCATTCAGGAAGAAATGTGACCTCTGCTGTCTGAAAATTGCTGCAGAGCTTGCACAGTCAGAAGTATAAGCAACCTCTGAAATTATGCGACTTTTAAATATCTTTAGTTTTCCGTGTCTCCATCCTTTCTTTGTGGTGTTCACTAGTTACTCTGTATCTCAAGTTACACTATCAGCTGTTGGGAAGGCTTTCATCACTTAAGCTTTTTTAAAATATTTCATCTGATTAGGATCCTACCAGGAACCTCTATCTACTGCAGCTTTTAGGAAGTATTCATTTAAAGAAACAACAGAAGTAACTGCATGCCAAAGAGGTTTATTAGATTTACATTAGAAATATTTTAGCATTTCAGTATTTAATATTTCAGTTCAGGATCTTATAAGGAATTATGAGTCAGAAATAAAGTATTAAACTTATCTTTGGTGAGCTTACAATTATTCATATACGAAGCTTTGGGTTATGTTTTTGGACCATAGAAGGGAATTTTCCCTTCAAATAATTTTTTTTTCTTTACCCCCACAGCATTTATAAGGCTCTTTATCACAGCTTAGACAGCTTTAGATGATACAAAAAATTTCATTTTAGTTACCAGGACTGCTTTCAGGGGAATGTGAGGGCTCTGGTTTCTGCATTCTGCTGTAATGAGGCGTGTGCTTTGCTTAATGGTCACAAGAGCCATAGAATCTCAATATTGCCCAACTACAATACAGAGTACATGTAATTACACAGTCAGTGTACAACCAGGAAAGGATTTCTCTAACAGTTAGTAGTTGTACCAGTATGTACTGTAGAACTGCTGCATGCAAAACAGGCTCTCTTCCCCCCTCTGGTAGCTACAGAGTATTAGGAAATGATCTTTTTTAAAAGATCTTGACAGTCTTATTCCTGCCCAGAACAAACTGCAGCCCTGAAAGCATTTCCCAGCATTTCTCCGAGATGGCCACCAACTCCCTCTGCAATGTGTCCCCTTAGGCCTGCTAAGCTCAAAGCCCAGAGTGCCTATGGAGGGAATATCCTGCCAGGGCTGGACTGTCAGCACGGAAACAGCACAGAAAAGGCTGGGGCCATCTGGTGTAGCCTGTCCAGTCACTAATGCACTTGGCACCTGCAGATAATGGGTAAAAATGGAAAGTCCTTTTTAACCCCTGAAGGGAAAAGCTGCCATGACGAATCAGGTTTCAGCTGAATAGGTCACTGCACACAGGGTGACAAAGGGGAAAGATCTTTAAAAGCAAAGACAACAGGAAGGTAGGCAGGGGTGAAAGCATCGAGCAGCTGCCACTCCTACAGCTTCCTGAAGGACAAAATGTGTGTGTGTCTCTCTTTCTAGGATGGACAGAATCCTCAGGTAATAATGGAGGAGGCTCTTTTCAATCTCTCCAAATGCATTCAAAGTCCAAGGCCGCTTATGGCTGGTATTTTATTTTCAAATGGAGACAGGCACTCAAGCAGCCGCTATTGCTTTGGGCTGGATGTCCAATGAGTAATGAATTCTAAATAAGGTATTTCCATCGAGCAGTTTAATTAAAATTAGGGCAATTATTGGGGATTGTTACTTCCTGTAAAAGTACCATGTGAAGGGTTTATCCCATTATCTTTACTCTGGAAGACCAGTTTCTGTAAGCATTCAGCACAACACTATCTCTGTGTAGTGACAGTTCTCACTATTTCCACCCAAGGGTTTGCCCAAGACTGATGAAATGGGAGCACAAAAAACCTTCCTAAGACAGGCTTTTCTAATGTGATATCCCAAATGGCTGTATTCCCCCATATACTGTGATATTTGCCATGTCTATTGCCACAGACTTTTGATAAGTAATATTCCTGTGGCATTACAATATCATTTCTGTAAGCTTTTCTGCTTGAGAGCAACAAAATCTTTTGTTTGCTTGTTTTATTACAAGTGTAATTATTAGCTTAATGAACTTTATGACTTGTTACACTGTTGACGGGCTTTTTCATGAAGTATATTTAATCTCTTACAGAATGTGTTCTGGCAGAAATCTGGGGTATTATTTCACTCTTAATGTATTTCTCTGAAATTTGCTTAGCTGACAGACGTCACCTTCTTAGCATCACTTGATGGGGTGGCCACTTTTGAATTTTCTGATGTGTATAACAAGGCTTGGACTCAATCCCTTAGATGACAAGGTGCTCAACAAACATTGTGTCACCTAAGCATGGCAGCCAGAGTGCCAAATAAATAATCTTAAAATGCATGAGATTTAAGGAAGATTTAAAAACTAAACATTCCTATCACCCTGCTCTCAGCTAGGGGATTAATTTGAACTTAATCTCCTTTATTCCAAAATAGTGATCATTACCATGTGGTCAGTCATAAAGTCTTCCCCAGCTTCTTGCTCACTGAAATTCCCAGTGCATTGTACCGTACCAACCCATGGAGTCTCCCCTGGACACATTTAGTACACGATGTCAGTTCTGCTGAAACTAATCTGTGCGATGTGATGTCCACATTGCAACT
This sequence comes from Pardalotus punctatus, assembly GCA_013400915.1. Lineage (NCBI taxonomy): Eukaryota > Metazoa > Chordata > Aves > Passeriformes > Pardalotidae > Pardalotus > Pardalotus punctatus. The sequence goes on along the minus strand of VZTX01010332.1, from coordinate 24,143 downwards.
CTAAAGAGCCCACAATGAATCCAAGAGTATTCCAGTCTGTTGCAATTTATCATTCCTAGACATCTGAAGCACTTGGCTCTACTCATTTCATTATTTGTTTAAAACCACAGAATCTTTTAGAATTAAAATGACCCTAGTTTCACCTCTCAAGGCAAAGGCTTAAAAAATAGTCTGCAATTTTAGGGTAAACTGACAAAGAGGTAAAAAGAAACGCAACATCTGTGGTCACAAATTCTTAACTTCATTGTTTTCCATTTTATCTAGCATAAATTCCCCCCCACACACACCTCCCAGTTTTGACCAGCTGCAGCAATGAGATGGTGGCTTTCCCACTCCTGTGGTGCCAGCTCACCTGTTCGGCACAGCCTCACAAGAGCTTACGAAGCACCAGTTACTTTTACTTCATCGGCACCTTATCAGCAGGGTGCTTATCAATAATGTGGAGGCTTGCACTAGTGGCTTGCTCTGGGCAGCACTCACTTGACCAGATACCATCATTTCTGGCTGGTCTTGCAGAACTCATTACCAAACAGTATCAGTACAGTTTTTCCTTTCGCTCTCAATCTCCCATCCCATCTACATGCACGAGGTATCTATGTCTGCAAAATTGGTTAGGAAATCACCAGCTAAAGCTCAGAGTAGCTTATGAGCTGCCATGTTGGAGCTACTGAATCATGTTGAAGTGGCAAAAACTATGAGGTGCTTCAGACCTGGATTTAGGCACCTGAAGAGTTACATAAACTCTTAGTGTGTGCAGGGGTGTCAGTCTGGGTTTCCCATTTCAGTATCCAGCTCTACATTATTAAGCAGTATGGACTAGGTATCTACACAACTCCCCGCAGCCCCTCCATTTGCCTTTATTTATAGCTGTGGAAAAACCATGATGGATCATTAAAAAGTCAACATTAACCTATTAATAAGAGATAATACCATAGCAAAGGTGATGCCTGGCCAATTCAAACAAAGCAATAGCAGAAAAGGGGCAACAACAGAGCAGGACAAAATAAATCAAGTTCAATCAACTCTAATTAACCTCAGCCTCAGCAGAGCAGAGCGTGCAGCTGGAGTGTTTATCTTCCATGCAGTAGTACAGCATCTTGTTTTCCAAATGTAACCACTGACGGTTTTAAGCTTTTTTTTGTTGAGAATGATTTTAACCTGGAGAAATGCCCTTGGGCAGTAGAAAATGCATATGGGCACCTATACTGCAGCATGGAAACTGCAGATAGCGGCCAAAAGAGAAACACTGGCAAAAGTTAACAGCATATAGGGTCCAAAAAGAGAATTCCACTGTAATGTGTCATTGATAAATGTGGTCTCTGGAGGATATTTGTGTAGCTTCTCTTCCCTGACACAGGATGTTACTGTAGGCAGCAGCTGGCTCCAGAATGGAACCCACTGGAGCTGATCAGGCGAGGACAAAGCAGATACAAAATTTTGTTTCAAAATTCTTTGATAACTAAAATCACACAAATGGAATAAACTGATTTCAATGGAAACAAAAATTTAGTTGAATGAGGAACCACTTAGAAAAAGTTTTGATAGATTAAATTAACAGGCAAGAATTGCCAATGCTGCAAATGGATTAAATGATATCATGGAAGCTTAAGGTGATTGATACTGTGTCTGGGGACAGGAAATATTTTTCTTTCCTTTTTTATATTAAACTGTTTATGGTACCTTTATTTTAAAAAAATAAATAGCAACCAAAGTTCTTCCTATTGCTCACAATTGAAATTCTCATTGTTTTGACTCCACAGTTTGGTGGCTTTGAAAATGTTCAAGTATCTCATACAAAAAACCTGTTAAATGAGGAATAAATATATCCACAGCAATTCAATACACAGAATTTTCTGTACAGCCTTCACTAGTGCAGAACAAGAGAAGATAAGTCTAATATGAAAAATCTCTTCTCAATTGAGATGAGTTAGCTTTTGGCTGCTGTTATTTTCTGAAAGGGGGAACCATGACTAGTGACCAGTCCATGTACCTTCTGGTGTAATCAGCAGCAGTGAGGGGATTAAATACACAGGACACTAGAAATGGGGAACTGAAGCTACATGCCAGGGCCTGCCAACTTGTTTTATTTGTATGTCAGTGATTTAAAGAGTCTCTAAACAAAAATGCTATCATTTATAAGATTAATTAATATCACAAGCAATTATTCTGCAGCAGTATTGTTTTATAGGTTATATTTTGTCACAACATGTGAGTTAAATGAAAGCAATTAAATAACTGCAGTGTCATAATTAACTCAGTCTGGGCCGAATGCTACAAATGCTCATGTGTAAATATGGGGTGATTACAGTATAGGTCAAAGCAGTTGTTTAAAATTTAAAGCAGTCTTACAAGTAATTATGGTTCATCTGATTTAGCAGAGAAAAAAATAATTTACCTTTATTTCATGTTATTTTAAGACCACGATCTCGATCAAGGGACAGTGGTGATGAAAATGAACCAATTCAGGAACGATTCTTCCGGCCTCATTTTCTGCAGGCTCCTGGAGACCTGACTGTTCAAGAAGGAAAACTATGCAGGATGGACTGCAAGGTAAGTGTCATGCAAAGGGTAGCAGTCTTTTGATAACATCAGCTGACTCAAAAACCACACTGGTTTCTTTTCAAAGCTATTTTGCCTATTGGCAGTTTCAGCACCTCTTAGTAGGGTAATTAATCTCATTGCTTGTAAGTGAGTAAGTGGACAATAAAAGTTTACCTCCTCTCCAATGAAAGTGCTTCGGGCAAATCTTAGAGCTCAGAGTAAACTGATTTATAGAATTCAGCAACACTGGGGTGTGGAAGGAAGCAGCACACACTATAAAGGCAACGTGTTTCTGTATTTTATGTCCTTTTAATACTTATGTTTTGAACCCCAGTTAAAAGTTTCAAACAGTATAAACCTGATTTATGACTCTGCTGAGCAGAGATAATTCAGGCTTGGATGACTTCTGTTTACTTTATGCTGACCTATTTGGGAGAAGCTGTTTGCTCTCAAGCAGTCCCCACAGCAAGTGGCACTGCTTTCGAAAGTACAAGACTTGTTCACGTAGACGAAGCATTAATTTGTGCAGGTGATGCTGTCACTAGGGTACACCTAAGTGGAATGGAACTTCAGAGGTCAGTAATTAGTCAGCTCACATCTTTTTGTCTGCAAGTTTTCCAACAAGAAGTTAATTTAGAAAGGAGTATCTTCTCATTCCACCTGAAGAGCAAACAATAAAAAAGACAAAAGGTGTCACCCTGCCTTTTGTTTTGCAATGTATTATTATTTAGCTTCTAGCCTATCTAAACACTGATCTTTTTTCAGTCGCACCCATAAGACATCATGGAATTCAGGGAGTTGGCCAGAAAGTAAGTAAATGACTACAACTGACTCAATGTGTAAATCAGGACAGAATTAGATCTTAAATCTTTTGGTACACCTGCAGTAGCAAACAAAACCAAACTTCCCTGAAGTAACAAGTCAGGACTCCTCCAGTGTTTCATGTGGCTAAAACAATTTCCCCCTGTTCTCCTTACACTCAAGGTTAGTGGATTACCGACTCCAGACTTAAGTTGGCAACTTAATGGCAGACCAATTCGCCCTGACAGTTCTCACAAAATGTTGGTGCGTGAGAATGGGGTGCACTCCTTGATCATAGAACCAGTCACATCCAGAGATGCTGGAATCTACACATGCATTGCCAGCAACCGAGCTGGTGAAAACTCATTCAGCCTGGAGCTCACTGTTGCAGGTAACATCTTCATGCTAAGCTGTCAGGCTGAGTGTTGCCAGGATAGCATGAGAAAAGGAAACATGAGTGATGTCAAATGACACGTCGAGGAGTGGGGGGTAAGAAAAGGAAACCTGGCAGTAACAGAACTATGGTATATTTATAGGTGAGCTGTTCATGTCATGTTGTGGCATAAGGTAACTGGCATGTAATGTCTGTGCACACAGTTAAGAAAAGAGGGCTGCTGGCCTGAGGTCACAGACCAGACTGTTGCCCTGGATGTTTCTTTGTATTGACAATCTTTGCAGACCCATGCCTACCCCTGGGCAGCCACCAGGATGTGGCTTGTGCATTTCACAGCACATCAGACTAATGCCACTGCAGACTTCTGGTAGAGCAGTTCCTTCTTCTGTTAAAAGTGCATGCTTTTGTGGTATATGAAGGAATGCTTTTTACCAAGCATAGTGCAGCCAGTTTATCTAGTTGTCATGCTCTACATTTCAATTATTTTAGGGAAGAATCAGCTTTTTAGTACTCACTTTCCCCCCATTAAAATAATGATGGGACTGTTTTCTTCAGAGGAACCAGGACTGAACTTAGGGACAAATGAAGATAATACATTTCCTAACACTTAGGTCTTTCATTATTGTTTTTAGCACACTGTTGAAAGAAAGGCTATGTTTTCATAGACAAATGTCAACATAACTGCAATCTTTATTTTCACAGCTAAGGAAGTACAAAAAGCACCTGTGTTTATAGAGAAGCTACAAAACACAGGTGTGACTGAGGGATTCCCAGTGCGACTGGAGTGTCGAATCTCAGGGGAGCCATCTCCTCAGATATTTTGGAAGAAAGAGAACGACTCACTCACATACAACACTGACCGAGTGAGGTTAGACTGACTTAGAATCATCTCCCCACGTGTAACTTCAACGATTATTTATCCTGTAAAGCAAATAAAAACCTAAAAGGTCACATGAATGCTTTGTGTAAAGAGCATCTCATAACTATTAACTAGTGATTGTGATAATTTATGACATCTACTCAAATTTGCAGCCAGCCTGGTGGCTGAGCCAGAAACAAAATGTTACTTGTTTTCCATCATTAGACTTATACAACTACCTTTGCACTCTAAGCAAGAGGAGAACTAGTTTTACCCGTCCAGAACCAAGACTACAGAAATTTGCTAGTGAAAATCAAAGTTCTAAAGGAATGCTATGTGCTTTGCAGCAGAAACTGTGATTCATAATTCTAGAAGCTGCACAGTTAACTGAGGTTCAATATCTTATGTTTCAAGGTTTTCCTCGAGTTTCTTTATCCTTTCCACAAAAATTCTGGGTAAGATCTGGTGTTCCTGCTACTCCAGCTGTCTTAATTCATAATCGGGATGGAAAAGTTACTTCATGTATTTCTTCTTAGTTTTCAATACAGTATATTAAACTGCCAAATTGTCAAGCCTACTCAAGGCTTTATTTTCTACTTGCTAATTTCAGAGGAAGTTCCATTTTAATTAAAACTGGACTATAATCAATCTGTAACTAGGATTGGGTTGGTTTATAATGACATTCTAAAATAGTCTGCAGTGATTTGCGATTTAATTAATAATGTTCTACTTTTCTTTTGATTAGCATGCACCAGGATAACTACGGCTACATTTGCCTGCTTATTCAGGGAGCTACAAAGGAGGATGCTGGCTGGTACACTGTTTCAGCTAAGAATGAGGCTGGGATTGTGTCTTGCACTGCCAGGTTGGATGTTTATAGTAAGTGGTTTCAATTTTCATGATCCTATTAATCCCCCCAAAAGCAACAGTTCTATAAGTTTTGGGTTGTTCACAGAATGGTTTACATTGGTCTCTCTTTCTTTTGTTTATAGTTTCTCCTCAATAGTAAACATCCACTTCAAGACAACAAATGCTCTGTCAAAGTATATTTCACCATCTTTCAGACACCTAAAGCAAAACAAGCATGCGTGCTTTCTGTTTTTGCTTAGTACATTAAATATAGCTAATTAACAGCAGATAACAGCATGATTATATAATTTTTGTGGATCATTATTACTGTTGTTTTGCTGGCACTTCCCTAACCTTTTGTATTCTTTTGTACATTAGTCTGTAATACACATGTGACAGCTACCAGAAGTGTAGTAGGTGTTTTTATGGCTTTCTGCTTAATTACTCAGTTTGTTCCAAAGCAACCCCTTACATAGTGAATGTTTTCTTCAAGCAGTGTCTCTTACCAGTCTTCTCATAGCAAGAATTAAGGGGGAGGGGGAAGGGGATAGACAGACAAAGGATGGTTCCTGGGGTGGTGGCGGAAGTGGGGATGGTGAATCAGAGACTTGGCTCAGCGTACTTCAGCACAGAAGGGGTGGCAACGGCCACCAGATCATTTCCTTTCAATGCAATAACTAACCCTAGAACAAGCCTGTTACTGTAATATGAGTGCACTGAAACAACCTCCTTGCTGTCACCCTTCTCAGTGGCACAAGGAAATGTACAAAACAATGCCAAAAAGAAACACAGACTGTTGTATTTACTTACATTTGAAGGTGAAACTAGATGCTGAGGAAAAAAACAAAAAAACAACAATGCCAAGAAATTAAACAAATTTACCTTTGATATAATGGTTTTCTGCTTCTCAGAAATTACTATCTCCTTCACAAAGGGTTGACTGAGCATCTGGCACATTGATGCATAGCTCAGGAGGGCTAACATTTTTTCTTTCCTTTTTAACCTATAGCTCAGTGGCAACAACCACCTCAGCAGACCAAGCCAAAGAAGGTGCGGCCCTCAGCCAGCCGATACGCTGCTCTTTGTGACCAAGGACTAGACATCAAAGCAGCTTTCCAGCCCGAAGCAAACCCAGTCCACCTGACAATGCAGCCTGGCCTGGTAGAGAGCGATGATCTGTAGATTCAACTGCCACTTCCATCATTTCCTGTCAAAGCAGAAACACTGAAAGCCATTGCCTTGACCAATGATACTCCTACGTCACTTTATGCAAGGGCAGACACCTTCATGTACAAAAGATAAACAACAAACACAATAATCATATATTCCTTATTCATTATACCAAATTAGAGAATAGATAGATTATTAATAGAAATGTACACATTGCACAACAAATCACACTCACCAGTTCCTTAACCTATGTTGCTTCATGACCCTTTTCATAGAGGCCAAAATGCATCAGAGAGAAAGATTTTTCACTACGTATCTTTGTAAGCAGTAAAGTAGATGCTACACAATCTTAATGGTGCAAGATGTTTTCTTCAAGGGTTATCAACAGTTCTAAAATGGCTACGCATTCTGAGAGCTACAATGAACAAGTGCAATATTATAAGAATAAAACAGGAAGGGGCAAGGAAAAGAAATGTAAGCAAATGCTGTATCTCTGCAAACTGCTTTCTATTCAACAATGAAAAAAAAAAATCTTTCTTTCAATGCTGTTAGTATGGACATCAACACCCTAACTTTCAATTCATTTGTGTTTTTCCTTTTTGCCATCTAGGAGGAGGCTTATTTACAAACATACAGCAAAGGCAGTCTAAGCAGAAGTAATTTAACTTCTGCAGAACCAAGAAGAGCTGACACATAGTAACAATCTACTCCAGATTACACCATGGTCACTAGATGGGGAAAAAATACTGATAGTATGAACCACTGCAGTGAGTTACTCTGCAAGGGGTGGGAGGGAGACTGGGCAAGAGGTTGAAACTCTGGATTTTCTGACAGCAATCTGCAACCTTGTAATACTCCCATTCAAGATTCTGAAATTCTGAGGTGAGCTGAAAACTAGGGAGTGTATGTATGGGATGTTTAAAGCTTGTGTAATATATATTAGGATTTTAGAAATGTATAGTAAGTGAAAAATGGGTTGAAACTGCAATATGGATTTAAGTGACAAGTATACACCACAGGTGATAGGCTTGCAAAGCTCAGGAAGTAGAAAAGGAAGATAGATATGCAAAAACATCCAATTTGCTCCTTTTTGTTTTTCTTCTTAACTAAACATGTCTCTGGTAGACTTTATTTTTTCCTTCTGACTGTAGGCAAATAACAGCTCTTTCTAGGGGTAGAGTCTGTGCACCATAGGTGAAAAGCCTGAAGGCTCCTTTCAGAATGCAAGGCAAATCCACATGGAAGTGGAACCCCACTTAAGTCACACCTGACTAGGTAGTTTTAAATTAGAACCAAATGAATTTTAGTTGAAGGGGAGGGAGGGAGAATGGATGGAAGAATTACTAGGCCTGAGAAGGAAAATGAGTGTTTGATGGTACGAGCTATGATACTTTGCTAGGAAAGGAAAACACTGTATTCCTTATATGAAGCACATATATGATATCTTTCATTATTTATAATAAAAGTGTTGAAATCTTTTATCTCAGTTCATTTATTCAGAAGTCCTGTACTTAGGGTTTTGTTTGTTGTTTTTTTTTTTTTAAATTTTGTAATTGTGTACACCATATATTGCGTTACTGCTATACGTGTATTGCTTTGTAAGTACACAAAGTTTGTTTTGTTTTTTAGTGACTAATAAACTTTAGCACACAAGGTAGTACTATTCTGGTGCAGGATATGACTAGTAATGGGGATGGTTAATCTAGATTAACATCAGTCTGTCAGGTGGGAATAATCTGATTCTATTCTAGAAGTATGTCATATCTTTTGCCAAATTTTCCTCGACTGTGACATGCTAATTTACTTTTTTGTTTAGCTTCACTAGCATTATTTTGCCACCTTTTATTTGTATTTATAAAAAAATGTATTATCATTACTTTGGACTGTTGTGCTGATATAATGTGGGTTTAACATCAATAAATATTACACAAATAGAAAGTTTTCCTTCTGGTAAAGATTAATAACTGTTTTAGTACAAGCATGGAAGTGTAAGATTTGGAAATTTTAAATATTTTGAACAGATAAATGAGGCCTATATGCAGCATTTAAAAACTACTAGAATTTATCAGAACAGTCTGCTTGTGACCTGGAATCTTGTTTGAACAGAACAGAGGAACATTACTCATAAATGCTGTGAAACTTTTGCCAAATAGAAGTACTAGAAGATACTTTTTTAAAATAGGTTAGAAAATATGCAGGTCTGTCTTGTGTTTATAGTAATTGCAATATGTCATCACTTAGAACTTATCCTAAGTAAAGAGCATGGTCTGAGCACTGTTAAATTCATTTAAGAAGAGCCTGATAGCAAGACAGTATCAAAATAAATTTTAAAAAAAGTCTCAGATTTACTTGTAAAATCCTGACAATTAACTAGTTTCTCCTTTTCTCAATGTGAAGATACCAGGAAAGATGCAAGATTATCCATTTTGTCTTTTGGGTTTACATTTCCAGAACTGATCACTGCAAACAAGCTTATGTCAGCAATTAAGTGAGCACTGATATTAATGACAAAACTGCAACTGAAGTCAATAGAGCTGTGCCTGCTAACAGTCTTTGGCTTGGGGAATAAAAAACTGGGACTGCTTTTTGAGCTTGTTGAAGATGAGGTCATCATCACTTTTTGCCTCTGTATGTATGTACAGACGCACTTAAGTTGTAAATCACATCTCTAAGCAGCAACACTGTTTTTATGAAAACATTCAGCTGTGCTGTTACTTAGTTACTGGGACTGTTTGGATTTACAAATTCAGAGAGAGAAGCATGGCATAAGCAAATGACACTTCTCAAGCCAAAAAGCAAAAATTCTTGGAAGCATCAAAGTAACTTAAAAAAGTTTAATCTTCTTCCACATAGTCCAAAGATAGACAGTATGACCTGGGAGCGTTGTCATTTTTTAAAATTAAAAGGAGCCTTGACTTTTTGCAAGACTTCCAGTTTAGGTATGGGAAGACTTCAAATTATTTAGGAAGCCGATCAGTCCAAGCATATTCATAACAGTGAAAGACTCAATGCAACAACATTCCGGATGATGACAGAAACCTCTGTCAAGGGTACCAACAGTGAGGTGCAAAATTCCACATGCATGAAGGTTTTTCCAGCTGCTGGTGTACCTTAGCACACAGGGCCTTTATCCTGCAGCTTTAAGGCAACAGCAACAATTAATTAACATACATAATTTTCTTACATCACAGCCAACTGGCAGTTTGGGGTCAAAACCAGCCCAACTTGAAACCCCAGCTTATAAATAATTGTTTCTTTCTATTTCACCACCTTCAAAGTCTATTGCAATTCACTTAGGGTGTATGCTAAGAAATGCCTTGACCCCCCCCATATGGACAGCTACCTCCTTACCTATGCAAGTAGCCCAAACAGATTTTGTATGTGAGTACTTCATGAGCTCACATTATCCAATATGCCATGATGCTGAGGGGATCAGCTGCGTGCTCTGGCTGCATGACCCAGCAGCCAAACCACCATGCACTAGAGATAAATTAATGCATGGACTAGAAATGCCTGCTTGGATTATGCATGTTGGCTAATTCATTCCCTCACAATTCAAATGTACATGCAAGGGGTAGAATTTACTGACATTTATCGCATTCTCCTGAACTGTGAAAGAAATGGCCTTCCCTCTGCACAGATTTTTTGTTTGAACAGAAATATGAGCACACAGAACAATGGAAATACAGCTCCTGCTCCGAGGAATTTACAAGGTATTCCAGACAGCACAGAGTATTTTTTGACTTGTCTTAAAGCTTGCAACTTTAACTCAAAATTAAGCCTGTTTCCATCCTTTAACAGAAGCAATTAAAACATAAAATTATCTAATACTGCACTGCCTCTCTAATAAAAATGTGTTAGGAACATAATGCTCAGTCATGTTGAGAGCCACAAAGCCAGACTACAAGCAGCAGTACTTGTACAGCAATGATTCCAGCAGCCATATAGAGGATGGAGACAAATGAACTTCAGTTCAACACCACCTAGAAGGAGAATTTTGTGCTTTATAAAACATCTTCAGTGCAACAGGTAACCCTGGGGTCTGGCCAAGTCTTGTAACTGCTGTCACTTTCTAGTTCTGTAGTAGCATAAATGGTCCAGAAAGAGCTGTAGAAAAAGAAAGCAAAAAAACATAACATGGCCACTGCACAGAATGATTACAACATTTACAAAAGGACCTCTACAAATCACACCGAATGGATTACGGTAGGACTTTTCCCCTGTGTGTTTAACAACACAGTTTCAGGGAAAAATATTGTCAAGCTTTTTTGGACAACTCTTGGCCCAGACATCACAGAGTACTTCTGGAGAATTGAGGGTACAACACCCAGACTGCCAAACACAGCACCTTTATGAGCTACTGCAAAAGGTGCTGAAAATACCTCATAGGATAAGACTTTCTATACAACAGGCAGCGTACCTGCAGTCTACTGTAAATTAAGGACATCTCCATGCTGGTGTCCTAAAAATTATGGTGAATTATAAAATTGCAGGTGCTGTCTGTTCTATATATGCCTTCCAACAACAGAGCTACAAGAGCCTGCAGAGAATGGATGAAGTTCCATTCCCAGGCAGGGACATCTCACCATCAAAAATCATGCATACACACTAAATAACATCTGAACAAAATGTGAAACTACTATATTTCTTCTTTTCTCTGAAGTTGCAGGAAGTTTTCAGTAGATATTTACCAAATACCTATAAAAAATAGGATAAAAGGTCATATTGAGAGGAGCAGAATTAAAACACTGCAACTGAGAGCTTTTAACAGGTCATCAGCACACAGGTGTTGACAGTACATTCTCCAGCACAGAGCTGCAGCATGTAGTTCAGTGCATTCAGCATTAGAAATACAGAGCTGGGGGATCTGCAAGTTAGAATTCACAAAACATCAAACTGCTTCACTAACAAGCTTCAGCAATACCATATAATCAGTCTGCAGTTGCTCCTAAACAAATTGTTCAAAATTATGCAGCAATTTCAAACTTAGCATCCTACACACGTAAGGGCACCTCAATACCATCAGCCAGCAGCCAGGGAAATGCTGAGGAACAACCACACAATTCCATTTGCTCAGTAACATCTGCCTCCCACGCTCCCACTGACACTGCCCTAATCTGTATGTGATGATACAAAGTAAGCTTTGGTGGCTTTTACTTGGGTGTCGTCTCACTGCATTACTCAAACTGGCAATTTTCTTATATACAATGAACAAAAAATATCCCAGACCTTAACAGATATGAGATGTTAACATGAAAAGTGAAAACATAAAAATACCAGAACAGTTGTGATTATAGTCATGCTGATCCAAAGATGTCTGGCAAGGTACACGCTTATTTACTAACTTAACAGGCATTGACAGCAAAAAGGAGCCTTTAGCATATGATCTGAAATTGAACACAATGTGTGTGTGAAAATCAAATATAATTTGGGACTTCGGCAGAGTTCTTACTTCTTCAAGCATTAAGCACACCCAATGACTTCTCTCCACCACTATACTTGACCTGTCTTTTCAAACATTGATTAACTGAATCAAGTGGGTCCACCTAACCTTGAAAAGTTCATTTTTTATTTGCTTTACTTAAATGAACTACACTGTGCTTCCAAAAAAACCCAAAAAACAAAGTCACATAATTGCAACAGGCAATACACATTTCAGCATCATGCAATAAAAGCTCTCCCACTGTGCAACACAAAGTAGGAATATTTGTCTTACAGTAATAAATAATCATTTTAATGTATGTTTTAACTGTAGGTAATAATGTAACAAAGAGATTTTGCAGACTGAGATTCAGATATCCACTTTCAATCCAAATTTCACAGATCTCAGTATTGAATCCTTTCCATCGTTAAAAGTCATGCCTTACAACCCCCAACAGCTCAAGATATATGGAACTGGACTTTACAAAACCAGTAAGAGGGATGCCAGCCATCAGCTTTGCATCTGCACAGGCAACTCCACTTCCCTAAAACTATATTGTTTTATTCACCAAGTCATTACCAATACAATAATGCCTTAGGATAGACTGCCCTCAGGAGGACACAATGAAATCTCTTCATGGGATACAACCCTAGCTCACTCAGCAAGCACTAACTCAGCCAACATTATATACTTTTATGTAATGACTGTTACCATAGTCTGCAAAAGCTGTTCCCCACAAGAGCTCCTCCTTACAGCTGCAATATTTTAAAAAATACCCAAACCCAAAACCACCTCATGAACATTTCATGTATCCTGCTACAAACTTCTGATAATCACAGAATCACAGATGGCTTGGGTTGGAAGGAACTCTAAAGATTATCTAGTTCCAAGCCTCCTGCCATGGGTAGGGACACCTCCCACTAGATCAGACTGCCCAGAGCCCCCTCCAGCCCATCAATTGCAATAGATGCCTCAAGAGAAAGAGAAGAGTGTGTTAGACAGTGAGTTCGCTACAGCAAGTTCTAAGTTACAAACATATTTCTTTAGAGATAAGCAAAAGTAAGGCTCCAATGACCTACTTAGGACACAAGATGAACAAGAGTAGTCCATCGTCTTCCCAATCATTAGAAAAATGCAGAGAAGACACATAAAACAATTAACCTTCTAGGTCTACAATGTGCATTAACTAAATCCCAGAACATGCAAATCACACTACTATGAACTTTGACCTGAATCAAACTCAAATCAACAGAAGAACAATTTTAGGTTTCCTAACTTGGCAGTGACAAGGCAAGTCACAGAAATGAGTAAACACTACAGTATACAACCTCCTCTTGGCAAGGATATCCTCTCTGAAGCAGGAACCCAGCTGAGTAAAAATCCAAAGCAATAATTATGGGTGAGTCAGAAAAGGAGTTGCTGTATAAGAGGACTGTATGCTGAATTAAATGACAGCTGCAAAAGCAGCCACCCTCAAAACATGCCTTGATGGTCACTTCAGAAATTCTGTGGTGGTGGTGAAAGGCCATGTAGAAACCAGTGACATGAGGTGGGGCAGGAGAAAAGATCTGGAACAAAAAATAGAGTAAGTTAAAGACCAGACTTGCACTGCAGACTTCTTTAAAATGCTCCCAAAACTAGGTGGATGAAGCAAAGTTTCAATGCATGCCTGAAAAAACAGTTGGGGGAATAGGACTACAGATTCTTTAGAAACTGCAGAAACATGGAGCAGTGGGAATCCATAAAATACTCCATTTCTTTTAAAGAGGAAAAAAACCCAGAAGATGTTGCTATTTAAGAGATCATAGAAGAGTTTTAAGCAACATAGTGGGTAAAGAAACACCAGATGGGTAAGAGCACATTCTCTTACTTCCATTAGGAATGGAATCACAGAAGCTGTATGTCTAATAAGATAGTGGACTGAAGTTTTCAAAATTGAGAAATCATTGTAAGTCAAGTGCACAGTCTGACTCACAAACACCCATATGCAAAAAAACCCCAAACATAGCTTGGCATAAATGCCAGCAGCACTGATGTAAAGATGTAAATCCTGAATGTCTGCTTTTAATTGAGGACAGTGACATAACAGGCATACCAGAAATATGATACAAGTAAGATAAAAAAGATACTGATACAAAATACATAGGAGAATCATAAAACTAAATATCAACATATTAAATAATCAAATCAAATATGGATTCAATTTCCTGACCTAGCAAGGTAAACTCTGTTGTTAGACAATATTAGTACCCACACCATTAAGATGGCAGCTGTAGCCATGACATCTGATGAGGACAAGACTGTGATATAACTGTGATGACAATTATGAGTAGGTTGGATAAATGTCACACTGAAGAGGCCAAGATCCCTTTTTCAATATATTCTTTTTCATGCAGCTGATCAGGGCCACCCAACTCTGGCTGTGGTCCCCAGGACCATACAAGGCCTGAGCCAAAATGTTATTTTCAAATATTGTTATTTTTAATGGTGACTTTTATTTCTGCAAGTCTATTGACCAAGTTTATTAGTAAAGAATGCAGTCCACTACCACAGATTTCCATAAAAAAGAAGCAACATATTGTAAGAAAATATTTAAATGAAGCCAAAAAGACAAGTCAACCAAATTAAGATGCAGTGCCCAATGACAACACTAAGATTTAATGTACTGAACTTCACAACAATGACTTTAAATACACACATCAAATTAAACTTATTTTTGTGGGGAGTGGGAAGCTCCTAGTATTTAAACATCAACCTTTGTAAAACCAGCAGTCTAACTTTAGGAGTCAAATGGAATCAGTCACTGTATGTGACATTCGCAGACAGATCAGAGTGGAGAGGAATAATCTGCAAAAGTGCACTGACACTGACCAGCACCTCAGGAACAGGAACCCTGCCCAAAGAAGGCAAGCAGATGATCAAAATAAAAAGCAAAGTGCTCAGGGAAGGAAAGACCATTGAGGAAAAAAAATCCCCAAACTCTGAACAAAACCCTATGATCAGTTTTTTGGTACCATGCAGGAACTTGAGAAGAACCTTTACAGAAAACTTAAAGGTTTTACACCTCAGAGGAAAACATCAGGAGAGGTTACAGAGGAAACAGTGACAAATGGGGGAAGATGGGTGCTATCACTCCCCAGTTCTAAAAGAAATCAAGTAACTGCAGTGAAACTTCTGGGTTAAACCTGCCTCATTATCAAGTGACTGGAAGCTGGCAAAAGTGACAGCAAATGTTTGTGATTTTAGAAGGGATTGTAGAAGGACCACTTGTCTTTTAAGAAGAGATTCCAGAGGGATCCAGGGAACTACAGACTAATTATATTTTTCTGTACATACCAAAGTGCCAGAAATTGTTCTAAAGTGAAGAAAACAACAGGATAAACACACAGTTGCTTTTGCAAAGGAAAGTCATGTTTAATAAACATTTTAGAGTTCTTCTAAAGAAGAACTTAAAAGAGATGAGAGTACAGAGATCTAACAGTGGTGCATGCTTGAAATTCTAGAAGACATCTGACACACTGCCTTGCCAAAAACTATTAAAGATGCTGTGCTGCCAAAAGAAGTTGTCATATCAGTACATTGTCTAAAGATAGAAGACAAAGGGTATGAATCAGCAGTTGTTCTTTCCCAAGCACGTGGAGCGCCAACAGAACACCACAGGCACCTCGGTTGGGGCAGGCAAAGTACAACCTATTTCTAAGGGCTCTGAGACAGCAGTTTCTGAATGCCACAGCGTATTCCAGTAACACTGTGATACTCAAAGTAACAAAGAGATTAAGGAATTTAAAAATTGCAAAACCTTTCACTGAGCAAATAGGTGTTAAAACCAGCAGACTAAACTCATTGTAGATATTTGAGAACAATTCATGCTGGGAAAAATACAACAATTCAGGCCTTTTTATATATATCTGTATCTATACATATGGAAATGGACTCCAAGTTGACCATTAATTATTCAGGACTGAGTTACTGTTCTGAAAACCTAAGTGCAAAGTTTAGGAAAAAGCCAAACACTTAAGCATCATTTTTGTAAACAATATAAAAGAAAACACCAAACAATTTATATTTTTTCAAAATAAATCCACAGTGAATTCTGCAAGCAGTTTGACCTCTTTCACTCTTCTTGAGAAACTGGAAAAGTAAAGCAAAGTCCAACAAAGACAATGTAAGATACAAAAGAGCTTTCCAGCAACAAGAAATTAAAAGAAATATGACTCTTCAGTATGAAACAGAAACAACTAAGGCAGGCAGGATAAGACAGAGGTCTACAAATTCAAAACCAAAACAGAGAGAGCACCAGAGGGCTGTTTTCAATGCCTGCGGGCCTCAACCAGAGCTACCCATTGGTGGATTCAATCCAGTCACAAACTGCTGGAGGCACAGGAGTCTTCTAAGGAGACACACACCTCATCCCTTACCTACCCTGCACATTCCCTCCTTCCCCTGCCTGAGACATCACACCGGGCCAGACAGAACCAGCACTACATTAACCAGTTTTCAGTTCTAATTTACCAGTTTGAAGAAAAGGGGAAAAGGGGGTTTTTAAAAGTATCATTTAAAGCTACCAACACTTCAGTCAGGTCCTATGGCAACAGCAATAATAAAAACATAGTACGTACTGAAACTTTTTAAAGAAATTATTCCATGGCGTGCTGAGATTCCTCTGACAGCATTATTTCAGGTTTTAAGTGCAAATGCAAACTAAAAATTCCATTTTTAGTAACTCATTTAACAGGTCCCTCACAAAAAAAAAAAAAAA